>CAUYUJ010009991.1:0-30942 GCA_963575745.1 Prorocentrum cordatum
GCGGATCGAATGGCCTTCGGCCCATCCCGCCACCGTGTCTGGGTTGTGGGTATGAAGCTTACGAGATGTTCGTTGGGATCTCGTGGGGGGTCTTTTGGAGCCATCTTGGGGCCTCTTGAGGGCCCCTTGAGGGCCTCTTGAGGGCCTCTTTGGGCTTCTTGGGGGCCTCTTTGGGCCTCCTGGGTGCCTCTCGGGGCCTCCTGGGGGCCTCTTGGGGCGGAATGCTCGGATTGTCGGTTTGTGTTTCGTCTCTTGGGCCCACTTTGCGGCCGTCTTGGGGCCCTCTTGGGCCGTCTTGGGCGCCTCTTGGGCCGTGTTGAGGCCCTCTTAGGCAGTCTTCGGGCCCCGTTGGCGGCCTAGCTGTGGACATTGTCGAGTGGATTGAGCCTGCCGGCCCCGAGGAACAGATGCGTGTGTCTACAACCATGGAGGCCCCTGGCTGGCCACCGTCGCCCAGAATGAGACTCGGAAGCCCCTGATAAGGGCTGGCCTTCCCAGAGTCAGTCACTGGGGCGTTGGGCAGGGGCCCCATGAGATTGGTTACGTGGGCCACGACTTGGCAGAGGTGGTGGCTGCGGGAGCAGCTGGAAGGTCCATCTTGGGCATGTCTTTGGCCACAACGTCATCATCATCATCATCATCATCATCATCATCATCATCATCATCAGCAGCAGCAGCAGCATCATCGTCATACGCACCATCATCGTCATCACCATCACCATCCTCCTCCTCATCATCGTCATCATAATCATCATCATCGTCATCAGCATCAAAATCAGCATCAGCATCATTATCAGCAGTTGCATTATCGTCGTCGTCATTACCATCACCATCATGATCAGAGCACCATTGCTCGTCGAGGCCGTTTCGGCTTACGTAATCCGTTTTGGTTTGAGGCCTTCTTTCCAGCGCCCGCTGTGAACTTTCCTGCGTACCTGACCTGTGTGCTCCTCCTGCGGCCATGGCGTCCAGGGCGATGTGCTTTGCCGCTCTGCTGGCGCATTGCGCTGCTGCCCAGCAGGACTTCACCTTGCTCCTGCAGTCCAGCGCCTCCATTGTCGGCGAGCAGCTGCTCTATGCCGACCTCAGCGGCGCCTTCGAGGAGGGCTCCTTCGGCATGCTGCCAGAGGACGCGCCCTCGTGGTGCAAGAACGAGAGCCAGCTGTCCTGGAGGCAGAGGAGGGAGCGCATGCAGCAGCATCTGACCCTCGAGTGGTCTAAGAAGATGGTGAAGCAGATGCTCGACCAGAACGAGACGGTTCCCGAGTGGATGGACAAGATCGTGTCCGACGACGAGAAGAGGGGCAAGTCGAAGTGGGCGGTCCAGGAGTCGAAGCGCCTCAAGGCCGAGGGGAAGGAGACCCCCAAGTGGATGGACGAGCTCGTGGAGGAGGACGCGAAGTGGGCCAATCGCTGGGCGGCGTGCAAGGCCGCGGAGCTGAGGGAGGCGAGCGAGGAGGTGCCCCAGTGGATGGCCGAGAACGGCCGCAAGGGCATCCTGGAGGCCGCGACCGAGAAGGCCGCCGAGCTCCAGGAGGAGATCGAGGAGATGGAGGACGAGAAGGAGAAGGAGTCGGCGCTGGTGGACGCCCAGGGCGACGTCCAGGCCGCCGGCCAGAGGATGCTGGCCAGGAAGCGGGAGACCTCCGCGAGGACCGTGGGCTCGCAGTACCGCTTGCTGGAGGCGGCTCTGGAAGAGCTCGACCAGGCCGAGGGCGAGATGCTGAAGGAGCGCTTCGCCGGCGCCCCGGCGGGCCCGACCCGCCGGTTCTCCGCGCGCGCGCGGGCGGCTTCTGCCGACGAAGAAAACAACTGCACTTGGCATCGCACGGGCGTGTGCATTTTCTCGGCGGGGACCATCGAGGAGCACGGCGGATCTTCGTGCGAAAATGGAGCCACGACTCCAAAGCATGCACGGGGACTGGGCGGCCGAGCGATGCCGAAGTGCGTAAACAGACACTTTGGGTGATCCGCGCGCATTTCTCGGATCTGCGCTGGGCCCTCCTGGCGGGGCTTCTGGCGCCGCCCTTGGCGAGCTCGGCTCGCCGGGGAGGGGTGTCCAGCGCAGATCCAAGAATCCCGCGCGGACCTCCGAAAGTTTAGGATTATGTCGGGCCTGTCCCTCTATAGGAGGAATGTTCAAAATTATCCTGGCGAAGGACCCAACCATATGAAGTTGTGGGTACCGCAATTGTGAATATCTTCTTCGGTGAAGCTCCTTATGGGGCCACGCAGCGCTGCGCTGGGCGGGGGGGGAACGCATGCGGGCGGTAGTACTGGGGCCGTCTGTGAAGCTCCCTATGAGGCCACGAAGCGCTGCACTGGGTAGGTGAAAATACCAAATGAGGCGTGTGGGACGCATGCGGGTGGTCCCATTGGGGGCTTCGGTGGAGTTCCCCATGTGGCCGCGAAGCGTTGTAAAGGGTGGGCGAAAATGTATTGGGTGGGTGACAATGCCAAATCGGGTGTGGGAGAAGCATGCGGACGGTCCCACTGGTGGGTTCGGTGGAGCTCCCTATGGGGCCACGAAGCGCTGTACTGGGTGGGTGACAATGCCAAGTTGGGTGTGGGGGACGCATGCGGGCGGTCCCACTGGGGCCGTCGGTGGGGCTCCATATTGGGCCACGAAGCGCTGTATTGGGTGGTTGACAATGCCAAATTAGATGTTAGGGATGCATGTAGGCGGTGCCATTGGGGGCTTCTGTGGAGCTCCCTAGGGATTCACGAAGCGTTGTATTGAGTGGGTGAAATTGCCAAGTTGGGTGTGGGGGACGCATGCGGGCGGTCCCACTGGGGGCTTCGGTGGAGCTCCTTCTGGGGCCACGAAACGTTGTACTGGGTGGGTGAAAATGCCAAATTGGATGTGGGGGACGCACGCGGGCGGTCCCACTGGGGGTTTCGGTGGAGCTCCGTAGGGGACCACGAAACGCTGTGTTGGGTGTGTGAAAATGGCAAATTGGATGTGGGGGACGCATGCGGGCGGTCCCACCTGGGGGCTTCGGTGGAGCACCCTAAGGGGTCACGAAGCGCTGTACTGGATGGGTGAAACCAAATTGGGCGTGGGGCACGGTCCCAGTGGGGGCTTCTGTGGAGCTCCCTCTTGGGCCACGAAACGCTGTATTGGATGGGTGGAAATGCCAACGTGGGTGTGGGGCACGCATGCGGGCGGTCCCACCTGGGGGCTTCGGTGGAGCTCCCTAGGGGGCCACGAAACGTTTTGTTGGGTGGGTGAAACGCATGGAAGAAGGAGGGGGGAGGAGGAGAGGAGGAGGAGGAGGAGGAGGAGGAGGAGGAGGAAAGGAACGCGAGGCGACGTCTCTTCAAAACGAGGACCCCACACCACAGGATGGTTGGGAAATCGTCCAAAAATAGCCGGGGAACGATTTTTGGAGGATTTTGTGGCTATGTGGGGGCATTGTTTGACTATTTTTCATTTTTCATGCAATATCCCCCTGTAGGAGGACAGGCCCGACTTGAGTTTGGGGTGACGCCGTCTTTCCTTCCTTCGTCCTTGGCACCCAACCCGACCCCCCCCCCCCTGAACCTCGAGACGTGCAAGTCGGGTGCAACGTTCGGAGGGATCGGCCCCCGATCGCACACACATCGCCGACAGGAGCCCGACAGCCCACCCCGCCCAGGATCGTGCGGCTTCGCAGTCAGAGGGGCCTACTGGTGAGTCGGGCCTGTCCCTCAACAGGAGGAATATTCAAGAATAGTCAAAAACAACGTGTTTTGAACATGTTTGAGACTGTTTGGTGGTATTTTTAATTTTTCGCCCACCGTCCCCCTGTAAGGGGACAGGCCCGACCTGAACCTACCGCCGACCCAACGGCGATACGAGGGGTTCCAAAAAAGGGCCTTGCCCTCGAGGATCGAAGGAGTTGTCGTCTCTTGCGCCGCGGAAGGCGGCGGAAGGTCGGCGGAAGTAGAACGAAGCCGCCTCCGCCGGCGGGAGGGCGGCGGAAGGTGGCGGAAGTAAGACATGCGCCCCCCAGAGATGAAAACGTGTTTGGGTCCATGGTGTCCGAAGTCGCCCGATTCGGGCTCGATGGTTCCCTCCTTCGTGTGGGGGGAGGCCCTGATTGTTCCCCTGAGCATTCTGATGTTCCAACCTAATTTAGCCTTGCTCACCAGAAAGAATTTCGAGCACCAGGAAAGTGCCTAAATTGGAGGGTTTTCACGTGTCGAACCCTCGGAGGCGATACTCGTTCGACACTGTCGACACTGTTTCGATACTTATTTGGGTGTTTGAAATTTGTTTGGCGTTTTGGTCCTGTGGGAGCAGCATAGCCTGAGCACAGTGGATACGGCCTGGATGTTCACGGCTGCAGCTCTCTCGGTTGCGCCGCTGATCCTGCCTGTCGAGGTCACGGTGTGCTGTGCGGGGCCCTGGCGAGGGGTACTGGGTGGCCTCGAAAGGTACCTGCAGTCGAGGATCATGATGGGCTTGTTTTCCACCATCACCACCATAATTTGGAGGGGGGAAGGAGGTGGAGGATGAAGAGGACGAAGAGGAGGAGGAGGAGGAGGAGGAGGAGGAGGAGGAGGAGGAGGAGGTGGAGGAGGAGGAGGAGGACCCCCTCCCCTTTCTGCTCATGGTGGTCGTGGTGGGGAACAAGCCCACCAGATCAAGGAAGGAAAAGCCGCCCGGACCCAACAATTGACTGTTCGATTCTTTCCTTGGGTGCGTTTACGACACGGCTTCGCTTGTCGTGGTGACTACTACAGTCAACGCGCATAGTAATGACAAACGATTTTTTCAAGGGTACCCTTGGGTCCTTGCCTGCCTCAGCCTCTGCGGCCCGTCCCTCGCAAGTTTCGCTGGCCAGTTTCTCAGGTTCCCTGGGGGTTTGGCCGCCTGCCGCCCAGAATGCTTCAACTTCGGCCTCCAAGGGTCTTGCGTCCTTACCACGCTTCCTTACTATACGTTTTCACTGTATGGCGGTGGATCTCTGCTCCCGAGAAGAGCCAGCGAGGCTGCACAGCACACGAATTCTCGGAGGTGTCCGCGCGGATGGCTCGGTGGTGGACCCCCTGGGCGGCGCCTCCAGCGCCGCCCACGGCGCCCCCCTTGCGTTAGAGAACGGGGGCCCAGCGCCGACTGGATACAGGGTCTTGCTCGAATAAGAAAGAGCGTGTTTCACTATTTAATCCTACCCCGTTGCTGGCGGAAAACACTCGGCGGGGGTCACTACTACCACGGGTTCGACCCCCTCCCCACCCACCCACCACCCCCCCCCTCTTCCCCCCACCGAAAACCGGGGGTGGTCACTACCCCGTCTACCCGGTTTCGAACCCCTCCCACCACCCCTCCGCCCCTCCCCCCTGCTCATCATGAAAACCGGCTACGGATGTATCCCTGGCTTATCCCTATCTCCTCGGGGGGGGGGGGGGTTGGTGCTCCCACTACCGGTATCGTAAACCCCTGCACCACCCTACCACCCCCCCCCCCCCCCCCCTCCGGATCCGGAAAACCGGGGGGGGTCACTACCGGTTCGAGCCCCCCCCCCCCTCGAAAACCGAGTGGGGGTGCGGACAGTGGTGGGGACGGTGTTGGTGGGGACAGTGGTGAGGGGATAGCGGGACAGTGGTGGGGACAATGGTGGGAACAGGGGGGGACAGTGGACAGTGGTGGTGACGGTGGTGGTGGGGACAGTGGTGTGGGGACAATGGGAATGAGGTGGAAACAGTGGGACAGTGGAGGGTACAATGGTGGTGGGGACAGTGGTGAAGGCGGTGGCGAGGACGGCGGTGGGACAATGGGACAGAGGTACAGTGGGGACAGTGGTGGGGACAGTGGGGACAGTGGTGGGAACAGTGGGACAGCTCAGTGGGACAGCGGAGGAGTTAGTGGGACAGTGGGGACAGTGGGGATAGTCGGGCACTGGTTGGGGCCGTGGAGACAGTGGGGAGAGTGGAACCGTGGTGGGAACAGTTCTGGGGACAGCGGGGACAGTGCGACAGTGGTGGGGCCACTGGTGGGGACAGTAGGGGCGGTGGTGGAACCAGTGGGGACAGCGGTGGTGAGGACAGTGGCGCTTGGAACACCAGTGGGGGATGTGATGCGGACGGTGGTGGGGACCGGGAGTCGTTTGCTGGCGGTGAGTAGGGGGGGGGGGGGGCGGGGGGGGGGGGGGGGGGGTTCGAACCGGTTTAGTGACCCCCCCCGGTTTTCCGGAATCCGGAGGGGGGGGGGTGGGGGGGGGGTGGGGTTAGAAACCGTTATGACCCCCCCCCGGTGTTTCAGCGGGAGGGGGGGGGGGGGCCGGGGGGGGGGGGGGTTAGGGGAGGTGGGGGTTTTGCCGGGGGAAGATGGGGGGCGGGGGGGGCGGAAGGGTTACCAGCGTGGGACCTCCGGGTTCCGGAGGAAAAGGTTGGCAATTTTCCACAGTAAAGCGGCGGTGGATCACGCTCTCTCTCGAATAAGGAGCACTCAATTTTCAAAAGGAGCTCGGTCGTTCTTTTGGTCCGCATGCGTTCCGCTACTTTTTTGGCCGCGAGCCCCCCTGGTGTTCCTTCGGACTCCCTAGACTTACTTGGAACAAAAGGGGGCTTCCTTCCTGATGTATCGTTCCTTAAGTCAGGCCAAGTGTTGTAAATCTGCGTGGACCTTTCGGGCGGGTGGAAATGGGGGGTGTCCCAAATGGGGGGTGAAGAGAAAGACCCTCGAGGGGCCCTTCATGGCCCCGCTTGGGCACCCACTGGCCCCAGAAGGGGCCCTAGAGGGCCCCATTGTGGGTCTTTTCTTCCCCCCACCCCATTTGGGTCACCCTCCATTACCGTTAAGTCGGGCCTGTCCCTCTACAGGAGGAATATTCGAAAATAGTCGGAAAATAGTCTGGGGCCCATTTTTCATTATTTAAATATAAATGTTTGATTCTTCTGTGCGTGTGTGATTATGTCTAATTTGTCTTCGAACATCGGCCTGAAGGGGGACAGGCCCGACCTAACATAACCGCAAGCCCGAGCTTCCGAAACTGCATGTTCATGGCGTTGTCGGCTCCTCCAGTGGCCGGCAGGCGGCCTCTCGGCAGGCCCTTGCCCTCGGCTTGCAGCTCCCGGGAGAGGTCGAGTCCACCGTCGGGGCCGGCCGATCCGTGGTCGAGTCGCGGGCGATTGGAGAGTGTTTTTTCTTAGGGTCCGGCGATAACCCGGGTGATCGGGCGTGCCCCCCTTTCCCCCCCCCAGGAGAACCTCACCTTGCCGGTTGTGCAGATCCAGGGTGGGGTGGGGCGCGCGGGCATATGCAGGGCTGCCCACAGCGCGAGGGTCACGTTATCGGCCGGCCCCCTCCTCCTTCCCCCCCCCGGGATAACCCGGGTTATCGCCGATTCAAAAATTATCCTGGCGAAGGTCCCAACCATATGCAGTTGTGGGTACCGTAATTGTGAATATCTGCTTCGGTGAAGCTCCCTATGGGGCCACGAAGCGCTGCACTGGGCGGGGGGGAACGCTGTACTGGGTGGTGTGCCGAATTGGGTTTCCGGGACGCATGCGGACGGTCCCACTGAGGGCTTTGGTGAAGCTCCCTATGGGGTCACGAAGCGCTCTACTGGACTCTACTGAGTGTTTGAACATATTACATTGGGTTTCTGGGACGCATGCGGACGGTTCCACTGGGGGCTTCGGTGCAGCCCCCTATGGGGCCACGAAACGCTGCACTGGCGGGTGAAAATGCCAAATTACATTTCCCGGACGCATGCGGACGGTGGCATTGGGGCCTTGGGTGGAGCCCCCTATATGCGGCCACGAAACGCTGCACTGGGTGGGTGAAAATGCCAAATTGGGCTTCCAGGACGCATGCGGACGGGGGCACTGGGGCCTTCGGTGGAGCTCCCTATGGGGCCACGAAACGCTGTACTGGGTGTGCGGGACGCATGCGGACGGTAGCGCTGGGACCTTCGGTGGGGCTCCCTGTGGGGCCACGAAGCGCTGTACTGGGCGTGCGGGACGCATGCGGACGGTCACACTGGGTATGGAGCCACGAAGCGTTGTACAAGGTGGGTGAAACGCAGGGAGAAGGGGGAGGAAGGCCACGAAACGCTGTACTGGGTGTGCGGGACGCATGAGGACGGTAGCACTGGGACTTTCGGCGGAGCTCCCTATGGGGCCACGAAGCGCTGTACTGGGTGTGCGGGACGCATGCGGACGGTAGCACTGCATGCGGACGGTAGCACTGGGACCTTCGGTGGGGCTCCCTGTGGGGCCACGAAGCGCTGTACTGGGCAGGTGAAACGCAGGGAGGAAGGGGGGGAGGGCCACGAAACGCTGTACTGGGTGTGCGGGACGCATGCGGACGGTAGCACTGGGACCTTCGGTGGAGCTCCCTATGGGGCCACGAAGCGCTGTACTGGGTGTGCGGGACGCATGCGGACGGTAGCACTGGGACCTTCGGTGAGGCTCCTTATTGGGCCACGAAACGCTGTACTGGGTGTGCGGGACGCATGCGGACGGTGGGAGGAGGAGGGGGAAGAGGAGGAGAGGAGAACGCGGGGACCGTCTCTTCAAAGTGAGGACCCAACACCACAGGGTGGTTGGGAAAAACACGGTCTCTTGCGAAGGCCTTATGGCCGGTGCCGCCGACCCTGAAGGGGGACGACGGCGAAGACAGCGACAATGAAGATATGCAAGAAGCAAAGGAATGGGAGGAAGGAGGAGGGGGGGACGGAGGAGGTGAAGGGGAAGGGGAAAAGGATGGAGGAGGCAAGATGATTAGAAGGAGGAGAGACGACAGGTGCGTGGTCGAGTCGTAGGCGATTTTTCGCCCCCAATCCCCAAGTTCTGCCCGAAAGGTCTGACCGTTCAGAACAAGGGGGGAGCTCTGGGATGCACCCCAAGGGGGCTACTCGGACGCACCCGTATCGAGGATGGACGCCCCCCCCCTCGTATATCCAAGGGTGGGCCGCAAATGTTTGGTCCATTCGAAACCCCACGAAGCCTGGGATATGGGGTCGACATCTCCTTTGTTGATAACCATCCAGCCCTGGCGTGATCCCGCTAGATGTGGCCGAATCCCGCTCAGTCCAGCTTCGTACGTAGTCCAGCTTCGTACTTCATCCTCGGCGTAAGGGCTCGCCAATCGGGCTGCATTCGGCGGTTGCTGAAGAGGTGTCCCTGGCCCAACGCGACCCCGGTTTTGCTCGCGTCACCTCGGGTGGGGTCCCTGCAGGGCCTTTGGGGCATCGTGAGGGGGGGCCCGGACGCCATGCACGCCTCGTTGGAAATGCTGGGGGCACCTGGGCATACAGCGGAAGCCCATGCCAAGAAGCACCCTGCTTGATCCCAGGGTGCCCTGGGTTTTTTGGGTTTCGGTGGTTTTGCGAATCATGGAACGCGTGACGTTCCCGCACCAGAAAGCCATGGACGTCATGGGGTCTCAGGGTTGGGTTTCTTGTGGAATGTTTCTTGTGGTCGAGCTCTTACTGTAGGGACACTTCTGGCACACACACATATATATACAGAAGACGATATATATATAGAGAGAGAGAGCTAAACGGTTGCGTAAAGATAACAATTCGGACGTCCGCGCAGAGTTCTTAGATCGGCGCTGGACCCCCCTCCCTGGCGCGCTTTGCGCGCTAGAGGCGGTGCCGGAGGCGTCGCCAGTGGGGCCCAACGTAGACCCAAGAAATCCACGCGGAGCGCCGAGTTTATGTTTATGGAATTGTTCGTTCCCTTCTTCATGGGCGATTGGGTATCGATGCGTCCTCCTGGCGCTGCCCCCTGAGAGGAAAGTCTAGGAGTTCGAAGGCACCTGCGGCGCTTCCGTCCGGGAATGCTGCAGGAAAGAGGCATTTCGTGGGAGGCCTTCGGGGGAACGAGCTTACGGGCTATTCACCGGGTGCTGCCAGAGTAGATCACAAAACAACTGCATAAACATAGCAACTCGGATGTCCGCGCGGATTCTTCGGATCGGCGTTGGGCCCTCTGGCGGCGCCTCCAGCGCCGCCCTTGGCGCGCTCCGCGGGGGGGAGGGGATCCATCGCCAGTCCAAGAAATCCGCGCGGACCTCCGAATTTTGTGTTTCTCTTTATGCAACCGTTTAGTTTTCTATGCCGTAGGTGTCCCTAGGCCAAGGTGCCCCCAGGATATCCGCCGAGGCGTGCATGGCCTCCGGGCCCCCTCCCCTGATGGTGGAGGATCGTCGGTAATTTGTGTATGGGAGCCTCTTTGGGGCCTTCTGGGGTCGATGGGCAAGCAACTACGTAAACGTAAACTTTCAACGACCCGCGCGGATTTCTTGGATCGGCGGCTGGGCCCCCGTAGCGGCGCCTCGGGCGCCGCCTCCGCGCGCCCATGCAGCTGTTTCTTCCTATAGAGCGAATGCATCGACCCCCAATCGACCATGCATCGCCGATAGGGGCCTGATAGCCCCCCACTCCCCCCAGGATCGTGCGGATTTCTATTCGGAGGCCTACCGCCGATTTATCGGCGTGGTCCCCCCCAAACGTGCCCCTCACCCTTCCCCCGTCCCTCCTCCTCGCGCGCAGGTTCAAGCAGGCCCTCCGGAGGGCCAAGAGGGAGTCCGAGGTGCTCAACAGGCTGCTGGAGCAGAAGGCGGCGGTGCTGAACTCCCAGATGTCGGCGGCGCACTGATTGCGATGGAACCTAGGACTCCCAGACCGGTTCCGAGAAGACGGGGTCGGATGATTTGGCCGCAGGTCTTTCTACTAGATCATAACCATCATCATCGCCATTCTCATGAACATGATGATGATGATGATCATCATCAACAGCATAACCATCACCACCATGAGCATCACCACCATCACCACCATCATTAATTCCGTCACCATCGTCAGCATCATCATCATCATCATTAGCATGATCATCATCCGCATCATCATTATCATCATCAGCAGCATCATCATTATCAATATCTTTATCATCGTCATCATGATCAGCAGCATTTTGAGCATTATCTCCATCCTATTCCCTATCAGCTATCTCATCATCAGCAGCATCTTCACCAACATCAGCATCAGCATCATCACCAGCACCAGCACCATTATCTTCAGAATCAGCATCACAATCATCACCACCACCATCACCACCATCATCATCATCATCATCATCATCATCATCATCATCATCATCATCATCATCATCATCATCATCATCATCGTCATCATCATCATCATCATCATCATCATCATCATCATCATCATCATCGCCGTCGCTGTTTCCATGTTTGCAAGCCCTCGGCGTTGTCTGCAAATCATTTCGGGGGTCGTTCTCGATGTTCGGCCTCATGGGGCTGTTTCCAGGCTAGGTGCCTGGCGAAGACGATCCGGTACAGAAAAGCTGCCCTGGGCAAGGAGCTGAGATTGCCCAGGTGGCCCAGCACAGCTAAAACCCACAGCAGCAGAGGTCTGAGTCAACGTCATCGTCATCATGGTCGTTGTCAACGAAGTCTTCCTCATCTGGAGCTTTGCTGCACTCCAAATCTTCCCGCTCGAGGAGTTCTCCTGCACAGTTATAACGCTATGCGTTTGCATATGCACACGTATCTATATTTATGCAGGTGTTTGTACCTGTAGCTACAATCAAGGGAGGACAGAAACCACCTGTACCCGACAACTGGCGTTTACTAGACGACCTTGGGCGTTTACTAAACAGCTCTGCCCTGCTTGATTATTTCTTTGGGTGCGTTTACTACGACGGCCTCGCGTGTCGGGGTGGTTATTGTCGGAGCGGATTGTCTGCCCTCTATACAACGGGAACGACAAGAGAGAGGGATAAGAGAGAGAAAGGGAGACACATAGAGAGAGAGAGAGAGCGAGAGAGAAACAACAAAACAAAAAAGATAGAGAACACCACAATCAACACAGATAACGCGAAGGGCGAGGCTTCAGGTTCGAGGTTGTGAGCACCGAGGTATTGGTTTCTGTCGCAATTTCGGCTCAAGCCATTTTGGCTCAAGCCTTTCTTGGCTTCGTCCCACTGCCTTCCGTTTGCAGGTGGCGCCTGCGCAGTTCAGCCTACAGTACGCAGGTGGCGCCTGCGCTCGTTCCAGTCATTATTCGTTGCTCTGGCTCCCAGCCATGGCGCAGTCTCAAGCGGCTTCTCCTGCTGGCGGTGGTGGTGGCAGCTACACTTCTGGTGGTGGAGGTACTCCCATCTCGTCTTGAACATGGGCTTTTGGCATGGCCCACCAAGTTCCCTGAACTGGGAGTGGCCAAAAGAGCCGCACGTGTCGCAGAAGAATGTATCAACACTCGTCTGATAAAAGAGGGTGTGATAGGGGTGGTTCCGACCTTCCGCGATGTGGATATCACGTGCTTGGGGGAGCCGTAAAAGCTTGCCCCAAACACCTTCTGAGGCGAAGCATTCACTTTTTAGCCACTATCTCACAGACGGCTCTGACGAGCAGCCCTGACAATGAACACATCACCTCCCGTGCTCGGCCAGGGCACTTGTAGTCGTAAGTCGGTCACGTCCCTACGTCCCTCTACAGGAGGAAAACTCAAAAATCGTAAGACAAGTAGCCTGGGGGAGATGTGTTTCGCATGTTGTTGCCATGTTGATGTAGGTGTTTGGCTATTTTGGATTTCCCGTCCAAGATCTCCCTGTAGGGGGACACGCCCGACCTAGGTGTAGTCGCGGAGCGCGTTCATGTTCTATGGGGCGGGCGGAGGGCTGTGGGAGGAAGCGCGCAGGAGGCTCCCGACCGAGCCCTGCCCTCCCGGGCTCGTCGAGCCGCGGCCCCCGACGGCACAGACAAACAAGGAAGGGGGCCTTGGGACACTCAAATAATCAGACACGAATAGCCAGATTCCCCACAGGTTCCCATATGTTCTGAGCTGTTGTCTCCCCCCCCCGACTTCCAATAAATTTCCTATACTTCTCTGGGGGATCGAACGGTTCATTGTGCCTGTGTTTTTTTCCCTCCTGAAACACGGCGGCTCCCAGCAGGCGGCGTCGCACAAGCCGAGCGTCACGCCCAACCCACGCACTTCGATGCCGCTCAGGCTCCGCAAGGCTGCACAACCTCCCAGTTTTGCCAGCGATGACGTTCGCTGCCTCGTTGCCTTGTGTCAGCCAGCTTGCAGTCCTCCGCTGCTGGATCCCCTCCACCGTCATGTGCGAGGGCATTTCCATCACGATCACATTTGCCCTAAAACAATACAGGAGAGGCCAGGCACGCGATCGACGTCCGAAACCACCAGGCCCGCAGTCAGACCCGAGGGTCTCGGAAGCCTGAATGGGATCCAGCGTTGGTTTTGAAATTGATGGCCAATTAGTTCGGATGATTCCTTGGTCTTAGAACCATGGGAAACGATTCTGCTCTGCCAGGGCACGCTGTACTGACATATCTGAGTCACCCCCGTGCACGGTGGATCGCTGACTCTGGCTGTTCACGACATCGATCACACACTGCGGAATCAGAGAGACTTGCTTGAAGCTTGCGCTCGTTGGGCCTAACGCCTCCCGCGGCAATCCAGAGCCTCAGTTCCGCGTGCTGCCGCCCTTTCTATCCGTGAGAACGGTTGACCAAGAGCACGCGACAGCTATTCAAATCCGCGCCGCCAGCAATGCCCTCGCCACCGACATCCAAGGGAGCCACATGCCACCGTCGCAAGGCACGCGGCTCCTCGAACTCACCCGAGAAGGGGAGCCCACTGATCTTGCCCGACGATCACTTCAGAGGAATTTCCGCAACGTGACGATCAAGTGTTCTATCGTCCGTGGTCTACCACTCCGCAGTAGAGGGAGGCGCCCAACCCGCCCTTCACAGACGGGCGATGGCAGTGGACGTTGGGCCGCGCACTCGTCGAGACCGATGGGGCCCGGGTAGACGACGCGGGAAGTCAACCGTGCGGGCCCATTTCTGGCTAGCACCATTCCGTCATCTTGGCTCCGTGACCCACGCTTGCAGCCATTGCGCCAGGCATTGCCGAGGCGATGTGAGCCCTCCACCGGATCCAGGCAAGCGCGGCGACGGCAACGTCGCGGCGCATCGCCCTCGCCAGCAGAACCAGCCGCCGCCACCGCCAAACGTTGCTCGTGCGATGCCATCGCCGATCCCGAGCACCCATGCAACTGACGCCCGTGGACACCTGCTGCCCGCGGGCCACCGCGTCGCATTCGGAGCGCCGCACCGCAGCTGCAGGAAGCCCCCCGCGATCCGCATCTCAACTTCTGATGCTGAGCGCCTGTCCGGAGAATGCGCGGTCGGGCAGTTGCCTCGGCGGGGCGCCCCCCGCCGCCCAGGCCAGCGCACAAGCGCGCCGCCTGTCGGCAGCCCTGCGCGGGAACGCCGCGTCGCCGAGGGGCCTGCGCCATCGCGACAGCGCCGCGGCGGCGGCGCCGCTCGGAGAAGAGATGGCGACGGCGCCGCTCGACGCCGCCGACGGCGCCGCGATGGCGACAGCCGCCCTCGAAGAGCGCGCCGCCCTCCTCCCGGGCGACATCTGGAGGCCCTGCCCCTGCAGCAGTCGCTCGCCAATCCACGAGCGCCCCGAAAGGGTTGCATGGCACGCGCCCAACATAGCAGCTGCAAAACCAAATGCGCCACGCATCGCGCAACGCGCGTCCCTGTCCGAAAATCCTGCGCCGCGGATCTTCAGTTTGGGGGAGCGGGCTGGGGGGGGGGCAGTTGCGCGGCCACGCGTTGGCAGAGATAAAGCTGGGTCTCGAGGAAGAGGGCGGCGGCGGGGGGTGGGGCGCGAACGGAGCGCCCCTCGCGCCGACGCAGGCCACCCGGTCGCGCCGTAGAAGAATTCCACGTCGATGAAGGCGCGGCCGCGCGGGGCCTGCAGGCGACTGAGCAGCTCCTCCTCGAGCGCTCGCGCGAAGGTTTTCGCGCAATGCGCTTTTTTTGGCCACCGCGGCGCCCCGCGTGGGCCCCCCGCCCTGCTCCCGCTGCCGCATTTGCTCCTCCCCCGCCGTTCCCCCGCAGCCCGCGCAGCGTGGCGGCGAGGCCGACGACGCGGTCGCCCCCTGACATGTTTCCCAACCTGTGGCCAACAACCATCGTCACTTGCCATGGCCGCGGCAGGCCTTGCTCAATCATCGCGCGCAATCAACTCAACGCAAGAAGCGCGCGGTCAGGGAACATCCCGAGCCCAGCCAGCGGCGAAATTCTGCCCATGCCGAGGCCCGCTTCGCTGTCATGACTTTTGCAGTTTGGCGAAGGCATCAGTCAAAGGCGCGAGTAACTCCACCCTGCGTGCTCTCTGGTCATGCGTCGCGCCTCGAGAATGAGCCCCCCGGTCATGGACTCGGAAGAGAATTTCACCTTCCACTTTCCTACCTTACTATCGACGCGATCGACGAACGATGCGATCACCACCAGCATGTAGCTCGTCAACTAGAGGCGGTGGATCTCTGGCACTCTTGTGGACGACACCAAGCGAACCTATTGCAACCATCAATTGTTGAAGCTCCTGCAGTGAGTCGGCAGCAGCTCGTGCATGAACGCGTCTGGCGCCTCGGTTGGACCAGCCGTTGAGCGCCTTGAACCGTTCCACCCCCGAGGAACTCAACTGCCTGAACGGCGCCGCCGACGACGACCAGGCGCCCCAGGTCGCGCAACTAAAGATAGCAACTCCATCGGCTGCCAGATCGGGTAGGCGACCAGCTGCTTCGCCCAAACGTCGCGCATGAACCTCACCAGTTCTACGATACCGATGGTGCCATGCCTCGGCGATCGCCGTGCCTGCGCTGCCCCGCCAAGCGCATGCTGAGTGCGAACCCGCCAGCCCGAAACTGACGAGGGCGAGGCCGGTCGCGCTGCGCTGCCAATGGCACGCTCCGCCGCCCGAGCCCACGCGGCGCTGCGGCCGTTGATTGGCAGCGCGTGCCGTTGGCCAGCCGCGAACGCCAGGGACTCGCGAAGCGGCGGCCGTGCATGCTCGAGGGTGCGACGCACAATCAGCTCGAGTCGATACTGCGGACCTCGGAGGCAGGGATGGGAAAAGGGGGAGCATCGGCACCGGCCGTCGAGTCGGCGATTTGGCCAGACGGGTTGGCTCCAAGGAGTGCCCTGGGGATACTCGCTGGGCCAGGCCCAACTCGGCCCCGCGCGTGAGACGCCATGCTGAACTATTTGGCTCGGTCGGTTATTTGTCACCGCGCAAGGCAGAGCTTCGACGGGGACGAACAGACAGGAACCCTGGAGGTCGGCGCGAAACAAGACTCACCAGCCCCAGGATAGTCTCCTTCCTCGGGCTGAAACGGAAACCTGGACATCTTCCCGATCTCGCGATCCGGCCAGAAGCCTGCGCTTCTCCAAGATGCGCGCCCACGGAAGCAGGGGTGCCTGAATCCCCTTCGGACTCTTCAGCTCCAGGCCCTACATCGTTGGCTACATTGGCAGGCTTCAAAGGATCAGAATTTCAATTCAGCGCGCAGAGGTCGACGCTTCTCACGCACCTCGGAACGACGAAACTGCAATTCCTGCTTTGCTCGGCCAGGTTTGGAGCCAACGACCGGAGCTGCCCTGGGTCTAGGCTGCTGCGGGGGCCTGGGAGCATTTCGCGAGGCCCTCATGAGCAGCTGCTGGCCCTCCGCTGTGGGTTTCAGGGGGCGGCCTCGACAATGCTCGCAGACTTATGCGAAGAGAACGCAAGTGAGACAACGAGATGGTCAATGTGCGAACTACCCACGCTGCCAATGCAAGTGCACTGTGCCTCAGGCGTGACCACGACGCCTCCGAACTTCTCCAGGCATCTCGACGGTCTCATTGCGGTAGCCTCAATGTCCCAGTCACCCACTATGCACCAGGGAGGCTGAAGACTCTGCACAGACGCACCGAGACGAGACAGCCGTCAAATATTGGAACCGTCGGGTCTCACTGAACAGTATCTAGAGTACAGAATCAGAACGAG
Source organism: Prorocentrum cordatum (assembly GCA_963575745.1). Lineage (NCBI taxonomy): Eukaryota > Dinophyceae > Prorocentrales > Prorocentraceae > Prorocentrum > Prorocentrum cordatum. The sequence goes on from CAUYUJ010009991.1 coordinate 16,833, forward strand.
CGAGAAGCCCTGATGACGTATGATAGCATTCCTGAAACCTTCGAAGCCCATGCCGTCTGCCGTTCCTCAACGCCCCAGGAGGGCAGAAGGCAGCCGCCGCCGCCGCCGTCCCCGCGTCGCCACGGCATGGGATCGCCGTGAGTGCCCAGCCCGGGCGCTCCCAGGGGGAGGGCCCATCACCCTGTGCCCCCCAGCATGCGGTCGACTCGTTGACTCTCTCGTCCGCCCCCCGACGGTCGCCACGCCTGCCCCCCACGGCCTCTCGGCCGCCGCCCCGAACCCCCGACGGCCCCCCGCGCGGACCCCGAGGCCACGGCATGGAGGGCCTGTCGCCGACCCATCGGTCATGCATCGCCGATTCCGTGTCGATGTTTGTCCCCCCTAGGGGGCCACATGCGAACCCTACCCCTACCCCCCACGATGTCTGAGGGGGAGGGCGGGGTTCACTTGGTTCGGGAGCTCCTGGGCGAAGTGAACCCCGCCCTCCCCCTCAGACATCGTGGGGGGTAGGGGTAGGGTTCGCATGTGGCCCCCTGCCCCCACGAGCTGGTCCCCGCCGGACGTTCCCCCTCGCCATCGAGAAGCGACAGCGGGACAAGGAAAAGCAAGCCCGCGCCGGCTTTCTGATCTCCCTGGGCCCCTCGGCGGGGGATGGTGGAGCGTGGGCGCCGCCGCCGCCGTCGTCGCCACCGCCCCAGTCGCCGTAGTCGTCCCTCGTTGTCGTCGTCGTCGTCGCCGCCGTCGCCGCCGTCGTCGTCGTCGATGTCGTCGTCGTCGTCGTCGTCGTCGTCGTCGTCGTCGTCGTCGTCGTCGTCGTCGTCGGTGTCTTCGACGTCGTTGTCCGTCGTCGTCGTCGTCCATCGTCGTGGTCGCCGCCGCCGCCGTCGTCAGTGCGGTCGGAGCCGTCGTCATCGTCGTCGTCGCGCATCGTGAGTTGTCGTCATCGTCGTTCGTCGTCATCGCCGACGGTCGTCGTCAGTGCGGTCCGAGCTGTCGTCGGCGTCGTGCGTCGTGCGTCGTGAGTCGTCAGTGCCGTCGTCGTCGTTGTCGTCATCTTCGTTTCTCGCCGCCGCCGCCGCCGCCGTCAGTGCAGTCGGAGCCGCCGCCGTCGACGTCCGCCGCCGTCGGTGCAGCCGTCGTCGCTGTCGTCAGCCGCCGTCGTCGTCTCGGAGAGCGGCTCCGCCCGGCCGCCTTACTGTCGGGGCCCTGGTGAAGGAACCCTGTTCGTTGGGGAGGTGCTCCGCGTTCCTTAAGTGTGTCGCAGCTTGCCTCAGGTGTTCCTTATGTTTCCGATACGAAATCGAAGTTCAACTTAAGAAAAATAGGGGCCTCGTTCCTTGTTTAGGATTCCTTTGGTCAACTCCCCGACTGTACCTCGCGCGGTGCGCGCAGGCGCCGCGGCGCGCGGCGCGGAGCCGGGCGAGGGCTCGGCGCGGTCCTCGAGCCGGGAGGCGGAGCTGGAGCGCTTCATGGCGCGCCAGGCGCGGGGCGGGCCCCGGAGAAGATTAGCCTGGCGAAGCGTCCGCCTCCTCCTCCTCCTCCTCCTCCTCCTCCTCCTCCACCTCCACCTCCTCCTCCTCCTCCTCCTCCTCCTCCTCCTCCTCCTCCTCCTCCTCCTCCTCCTCCTACTGGGTGGTGGGTACAGCCGCTGTGCACCGCAGTCGGTGGAGCTCCCTGTGAGGCCGCGAAGCGTGCGAGGGGTATGCCAAAATGGGCGCGGTGGGCGCCTGCGAACGCTGGCATGTGGGCCTTCGGTGGGTCGTCCTTTGGGGCCACGAAGCGTGTGAGGGGTGCCAAAATGGGCGCGGTGGGCGCATGCGAACGCTGGCATGTGGGCCTTCGGTGGGGCTCCCTATGGGGCCACGAAGCGTGTGAGGGGTGTGCCAACATGGGTGCGGTGGTCGCATGCGAACGCTGGCATTTGGGCCTTCGGTGGGACTCACTATGGGGCCGCGAAACGTGTGAGGGGTGTGCCAAGGTGAGGGGTGGTGCGGGGAGGAGGGTGGAGGCAGCGGGAGGAGGAGTGAACGCGGGGACCGTCTCTTCAAAACAAAGACCCAACACCACAGGACGGTTGGGAAAAACAATGTTCATACAGTGCAGGCCCGTGCCAAGAGCCAAGAAGCACCCTGCTTGCCTCCAGGGTGTCCTGGAATCTTGTTTCGACGGTTTTGTTAGGGAAGGCGTGATGCGCCCAGACAAATACAAGGGACGCCCAGGGGTCTCAGGAATGTTTTTTTGTGGAAGGTCTCCTTTGGACTGGCCTCCAGTGTAACTGTGAAGATTTCAGGAGCGGAGCGTAGACAGCAAGCCTCGCTCCCCTCCTTCTCGCCTTGCTGCTGTCTGGGCCCAGGCTTAAGTCGGGCCTGTCCCCCTGCAGGGGGATTTTCGACGAAAAATCAAAAATACCCCAAAGATAGTCAAAAAAGATCCACAGATAGTCTGGGGATTTATTTTTCAGTATTTCATTACCTTGTTGGGGGTATGGTTGCGGTATTTTTGATTTTTCGTCGAGAATCCCCCTGCAGGGGGACGGGCCCGACTTAAGCCTGGGCCCAGACAGCAGCAAGGCGAGAAGGAGGGGAGCGAGGCTTGCTGTCTACGCCCCGCTCCTGAAATCTTCACTGTTACACCGGAGGCCAGTCCAAAGGAGACCTTCCACAAAAGAGAACATTCCTTTGACCTTTTGTGGGGGCATGTTTGGGGTATTTGTCTTATCTTTCGTCGAAAATTCCCCTGGAGGGCGACACGCCCGACACAAGCCCAGGCTCGGGGGCCCGAGGCTGGACCGCGGCGGGCGGCCTGCGCCCGGGAGATTCGGCAGGAGAGCTGCGCTCGGCTCGGGTTCGTCGTCGTCTTCGTCGTCGTCGTCGTGCGTCGTGCGTCGTCGTGCGTCGTCGTCGTCGTGGTTCGGCGGCGAGCGAGAGGGGGAAGTGAGAAGGAGAAGGCCTTCTCAGAAGGCGGTGGGACTTCTCAGAAGCCCTCGCGCCTTCTGAGAAGTTGTCTCTGTCTTCGGGGAAAGCTTAGAAAGCTTCTCAGAAGGCCTGGGGACTTCCGAGCCGTCTGAGAAGGCCCGCCCCTTCTCATTTCCCCCCCGCGCTCGCCGCCAAGTGGTTGCGCCCAAGTTTCTGAGACTACCAGAGGTTCGCGGACGAGGATGGCGACCATCCCAGAGAGTCGCGAGGAGCTCTTCGTGGATAAGGAGGGGAGTTCACATTGGGATGGAGAGAACGTTGCCTTGCTCAGAGAGCACCGCCTGCGGGTGTATGTCGAGTGGAACGTTTAGTCGGCGACATCCGACGTCGGCAAAGAGAAGCGCAGCAGCCTCGACTTGCGGCTGACCCCGGGTACCTTTGGGAAGTGCTTAGAAGGCGGTCGAGACGCTGCTGGACAAGACGGGATTACTCACCAAGGACGGCGGCCACAAGGTCGGGACAATGTCGGAACAAGGTCGCATTGGTTCGCAACCAGCATCTGTTCGACGATCTCTTCATGCGGTCGCGCCGCCGCCGTGGCCAGGGCATGGTGGAGAACATGCGCACCTTTTACGACAAGTACAAGGAACCCACGATCGGGATACGCAGTTGAGCAACGACCTCTACGCCTACATCATCCTCGAGGGTGGGGCTTCGTTCAGCGACGACCAAAATCTTCTGGTGACGATGGTGGCGGAAAACAAATACCAGGCCGACAGCTTTCAGAGAACCTTGAGAACGAACTACCACGACCTGCGCTTCCCGGGACAGCGAGCGAAGCCACCCTCTCACAGGCCGGACGCCAAACGCGGCGGCAAGAGCGGTTAAACCAGGGACAAAGGAAAAAACGACATCGGCGCCAGCGAAGACAAGGCCATCAACGACGCGTTCGCCGCCCACGACACCACCCCAGGGTCCAAGGCGCGGGAGTTGCAGCGGACGCGCGGGTTCTTCAAGGCAGATCGGGCCTTGCCGCTCAAGGGGCGGAACGCGGCGATGACAGGAAAATCAGCGGAGGGCGCGCGGCATGTGCGGCCAGGTCGGCATCTGGGCTGGTGATCCAGAGCGCCCTCTCGGACCCAAGGCGAAGCAGGCGTAGGCGAAGCGTGCGACGGCTCCGACGCGTCGAGCGGAAGCGTCGACGAGGCCAGCCTGGAGTTCTGCATCGACCGGATCACAGGGAAGCAGCAAGAAAATAAAGTGCGCCGCGCTCCTCGTCCTGGACGACGGCGACTACAGCAGCGCGGCATCGGGCTTCTACACAGGCGAGGTGATTTCGGACATCGGTTTCTCGAGCTCGCCGGCGGTGTCGAGGGCGACGTCGATCCAGGCGACGGCGCCAGCGCGGCAGCGCCACCGACTGAGGAGAAGAAGAAAGACGAACGAGTCGTAATATGCCCAAAGTGTGAGGAGTAGATGGCACCGAGGCAGAACGCTCGCGGCCGTGGCTGGTTCTTCGGGCGCAGCCGTTTCCCGCGCTGGCGCTACGACGACGGTTGGGAGATGATGCGCGAGGCAGGGCCGCCGCCATCGCCAGCCTGAGCATTCACATCTACCAGACATTTACCAGGCCCCCCGGGCTTTGCGAGCGCGCCAGTGGGGCCCAGTTCTTGTCGGAATATTGCCACGTGTGGTGCTTATGGTCAGCGAAGTGCTTGCGGTGAGCGAAGTCAGCGACATCTAGATCTACTCGTGGGTCTTGCTGATCCTGTATTTCCAAGGCGCTCTGCTTGATTCCCAGAGGCATGAGGGCTGAGTATACAGAGCAGCGGAGAAGCTTTTCTTCGGCCTTCAGAGGTCCGCGACGCGGTCGAGTTCTGAACGCCCCAGCTGGCATAGGAGGCCGACGAGGCGGCGCGCGCAGCGAGGAGATGGAGGGCAGCGGCGCGCCACTCTTTCTCATGCTTATTATTGGCTGGCGACTGGGGCGCGCCCCCAGGCGACGGAGCCGGCGCCCCCCCCTGCAGGGGCGCGCGAGAAGTTGGAGATATACCAGACTGCGATGCGGAATGAAGATCGGCACGAGCGGGCTGATCTAGCGCCCGAGGTTCGCGGCAAAGGGGCTCGTGACGGCCAATTTCTAAACTTCGGTGATTTCTGAGCCCTTCGATAGCGAGCGCGCCTCGAGTCGCCGCGGGGCCGAGGAGCTCGGCCGGCTCGACTCGCGGCTCCCAGGCGCGAAGGACTCGCCAGTATGCGACCTATTGGCGACCGGGGGCAGAGTCCTGCAGCGTGCCATTTTGGACCAGCGAAGGCCGTGCGTCGCGGTCTTGGCGCCCCCGCGCGCGCCACGGTCTGTCGCGGCGAGCGCGGGCAAGGAGTCGGAACGGAGACGCGCGAGACGTTGTCTCTCGCGCGTCTACCGCGCGGCTTAGCGCGAGCGCGCGACCGCGGGCGCCGCGGTCCGCGGAGCAGCCTTTGACGGCCAAGTTGTGGATCTAGAACGAGATCCTCTCCAACCTTCGCGGTCTGGAAGTCGCGGTCTGTGCGCGCTGGGATCGGCGCGCCTGCGGGGCCCGCAACAAGGACTCAGGGGGGCCGATCAGTCAGCGGGCGGGCCGGCCCAGCAACGTTGCGGGTGCTTGCCGGGAGCTCGTGAGCGCGAGCCTGAAGGCGACTCAGGCGGCGAGAGGGCCGCCGCCGTCGCTCCGGGGGCGGGGCGCTCGTTCAAGTGCGAGACTTGCAGGCGAGCCCAGAGGCGGCATCCCGAGGCCGAGCCAGCTGCCAAGAGTCGATTGGTCAACGTGCTACTCCCGGCGGGATGCTTCGGGAACCAGCGCAGCGATGGGCGTCGCGCGCGCGAGCGCGAGCTTCAGCGTCGCGCGCCTGCTAGAGGAGACTCACGAGATACCGAATGCGTCGGATGCGAGGAAGTCCGACGAGCTGTGCTGGGTGGCCTGGACTGGTGAGCCAGACGAGGCGATCCTGGCGGGCCGATCCTGGCGCTTCCTCGGCGAGTTCGCGGACTACCTAAATATGCAGGGGGCGCGGTTTGACTCGGCGGTTTTGGCGCTGCGTTGGCACGACGGCATGATTGACCGACGCGACGGACAATGGAACTCGATGTTGGCGAGAGTCGTTCACTGCAAGCAGGTTGCCGGCCTTGGCGAGACGCGCGCAGCCGTCGCCGAGTTCGATCGGGCCAAGAGCGCGCTGGCGCGGAGGGCCCCGCTTCAGCCCCTACCCGGGCCCCGGGGCGAGACGCCCGCCCCCCAGCAGGCCCCGGCGACGACGGCGAGGTCGCGCGCTTCAGCGAGTTGGCGTCAGCTGCCGCGCTGGACTCTTCGGGTCGCGCGCAAGGTCGACATCGGGACGCAGCGCAGGCTGGCCGTCACCCAGACGGACATGGAGCATCGGCCACGACGAGCTAAACTACGGCAGATCAGACGCACTCGAGGACCGTTCTCTGCAGGCCAGTGGGCATTGTTCTGCGGCCCAGCCCAGCCAGTGAAGCATCGGCCGGGGCACCCTGACAACTGGCGCGGACTGGCTCGAGTCATTGGACGCGAAGATCGACGCGGAGTGCGGCTGGCGTTTCGTGGACTGGCGTCGCTCGCGAGCCCCGAGCATCTCGCGGCGGCGACCCGACGCGAGATTCACGCATGGAGGTTAATTTCGCAGGGGAAGGAGCTGGTGCACGACGACCCAGTGACTGGCGGCAGCGGCTTCGTGGGCCTCCGAGGCCGACCGAAGCCTCCAGCGGCCGCAGCTCAGGAGACAGCAGAGCACGGCAATGAGAGCGGCATGGATCTCGGGCCCCGATAGCGCCGCTGCCTGAGGCGCCACTGGCGGGCGACCCGCCAACCGGGGCTCAGGCCACTGCCGAGCTCGTGCCTGACCTGGCCCGGCGCCAGCGGCGCTGGCCGAGGACGCGCAGGCCCCGCGATGGGCGTCAACGACCAGGGCGGCCGTCAACCGGAAGCTCTTGGCGCACGCGCCGAGCCCGCGGCGGGGGCCTCGAGGCGCCGGCGGTTGGGTGCCCACCTAGAGGAGGCAGTATTTGAGGAACGGCGCGAGAGGAAATTCCAAACGTAGACTGCCGCTGGACGACTTCCCGATCTCGTCCAGGCGGCGCCGCTTGTCCCTTTGCAGCTCGGCGCCGACGGACGCCGACGCGTACCTGCTGGACAACGACGCTGAGCAATTCATCGAGATGGGCCGCCAGACCAGGCCATCCTCGTGGGCGGGCGTCGCCGAGATGGAGTTCATGTTCGGCCTCGAGCGGGGCAGCTTCGAGAACGCGTTCTTGGCCATGGAGCCAGGCCAGAAGGAAGTTTAACTGCCCTGCGCGCCCAAGTTGTTGCTAGGCATGTTCGTCGGCCGTCGCGGCAGTCGAGATGATGAGTGGCCAGGTCGAGGAGAGTCCGAATAGCAAGGAAGTCAAGGGCTTGGTGATTTCCCGACGCGCAGGGTCGGCATCGACAAGAGCAGGGCGGCAATTTTGACGACTTGGCACGCCCTTTCCCCGTCGGCGAAGGGCCGCCGTTTGGCGGTAGGTTTCAGGGATCGCATGCCCGACGGTTTCGCGCCGGGCCGAGGCGCCCCTGCGAGCATGGCGGGGGCAAAGATGAATCTGGACATCCACCTGGGCGACGTGGAGAAAGTTTACTTCGACGGGAAGGACTTGCAGCGCGGGGCCCACCGGGGGCAGCCACTCGGTGGACCGCCTGGATTATGTCCTGACCTGGATAGCTCCTGCAGGCCAAGAAGGCGATTTACGACTTCGCGGAGGCGGCGCGCCTGTTTTGGCTTGCCTTGCGGTGCAGCTTGCTGGGGGATGGCCGGGTTCAGCCGCGTCTCGAGCTAGCCCTGTCCTACCGCCGGGCCGACGGGCAGCTGAAGGGCCCCCGCGCCGACCAGGTGTTCGCACCCCGGGCTGCCGACGCGAATCTGAAGGACATCCCGCAGAATACCACGCGCGCTTCCAATGAAATTAGGGCGAGTTGCTTTTCGCGTTCCGATGTTGGGAGATCTCGAGGGGCCGACGCGGCTTCGTCGTGCTGGCGAACTACGCGACGTCCGTGAGGCCGATCAAGATCCTTCTTGCGGCGGCGGAGGATATGCTGCGTGCGTCGGCGAGATCGGCGGGCTGGCGAGGCGTTCCTGTCCGGCGAGTTGCGGCGAGCCCGAGCGGCCCCATGTGTGGCAGACTTGATCAAGGCGAGCCCAGCCGCGGCCGAGGCTCAGACGGGCGTCGACGCTTCGCCGGTGCACCCTACGGGCCTGAGGCCAGCTGCGGCCGCCACGAGGGCCGCCGTGCACTCGGGCCGCGCGAATGGCCCCCCAGGAGCACGACGACGTCGAGCGCTGCAAGAGCTGCGGAGGAAACGTGGTGCTACGAAGTACGGGGATTTTCCTGCAAGCTCATCCTGCCCCTTTAGCGATGCTTGAATTGAAGAGTGGCACGACGCAGTTGGCGCATCGGTGCACGCTTGCGGCGGAGGCCAGTCACCTGGGGAACGCAGTAGAAGCAGTGGACTGGGCGATGATGCCGCTGCGCGAAGCTATGAGCGTCGCAGTGGACTTTCCCAGCCCAGTTGGCAGAAGCAGGCGGCGAAGCACCGACGTTTTTTTGGCCACCTCGCCAAGGAGGGCTGGGCCAAAAGCCAAGGCAAACGGATGTCGATAGAAGGTGCGTTGCTACGAGGAGCGCCGCGGCGTGGCTAGACCCACTTACGGTGGCTGTGCTGGCGAAGCCGTGCGCCGACATGGCCCGCTCGTTCAAGGTGCTCCGCGAGGCGGAATGGCCCTCGGCGCAAGGCCTGGCGGCAGCTGAACCGAACATGAAGAAAAGCGGTCCACAAGCCCCGAGGAAGGTTGCCATAGACGCCACCAAGACGGAGGATAAGCATAAGGCAAAGCTCGCGAGAGCGAGGGAGATGCAAGATATCAAGTGAGTGCAGGATTGGTTCTCGGCGCGTGCTTCTCATGGCGCGCGGAGGTACCAGGGGCCGAGCGTAGATGGCGCGCCCCACTCCCATCCTTCTCGCTCTGCTGCTGTCTGGAGCCAAGTCTGGGGCTCCAGTTGTCGCCGCGACGGGCGGCCTGCGCCTGGGATTCGGCCGGGTACCTGCTGCTGCGCTCGGCCAGAGCAAAAGGGGCTGCGCCCAAGCTTCTGAAACTTCTGGAGGCGTTGCGTTCTCGGAGGTCCGCGTGGATTTCCCGGCCCGGCGCCAGGCGCCAGGCCCTCTTGGCGCCCCTCCTCGCGCGCCCCGCGCGACGGGCAGGGGGGCAGGGGCAGCGCAGATTCGTGAAATCCGCGCGGGCCCTCCCGCATTTAGCTTTGCGCTGTCTTCACCCCCGTTATGGTCGCCGCTGCAGGGTCGAAGTTCGAGGGGCGAGACTCGAGAATGGTGTCCCCTTTGTTTTGTTCCCCAGTCGGTGCTTGCGCTAAGGGGGCCCCTGCGGATAATGCGAGGACTTGGCACAAGTGGGCGACCGATTTCGGGGGGCGGTCGGGCGTCAGATGTATGGAGTTTTGGCGCCGAGTTTTAGGATCCAGGCATTGTAACGTTTTTGCGAAAGTGTGCTGCCGAATCCGATGGGCGGCCAGGTTGTTTGATTTCCTCCTTTGGGGTCTTCGCGCAATTTGCCCGCAGATTCCAGCTGGCGGCCAGGGTTCCAGCTTCAAAGTGGGCGAGAGGAAGAAAGAGAGAGAAGAAACAAGTATAAAGAGATAGCGTATGGAGCGAGTGCGTCGAATGAGTGAGCAGAGAAGAGCAGAGCAGAGAGGGTATTTAGCACAGCACAGACTGTATGTTGTTCATGGTACAGGTGAGAGAGTGGAGAGTCAAGATCATGGATCAGGGCGCAAAGAGCAGAACGCAGAAAGCCGGGCACAGTTAGAGCACCGGTCATAAAGTAGGGAGGCGGCCGCATATTGTAGGGAGTAGAGGGTCCAGGGCAGAGGGTAGACAGAACAGGGATGATTGTACAAGGTGGGCGACATACATCGAACGGAGACACTCAGGGCGCATAGTGGAGAGTAGACAGTCAAGAGTGGAGAGTAAAACGTACAGGGTAACAACAGCAACAACAACAAGACAGTATTTGCGATCCAGCGTGGCCCCCAAACAGTAAGTTGTTGCACTGCGGATGTGTAAGCTATGCGTGGTGCAAGCTATTTGCTGTAAGCTGTGTGGTGCAGTATGCGTGGTGGCGGCGGCAAGCTAGAGGCGGCGGCGAAGCGGTAACGGGCGGCAGCGTGGCGAATATTCGCTAGACGAAGCGGCAACGAGGGGGCAACGATCAGCAGCGTGGCGAACCTCCTCACGAATTATGTGGGAAGCGGGCCATCGCTCGGGACGTTTTCGCGATTCAGGACTGACGGTCAGCGACCTGCCCGTCTGGTTTTGCTGCTCTTTTCGATGCTCTGCTCATGATTCCTTCCCTCCTGCAAATCACTCTCGTGATCCATCCTTCTCGCTCCCCCGATGTCCATTCCCACTCCCTCCCTTCCCCTGCTTCAGCGGGTGCGCCAACTGCTGGTGGCAGGTCCGGTCAAGAAGATCTACCCCCAAGGGGGGCACAGGCGAAGGCGAAAGGGGGGAGTGTCGAAGGTCTGGGTGATACAGGACGAAGGGCACGCGAGCACCAAAAAACGAACAGTCTTGATAGGACTGCTGCTGCTGCTCCCCGATCGGATTCGAGGCTCGAGGCTCGAGCTCTGGGGCGGAGGGCACTTCTGGACCTACCAGGGGGGGGGGGGGGGGCGCCCACGCTGCCAGGGGCGGATCCGCTCCAGATCCCTGGCCAGGGCGCACCCCGGGTGCTCCTCCCCGTCGTCGACCCATCGAGACCGCGGCCCGCCGAGGCCGAGTGCGCCGAGCGCGCCGTCCGCGCGGCGGAGACGCTGGGCCGGAGCCTGCAGGCGTCGGAGGCGATGCTGGCCCACAGCGGCAGGCGCGCGCGGCTCGCGCCGTCCTGCCGGGCCCGGCCGACGGCGGCCGCCGGCGCCAGCCAGCCAGCGGCGGAGCGGCGGCGGCCGGTCGACGGGCCGACCGAGCAGGCGACCGAGCGGCCGACGGAGCGGCCGAGCGAGCCGCTGGCAGAGCGGCGGTTGCGGCGAGCTCCGAGCGGCGGTTTGCGGCGAGCGGCGGCGGGCGGCGGCGGCGCAGACGGCGCGGGTGGAGGGGAAGGAGGAGGCGCGGGGGGACGAGGGGGAGCGGTGGTGCAGGAGAGGGAAGCGGAGCGGGAGCAGCAGCTGGACGAGGAGGAGGAGGAGGAGGACGACGAGGAGGAGGAGGAGGAGGACGAGGAGGAGTGCGATGATGATGGTGGCGATGATCATGGACTGCACTTGCCCCCGGCACGCACCCGTCGGCTTTCACGGCCTGAGTGTGCCCTCCTGCCCTCGCTACCCGCGCTCCTTCGTGCCTTGCTGTGCTCCGGCGCGTCCCGCCGCTGCTTGACCGACGTTGGTCCTTCACGTCCGCAAAAAAACAAACATCGTACTTCCGCCCCTCTCGCCCATTTCTCTAACGTGCGTTCTCCCCCCTCTCCGTTTCCCCCAAGCACCCCCCCCCCTCTTCCCCCCTCTTCCCCCCTCATCCTCCGTCCCCCTCCTCCGTCTCCCCACCGGCCCCCCGCCCCCGCTCCCACCCTGGCCCAGGCCCTGGCCTCTCCTTCTGGGCCTCCTCTGAGGTCCCTCCTCTGGGGCTGTCCTGAGCGCGGCGGAGCGCTCGCGCAGCTCGCCTCGCGCGGGCGCCACCCGCCTCCGACGTCGACGGCGCCCGCGGCGAAGGCAGCAACGGACGACGACGGCGACGACGACGCCGCCGTCGTCGCAGCTTTACGTCGGGCCTGTCCCTTCACAGGGGGAATGCTCAAAAATAGTAAAAGAAAAAATAGTCTGGGGATGTGTGTGTGTGTGTTTGGAAAAATGGTTGGATCAGTTGAGGGTATTTTTTGGTATGTTAGATTTTCGCCCAAAACCCCTCCTCTGTAGAAGGACACGCCCGACCTAAAGCTGCCTCCGTCCTCCTGCGTCGCCGTCGCCGTCCTCGTGCGGCGGCGCCCTGGCGGCTGCGCGCACAGGGTGGCGGACTCCCTGGGGCAGGCCCTCGCGCGGGAGCAGAAGGCCCGCCGCCGCCGTCAAAATAAAAGATACCCAAAAAATAGTCCAAAGATAGTATGGGCACTATTTTTGGAATATTTGTTGACCTTTATGGGGTATGTTTGGGGTATGCTTTATTTTTCTTCGAAAATCCCCCTGTAGGGGGACACGCCCGACATAAAATTAGTCATCATCGTCGTTTCGGTCGTCGGCATCGTCGCCGCCGCCGTCGTGGTTGTGGTCGTCGCCGCCGCCGTCGTGGTCGTGTTCATGGTCGTCGTGTTCGTCTTCATCGTTGTCGCCGCCCTCGCCTGCGCCACCGTCGCACACGTCGTCGTCGTCGTCGGCGTCGTCGTTTCCGTGTTCGCTCTGGTCGCCGTGGTCGCCTCCGCCGTCGCCGCCGTCGCTAGACGTCGGCGTCGCCGTCGGATGGCGGCGTCGTCGTCGTTCTCCTTGTCCGCCTCCTCCTCCGCCTCCTCCTCCGCCTCCTCCTCCTCCTCCTCCTCCTCCTCCTCCTCCTCCCCCTCCTCCTCCTCCTCCTCCTCCCCCTCCTCCTCCTCCTCCTCCTCCTCCTACTTCCCCTCCCGACGTCCTCGTTGCAGTTCTTTCCCTTGCGTCGTGCCTCCCAGGCCTCCGCCGTCGCGTGCTCCTGCACAACGTGGGCCCCCGAAGCCCCACAGGTTCAGACCACTTCAACGAAGGATTGCAAAAAAACGAAGGATTGCAAAAAAACCTAAGGATTGCAAAAAAACGTTTTTTTTTTTTGCAATCCTTCGTTTAACCGAAGGGTTTTTTTGCAATCCTGGGTTTTTTTGCAATCCTTCGTTCAAGGTTTTTTTGCAATCCTTCGTTCAGGTTCAGACCACTTCCCGTATCCTGAGCCGTTGTTTGACGGCCCTGGGGCCTGGCGAGGGCCCCTAGGGTCAAGTCGGGCCAGTCCCTCTATAGGAGGAAGCTTCAAAACTAGTTGAAACATAGGCAAGGGACGGTTTTCGCTTCTTGTTGGGCACGTTTGGAGTTTCTTGGGGGGTACTTTTTTTCTCGTCCAACATCCGCCTGCAGGGGGACACGCCCGACCTAACCCTAGGTGCCGAGCAGTGGCAAAAAACGTGCCCTCCGTCGTGTTTTTTGTTGTTTCTCGTCGCGAGCGAGGTTTGGGTCCCTCACTTCCTGTACGGTAGGTTCGCGTCGTGTCGACCGGCGGCGACCCCGCCGCCGGCGTTCAATGTTGAACGCCGACGGCGGCCCAGAATCGGTCGATGTTGAACGATCGGACGTTGCGGAGACGGCCGATCGTTCAAGGTTCAACGATCCAGCGCGGTGTCAGGAACCAACGCCAGGGTCGACACGGCACGGACCTGCCCTAGTATGCAACTCCTGGGAGGTGAACTCGTCATCGGCGCTGGCAGACCGGGGTCGAAAACAGGCCAAACTCAGCAGTATGCGGTTTGCTCCCGCTTGTTCTTGCATAGCGGGGCTCAGTTCTGTTTTCGATATGGGCTAATCCGGCCCGCAGCACTCGGGCCTGACGGCTTTGAGTTGTTCTTCAGAAGACCTCCGATGAGTTGCTGCATAACTTCCTGGATCATCCCATTTTTGCTCGCCCAGACATCCGCCGAGGTTTTTCTTCAATCCTCGGCACCAGAGTTCCCGATCCCTTCCTTGGGAGGTAGATTTCCCCGCCCGACCCGTTGTTGATGGCCATGGGTCGCCAGCAAGCTTCTCAATGAGGCCGCGGGAGCACGACAACAGAGCTTCACATCACTCGGCCTCGACCGCTGTTCGAATCAAAAAGTCGCCAGGCAAACCGGGAACACCACACGAGCCGACCTGCGATGGGCAACTTCATGCACCGAGCCGTGGCCTGAACGGAACGAGCGCGCCGCAACCCGAGACCCGCGTGAGGCCGGAAACCGAGGAAAAGAACCCAGCATTCAACAAACAAGACCGTCGGAGACTATGGGCTCTTGCGTCCGAGGGAGGAGGAAGAGGGGAGCATGAGGTGGAGAATTGAGGCGGGAGTAGGGAGGAGAGGGAGTAGGGAGGAGGAGGAGGAGGAGGAGGAGGAGGAGGAGGAGGA
>CAUYUJ010009992.1:0-5000 GCA_963575745.1 Prorocentrum cordatum
AGAGTAGGAGTAGGAGTCAAGCTAGCAGCTCGAGCGAGTCAAGCATGGCATGCCCAGTCCCACCCGCCCTCCCACAACATAAGAAGCAAAGCTGGCACAACTGGGGGCCGAAGTCACACCGGCCAGCCGGTTCGGTACAGCTGATGCGGCCGCGATGGCGGTTGCCGACGGGAACTGGCGAGCGCGTGTTGAATGCCGCGCACGCATTGCCAGACGAGTCGAGAGTGGCCCGGAACACCGCAGGAAGCCAGAGGTGGCCGGAGGAAGCCCGACGGTCTGACAGGACACCCCAAAGCATTTTTGTGAAAAAGCATTTGGTTTTTGATGTTTTTATGTTGAAATGCTTGCAAACACACGGTGTTCGGTAGGATTCTGACATGAACGCGCGAGTGTGCTCTTTGTGGATTTTTTTGCACAGGATTCGCGGCCTGGGTGCATGACAGAGCATCGCGAGTGCACCGCGCGATGACGTGAAATCGCTGGATTTGACAGAATTCTTAAGATTCCTATGGTTTTCCTATGATTTCAGCAAGAGAGCCCGGGCGGGAAATTTGTACAATTTTTGTGAAAAAGCATAGGGTTTTTGATGTTTTTATGTTGAAATGCTTGCAAACACACGGTGTTCGGTAGGATTCTGACATGAACGCGCGCGTGTGCTCTTTGTGGTATTTTTTGCAATGGATTATCGCCGTGGACGACAGGACGTCCATGTCGAGAGGAAAAAATAAGAAACATGTTGATTTTGTATTGTTTTTTACAGGTTAGGATGGGACCACCCGGATGCGGCCCCTATGGCCGGCCTGAGGGGGGAGTAGGAGTATATTCTAATAAGGAATAAGGATAGGAGTAGGAGTAGGAGTAGGAGTAGGAGTAGGAGTAGGAGTAGGAGTAGGAGTAGGAGTCAAGCTAGCCAGCTCGAGCGAGTCAAGCATGGCATGCCCAGTCCCACCCGCCCTCCCACAACATAAGAAGCAAAGCTGGCACAACTGGGGGCCGAAGTCACACCGGCCAGCCGGTTTGGTACAGCTGATGCGGCCGCGATGGCGGTTGCCGACGGGAACTGGCGAGCGCGTGTTGAATGCCGCGCACGCATTGCCAGACGAGTCGAGAGTGGCCCGGTACACCGCAGGAAGCCAGAGGTGGCCGGAGGAAGCCCGACGGTCTGACAGGACACCCCAAAACATTTTTGTGAAAAAACATTGAGTTTTTGATGTTTGTATGTTGAAATGCTTGCAAACACACAGTGTTCGGTAGGATTCTGACATGAACGCGCGAGTGTGCTCTTTGTGGTATTTTTTGCACAGGATTCGCGGCCTGGGTGCATGACAGAGCATCGCGAGTGCACCGCGCGATGACGTGAAATCGCTGGATTTGACAGAATTCTTAAGATTCCTATGGTTTTCCTATGATTTCAGCAAGAGAGCCCGGGCGGGAAATTTGTACAACTTTTGTGAAAAAGCTTTGGGTTTTTGATGTTTGTATGTTGAAATGCTTGCAAACACACCGTGTTCGGTAGGATTCTGTCATGAACGCGCGCGTGTGCTCTTTGTGGTATTTTTTGCAATGGATTATCGCCGTGGACGACAGGACGTCCATGTCGAGAGGAAAAAATAAGAGAAATGTTGATTTTGTATTGTTTTTTAAAGGTTAGGATGGGACCCCCCGGATGCGGCCCCTAATGGCCGGCCTGAGGGGGGAGTAGGAGTATATTCTAATAAGGAATAAGGATAGGAGCAAAAGTAGTAGGCCAGGGCCGATCTTGGGCCCAGGTTTGGCGTTTATCGCCCAGGCCCCCCTGGCGGCGCCACCTGCGCCGCCGCTTAGGAGCGCGCCAGTGATGGGACCCAGCGCCGATCCCAGAAATCCGCGCGGCGTTTCGAAAATTCATGTTGATGATGTCATTTCTTCCTCCAGCGAAGCGCAAAGGAAACGAGGCCTGAGATGTTTCGCCGTTTTCGGCCTCTTCCGAAGCCCTCCACGGGCTCTGGGACCGTGGAATAAACGACTCGGGAGGAAGAGCGGGTCCTGGGGAAACCCTGGCGGTCCGGAGCCCGCCTCGAGATAGCTTTCTTACTTGTGGAACCCGTAACGTCCGTGACGGAGGGATCGCCCACCCCCCCCCTCCTCACGGGCCGCCGCCCCACCCCCCCCACAGCTATGGCGCCGTGCTCTTCGTCGTTATCCTTGTCGTCGCCATCGTCGTCGTCGTTGTCGTTGTCGTCTCCGTGGGCCTTCCAGGGCCTGCACAGATCCCCAGATGTCTCCAGACACCTCTGGTAAGAGATCTTCAGAGGCGGCCGTCGTCGTCGTCGTGTGCTTCCTCCTCCTTCTCGTCTTCCTCGTCCTCCTCGTTTTCGTCGTCGTCATCGTCGTCGTCGTTCTCGTTGTCGTTTTCGTTGCCGTCGTTCTCGTACTCGTCTCCCTCGTCGTCGCCGTCGTCGTCGTGGTCGTCGTCGTCGTTGTCGTCGTCGGCGTCGTAATCGTCGTCGTCGTCCGGCGCCCAGGTCCCTTCCCGTGCGGGTCCCGCCCTTTTTACCGTTGCCCCCCCACGAGGACCAGACCCCCCCCCCCCCGTCACGGACGTTGCGGGGGGAATCAAAAACCGTTTCTTCTTTCGAGACCCGTTCGCGCCATGCCGAGGCCAGGACCGATGTCGAGGTGCACAGCCGGAGCCCTCCCCAGATCGGCGGCGAGCGACGGGGGGGGGAAGCGAGAAGGGGCGGGCCTTCTCAGAGGGCCCGGAAGTCCCCCGGCCTCCCCCGAAGACAAAAGCACATGCCTCAGAAGGCGCGAGGACCTCCGAGAAGCCCCGCCGCCCTCTGGGAAGGCCTTCTCTTTCTCGCTTCCCCACTTCGCTCGCCGCCGAAGAGGACTTCCGCTCGGACCTCGTGGTCATACTGGCGGGCTACAGCCTCGAGATGGGGAAGCTGCTGGACCTCCGCGGGAGGCAGGGCCAGCTCGGGCTTCTGCGGGCCGAGGAGGAGGAGGAGGAGGAGGAGGAGGAGGAGGAGGAGGAGGAGGAGGTTGAGGAGGAGGAGAGGGAGGAGGGGGAGGGGGAGGGGGAGGGGGAGGAGGAGGAGGAGGAGGAGGAGGAGCGGAGGAGGAGGAGGAGAAAGGGGATGAGGAGAAGAATGACGAGGATGAAGAGGAGGAGGAGGAGGTTCAGCATTGTTGAACCGATTCCCATCCTTTACTTGGCCGCGGTATCTCCGCCCGGGCAGCCCACCATGTATGGTGGGGAGGTGGGCCCCGCAAAGCCCGAAGTGCGTGTGTGCTCGGGGGCAGCTCCAGGAGGGCGTACACACCCAGATCTCCGGCGCATCGAACGATTCGGTTCGGAGTTTTGCTCCCAGGCTTTGGCCACGGGGGGCCCTTGCAGGGCCCCCAGTGGCCGTCCAAAAACGACTCAGGATGAAGAACCAACTCTGGGGGACGGGTCGGGGCTTTCCCTGGGAACTCGCATCGCGAAGGCCTTAGGGCCGGTGCCGCCGACCCGGAAGGCAGGCAGGACTTCCCCCAGGACCCCTTGTGGCGACCCCCCGGGGACCCGCAGGGACATTGGGGGGGGGCATTAATCTGACCGGGGACCCCCTCCTACCCCCCGCAGTATCCTTGTTCCCTGTTGATATACACCCCCTCCCCGAGGCGACCGGCAGCCAACCAGGAACCATGAGGAACCCATGAGGTTTCCCCCCAAGCATCCGTGGCAGAAACCAATACGAACACACACACACACATTCTGCCTCCAAATTCGGAGCATGCGCAACCAACCCGATGCGGCCCCCCCACCATCCCTGTCGACAAACAATACAAAGTACACTTTGGGGCTAAGTCTGGAGTCATGTTCGTGAGGCCCGCGAGCATTTGTATTGTTTGTTGACAGGGACGGCGGGGGTGTCAGCGTATTGCCTGCTTTGCGCAGGGCTCCCATCCCTGACAAGAACAATGCAACATGTACCTCGCGGCTAAATCTGGATCATGCGCGGCCACCCTTCGATCACTGTCAAGTGGTTTTTGACAGGGACGGCGGGGGTGGTGGCGTATGGCCTGCTGTGCGCAGGCCCACCAGGCACAATGATGGGCATTGGTTTTCGACAAGGATGGGGGGGGGCCGACATGTTTCCAGATGTGTGCTGTCACGTGCGCAGGCGCACCTGGCACACGCGGAGGCACTTGGCGCATCTGGCGCACCAAGCGTGCCTGGCACGCTTGGGCCTCAAGGGTGTCTGGCGCGCGTGGCGCGCCTGGCACGCGTGGCGCACCTCGCCCCAGCGTCGCGCACATGGGCTCGGCGTTGGTTCCCAGTAGCTGTCCACCCAAAGACGACCGCCGAACATGCTGAGACTCGGTTGTTACGTATGTGTTGGGAGGGCGGGTGGGAGTGAGCTAGACGGCTTGCTATCTAGGAGGGTGTCTTCACCCCCCTTACTCCATCCCACATCAAGGAAGAGAAAAAGGGAAGGGAATCGACTTCCTTACGACCTTCTTTTTTGCCTTTATCGTTTCTCAGTGTCCTTCGTGGGACTGGCGACGACGACGACGGCGACGACGACGACGACGAGGGAGACGACGACGAGGGAGACGAGGACGAGGACGAAGGCGCCGACAGCGTCTCCCACGCGCCGACGGGTCGGCGGATATTACAAAGTGAGGACATCGGACCTCGGGGCACCAATCCTCGGCCCAGGCTGGTCCCGGGCTCGCCGGTGGTGGCATGCACTGTATGCCCCGGCCCCAGACATCCGACGGCCCGATGGATTTTCACGCGCGGCCCCACGAAGGTCCCGACCCCTCCCCTGGGGCCAGTTCGTCGCCCCGCAGGCATGCCTGATGGTCCCTGGGTCCCGCCACGGGCACCGGGGGGCCGAAGTCTGGGACAGGCGCAGCGATTCAACGCATCAGATCGTCGGATGTCTGGGTCTTGGATTGCTGCCCAGGACACCAACCCTGGCCTGCGTAGCAGATTCCCCACCGTGATCGAGTTCGACGACTACACGACG
>CAUYUJ010009992.1:12500-30934 GCA_963575745.1 Prorocentrum cordatum
CTCACGCTCAGACCCGCTCACACTCAGACTCACTCTTGCGCAAACTCATCGTGCGCAGACAGACACACACTCGCACTCAATCATAGTCAAACCCGTCATGTTCAGAGTCGCTCGCCAGGCAAGCGTTCCGTTCCAGACCGCGCTTCCCATACCCACAGGGGGAGGGGCGACTGTGGACATGTCCGGGCCCCTGGCGGGACCGACTGCAATGCATCCCCATCCGCCGCTTCCCGAGGTCCAGGCTCCAGGGCTCCAGGGCTCCTAGATGGGGTCGGCGTAGAGGCCTCCTCCTCGTCCTCCTCCCCCTTCTCCTCTCCTCCTTCTTCCTCTTCCTCCTCCTCCTCCTTTTCCTCGTCCTCCTTCTCCTCCTCCTCCTCCTCCTCCTTGTTGTAATCACGTGGCTCCTCATAGGAAGGAGTATTTATCCAGACTTGAAGTTGGCAAGTGGCCCAAGGTGCTTAGCCAGGCTGAGCAACGTCGCCGCTTGTAGTCCGTTCGTTTCGACCACTACGTGGGATAGCTCGCAACTCGCAACTCCTCCTCCTCTCCATCCTCCTCGTCCTCCTCCTCCTCCTCCTCTCCATCCTCCTTCCTCTTCCTCGTCCTCCTCTCCATCCTCCTGCATTTCCTCCTTCTCCTCCTCCTCCTCCTCCTCCTCCTCCCCCTCCTCTTCCCTGCCCCAGCGGGCCTGCCCGAAGTGCCGACGTATTCCCACACCCCCAGGTCATTTCGAACCACGATCCCAGGTCTTTCCTACCCAACCAGGTCATCCCAACCAAACGGGCATTCCCAAACCACAACGGCCGGGTCTTCCCAAACAAAGCGGGCCTTCCCAAACCGACTGGGCCTTCCCGAACCACGAGGCACGGGTCTTCCCAAACCAAACTCGGGTTTTCCCAAACCAACAGGGTCTTCCCAAACCGAACGGCCAGGTCTTCCCAAACCAACCGCGTCTTCCCAAACCACAGCCCTGGGCCTTCCCAATCCTCACACAGGCCTTCCCTAACAAACCGGGTCTTCCCAAACCACAATGTCCGGGTCTTCCCAAACCAACCGGGCCTTCCCACACCAACTCCCCGGGTCTTCCCAAACCAAACCCGGGTCTTCCCAAACCAACCGGGTCTTCCCAAACCAACATTTAGGTCTTCCCGAACCAACCTCCGGGTCTTCCCAAACCAGCTTCCCGGGTCTTCCCAAACCAAACGGGTCTTCCCAAACCAACCAGGTCTTCCCAAACCAACCTCCGGGTCTTCCCGAACCTACCGGGTCTTCCCAAACCAAACGGGTCTTCCCAAACCAAGCCCGGGTTTTCCCAAACCAACTGGGTCTTCCCAAACCAACCTCCGGGTCGTCCCACACAAACCGGGTCTTCCCGAACCAACTCCCCCCGGGTCTTCCCAAACGAACCGGGTCTTCCCAAACCAACCGGGTCTTCCCAAACCACGCGCCCGAGTCTTCCCAAACCAACCGGGTCTTTCCAAACCAACCGGGTCTTCCCAAACCAACCGGGTCTTCCCAAACCATCATCCGGGTCTTCCCAAACGAACCGGGTCTTCCCAAACCACACCAGGTCTTCCCAAACCAAAGCCTACGTCACCCAAGCCCAAGTTTGGTTTGGGAAGACCCGTTTGGTTTGGGAAAGATGCCCCTCCCACTTCACCCCCCTCGGCTCGCCGTCGAACTACAGCGCCTCGCTCGCCATAGTCCACCCTGCACACAGGGCCGAGCCAGGAGGGCCAAGCCGGGAGGGTGCATGCACCAGTCCTGGACCTGGGACGGGCTTGGCCTTGGATCCTCCTCCATCTGTCTTTTACGTCCGCCTCCTCCCTCCACCGTCGCTTTTCCCCACTCCCCCCCATCCGTAGTCAGCTTCCGCCTTTTCCAGCCTTTTTTCACTCTACTCGTCCTGCCACCTCCCGTCTCTGTCTTGCCTTTGGGTACCCAGGCCGCAGCACGCTCGGATAAGTGGCGCCACCCCTTCCTAGGCCTCCGGAGGCCTCCCCACGGCCTTCCGAGCTTCTCGGGAGGCTCCCGTAGCTGTGCGGAGGGGGCAAAAGGAGAATGAGGAGCAGGGAGGAGGAGGAGGAGGAGGAGGAGGAGGAGGAGGAGGAGGAGGAGGAGGAGGAGGAGCAGGAGCAGGAGCAGGAGCAGGGAGCGCGAGCAGGAGCAGGAGCAGGAGCAGGAGCAGGAACAGGGAGGAGGAGGAGAGGAGGGGGAAGGAGAGGAAGGATGGAGGAGGAGGGAGGGGAGCAGGGGAGGGGAGGAGGGAAGAGGAAGGCAGGGGAGGAGAGGGGAAGAGGAGGAGAGGAGGAGGAGCAGAGGAGGAGGAGGAGCAGAGAGGGAGGGAGGAGGAGGAGGAGGAGGAAAGGAAGGATGAAGAGGAGCAGGGAGAGGAGAGCATGGAGGAAGGAGCGAGTAGGAGGAAGAGGAGGAGGAGGAAGGAGGAAGAAGGAAGGAGGGAGGAAGAAGGAAGGAGAAAGGAAGAAGGAGGAAGGAGGAAGGAGGAAGGAGGAAGGATGATGGAGGAAGGAGGAAGGAGGAAGGAGGAAGGAGGAGGAGGCGGAGGAAGAGGCGGAGGAGGAGGAGAAGGAGGAGGAGGAGGAGGCGGAGGAGGAGGAGAAGGAGGAGGAGGAGGAGGAGGGGGAGAGAGAGAGAGAGAGGAGTTCCCAGTCGTTGCCAACGCGTGGCTCCAAGTTGGCCTCGGAGGCCCAAATTGTCCCGAAGAGAACTGTAAGATTGCAAAGGTTAGCTCAGGACTGCCGCGAATACAAGCCTCAAGGCGACGTTAGACACCAAGACGTCCGCTTCCAATCCACTGGCCCGATCATCCAGACACGGTCCTTCTGACGCGCAGTACGCTTGGCCCGATTGCAAATGCATTTTGAGCGCGCGCGAGGCGCGCGCCATGGCTTTAGTGGAGCGCAACACAAAACACGTAACATGCTATACCATAGCCAGACGGAACATAATATTATCATCCAGCCGAACATATACGCCTTGTAAAACATAATATAACATTATATGTCATACCATTGCACAACATGATGGAACAACACACTCAATAGCATCAGAGAGCAGAACATACTTGCATTCATCAGGCCACAACATGCTTTGAGTATAACAGCTGCGGAACAAATTATAACGTCATGTAATATCGAAGACGCCTACGGCGAATCACCGCCGCCCCCTGCCTTTTTGGAAGTGCCTATGTGGCCGAAAGTTGAGGCCAGACCTGCCAAGCCATCGGACCATGTGTTCCCCGAATCGGTTTGGAAAGCCTTCGGGGAACACGTGGGCATCTTGAAGGTCATCTTGGCCGTCTTGGAGGCCTCTTGGGCGATCTGTCGGCGATCTTTGGGGGCTCTTGGGCCGTCTCGGGCCGTCGGAAGGCCGAAAAGAAGCAAATGTCAAAATCCGTCAAAAACCTTAGGCAAATCAGTGTTTTGGCCTCTTCTGGCCTTCCTGGAGCGGGCCCGCCCCCCCCTCTTTATAGTTTTGTGTGTGGTGTGTTTTGTTGTATTGAATTTGTCTGTTTTTCTGTTTGGGGCCTCTTGGGCCTGCTTCGAGCCAACTTCGGCCATCTTGGTGGGTTCCTGGCACGTCTGACGCCGTCGGGAGCCGTCTTGGGGGCCTTTCTGGGCCAACGGGGGATCCTCTTGGGGCGCTTCGGGGCCGTCTTGGATGCCATCTTGGGCGTCTTGGAGGCCATCTTGGGCGTGTTGGAGGCCTCTTGGGCAGTCTTGGGGCCATTTTGGAGGCCACTTTGGCAGTCATGGGGCCCTCTTGGGGGCCTCTTGGGCGATCTTGGGGGCCTCTTGGGCCGTCTGGAGCCGTCGGAATGCCGAGAAGAAGCAAATTCCAACATCCTTCAAAAACCTAAGGACAATCAGGGATTTTGGCCTCTCCGGGCCCTCCTGGAGGACCTCTTGGAGGCCTCTTGGGCCGTCTGGGAGGCCTCTGGGGGGCCTCTTGGGACGTCTTGGACTCTCTTGGGCCGTATTGGAGGCCGTCTTGGACCATCTTGGGCGGACTTGGAGGCCATCTTGGGCCATCTTCGCGATTGTTTGAGGATTTCCCGAGCGAAACGGCGTTTTTGGGGCAGGGAATTGGGGAATTCTGCGCCTTCCGGGTGGCCGGCGGGACGGGCCGAAGCCCCATGGGGAGTTCTTTTTTTGAAAAAGAGCCAAAACCAAAACCGAGAGGATCTAGCACGCCAGGCACCCCTTCGCTAAAGCAAAAGGGGGCGGCGGATCGAAGACGCCTACGGCGAATCACCGCCGCCCCCTGCCTTTGTGGAAGCGCCTATGTGGCCGAACGTTGAGGCCAGACCTGCCAAGCCATCGGACCATGTGTTCCCCGAATCGGTTTGGAAAGCCTTCGGGGAACACGT
The DNA here is from genome assembly GCA_963575745.1 of Prorocentrum cordatum. Lineage (NCBI taxonomy): Eukaryota > Dinophyceae > Prorocentrales > Prorocentraceae > Prorocentrum > Prorocentrum cordatum. The sequence continues at coordinate 16,891 of CAUYUJ010009992.1, forward strand.
GGGCGTCTTGAAGGTCATCTTGGCCGTCTTGGAGGCCTCTTGGGCGATCTTTCGGCGATCTTTGGGGGCTCTTGGGCTGTCTCGGGCCGTCAGAAGGCCAAAAAGAAGGAAATGCCAAAATCCGTCAAAAACCTGAGGACAAGCAATGTTTTTAGCCTCTTCTGGCCTTCCTGGAGGCCATCTTGGGGGCCTCTTGGACCCTTTTGGGTCTGCTTCGAGCCAACTTCGGCCATCTTGGTGGGTTCCTGGCACGTCTGACGCCGTCGGGGGACCCTCTTAGGGCGCTTCGGGGCCGTCTTGGAGGCCATCTTGGGCGTGTTGGAGGCCATCTTCGGCGTGTTGGAGGCCTCTTGGACCGTCTTGAGGCCCTCTTGGGGCAATCTTGGAGGCCACTTGGGCCGTCATGGGGCCCTCTTGGGGGCCTCTTGGTTGATCTCGGGGGCCTCTTGGGCCGTCTTGAGCCGTCGGAATGCAGAGAAGAAGCAAATTCTAAGTCCTTCAAAAACCTAAGGACAATCAATAATTTTGGCCTCTTCGGGCCCTCCTGGAGGACCTCTTGGAGGCCTCTTGGGCCGTCTGGGAGGCCCCTGGGGGCCTCTTGGGCTGTCTTGGGCCGTCTTGGACTCTCTGAGGCCGTCTTGGAGGCCGTCTTGGACCATCTTGGGCGGACTTGGAGGCCATCTGGGGCCGTCTTGGAGGTCATCCTGGCCGTCTTGTGTGGCCGAACGTTGAGGCCAGACCTGCCAAGCCATCGGACCATGTGTTCCCCGAATCGGTTTGGAAAGCCTTCGGGGAACACGTGGGCGTCTTGAAGGTCATCTTGGCCGTCTTGGAGGCCTCTGGGGCTCTTGGGCCGTCTCGGGCCGTCAGAAGGCCAAAAAGAAGGACATGTCAAAATCCGTCATAAACCTTTGGAAAATCAATGTTTTTGGCCTCTTCTGGCCTTCCTGGAGGCCCTCTTGGGGGCCTCTTGAGCCCTTTTGGGCCTGCTTCGAGCCAACTTCGGCCATCTTGGTGGGTACCCGGCACGTCTGACGCCGTCGGGAGCCGTCTGGGGAGCCTTTCTGGGCCAACGGGGGACCCTCTTGGCCTCTTGGGCCGTCTTGGGGCCCTCTTGGGGCCATCTTGGAGGCCACTTTGGCCGTCATGGAGCTCTCTTGGGGGCCTCTTGGGCGATCTTGGGGGCCTCTTGGGCCGTCTTGAGCCGTCGGAATGCAGAGAAGAAGCAAATTCCAGCATCCTTCAAAAACCTAAGGACAATCAGGGATTTTGGCCTCTCCGGGCCCTCCTGGAGGACCTCTTGGAGGCCTCCTGGGCCGTCTGGGAGGCCTCTGGGGGGCCTCTTGGCCCGTCTGGGGCCCTCTTGGACTCTCTTGGGCCGTCTTGGAGGCCGCCTTGGACCATCTTGGGCGGACTTGGAGGCCATCTTGGAGGCCATTTTGGAGGCCATCTTGGCGGCCATCTTGGAGCCGTCTTGGGCAGAAAATTGGGGAAGTGAGGTCCGTGGAAAAAATCCCAGGACCCCGGCGGGACGGGCCGAAACCCATTGGGAGAGTTCTTTTGAAAAAAGAGCCAAAACCAAAACCGAGAGGATCTAGCATGCCAGGCACCCCTTTGCTGAAGCAAAAGGGGGCGGCGGATCGAATGGACTTCGGCCCATCCCGCCACCGTGCCTGGATTGTGGGTCAGAGTCCTCAAGTTTTCTTCTTGGGGTCTCTTCGGAGCGCTCTCGGGCGTCTCTGGGGGACAGTTTTGGGACCTCTTGGGAGCCTCTTGGGAGCCTCTCAGGGGGTCTCGGGGGCCTCTTGGGGGCGTCTTGGGGTCTCTTGAGCGCGTTTGGGGGGCCTCTTGGGGACCTCTTGGGGCATCCTGGGGGCCTCTTGGGGGAGCCTCCTGAAGGCCTTTCGGGGCAGAGGGCTTGAAATGTCTGTGGGTCCCCCGTCTGGGCCCCTTCTTGGAGCCTTCTTGAGGGCCTCTTGGGCAGTCTTGGAGGCCTCTTCGTCCTGGAACCCTCTGAGGCGTCGGGAAGCCGAAACGGCGAGAAAGCCCAAATCCTTCAGACACCGAAAGAAAATCAGTGATTATTGCCTCTGGGGGCCCTTCGGGGAAGGCTCTTGGCGGCCTCTTGGAACGTCTTGCACGCTGTTCCCGCCGACTGAAGGTCATCTTGGGCGTCTTCGACCGATGGCTCGGCGATCCGGGGCCTTCTCGGACCGTCTCGGGGGGCCTCTTGGGGCCCTCTCGATCCTTCTCGAGGCCTTCTTGGGGCCGAAGCGTCTTCTTGAGGCCTTCTTGATCCTTCTTGAGGCCCTCTTGATCCTTCATGAGGCCCTCTTGATCCTTCGGGGGGCCTCTTGGGGCCCTTCTCGATCCTTCGTGAGGCCCTCTTGGGGCCGAAAAAAAAGCCAGGCGAGACGCCGCGATGCGCCCCAGGGGCCACGCGGCGCGCCCCTGGGCAGACTCGTCCATTTTCGGGCCGTCAATTTTTCGGTCTGGGTCTGTCCAATAGGTCTCGGGAGTGAGGACCGTGGCTCCAGGGGATCCACCAAGGTGCCTTAGGAAACTCCAACTTCCAGCTGGAGCCTCAAGGGTACGGTGGCGGATGATAGATGAGAAGGTAGCACGACACAGTAAGCCATACTCAGATGCGACATACTGTTTCAGAGTTTCTACATTTAGATAACGTCAGCGACCGAACCTTGGATTCTAAGGAACGGTACTCCTGACCCGCATCACCCACCCTGCATGCCGCGGCCGTCATATCCCAAGAGCCACCAGTGGTCATGAGTGGCCCGCCTCCCGTCATCGACGAAATGCACGGCGTCACGCAGTGCAGGCGTCACGACGTCACGCCGTGACCACAAAACAGGACGATCATTACAGAACATGAATTCGCGAAATACATGCCATATAGCATGATCGTATATCCGAGGAGAGGACAGAACAGCACATGACATGCAATATCATAGAAGAGGTGAGACCACAGCAGAACATACAACACTGAACTATAGCATGCATGATAAGAAGAGAACGTGCCATATTATATTTTCATACAGACATATGTATAATTGTATATACATGTAGATATATATCAGGAGAGAATGCAATCTGACATAACAGATGCGGAGGAGTATATTAAATAACGGATTCGATCAGAGACCATATGGCATCGGAGATATCACAGACCATATGAGATAATGGACGTACATCTCATAGACCGGCATCAGCAAAGGACAGTGTAGAACATCACAAACAAGTACGTGACAGGGTGCGACAGAAAGAGTCATACAACAACATATTACCATACACGAGCATGGAAGACAATTAATCCAGATCATGCCACAATAGAACAAAGTTGGTCAGAGTTTCAGAAACAGAAGAGAAGATGGCTCCGTACCATCACACAGCACCAGTTACACATCTCGAACACTGCGCAACCTGATATAACTGAAACGTTCACACCAGTATATGATATCGCGTGTGCAAGCATAAGCAGTAGGATCGCATAACCCGACAACACGAGCTGAACACACACACACACACACATGTCACATTATCAATCGTATTATGTTGTGGCAAACATAAAGGGGCAACACACGATATGACACATTACCGTATAAATTATGCTGCACAGCAGGACATCACACAGTAGAACACACGAGCATATGACACAACAAACTATGATCCATAATGCTTGCATCGTGGCTTACAACGGAGTACAAAACATGTGACCACCGTGTACTCAACCACCATTTGCTTCGTCCGCTTCCTCTGCCGTATGTGTGTGCACGCATCGTTTCAGTAGGCGCGCGCATCTTCGGGGAAAAAACGCAGACGATTTCGGTGGGGATCGCTCGGAGCAGAATGATCTCGATATGCAGGGACCCGGGAGGTCACGACCCTTGCCCTGGGCCCGTTTTTTTATGCTGAGCCGTTTTGTTGACAGTCACCGGGCAGGGCGAGGGACCCAAGAGACCCACGACTACGAAAGACTTCCGCTGCTATCTTCTCGAGACGTTGGGTGTCTGGGGTTGGCGCCCTCGCCGCCTCACTCGCCAAAGTTTGGCGGCGAGCCTGGGGGGAGCTGAGACGGGGCGGCTTTCAGGAGGCTCCGAGGGCCTCGGGACTTCTGCGCAGGGTTCCTTGGCCCTCCCCGGAGATGCAGAGCACTTCTCGGAAGGCCAAGGGGCTTTGAGAAACCCCGCCGCCTGAGAAGGCCGTCTCCTGGCTCATTTCCCCCGTCAGCGCGCCGCCGAGCGAAGCAGGGGTGGGGAGACTACACTGCCCCCTGGCGCAGGCTGTGGGGACTCGAGCTGGAAGGCAGGACGCGGGATGGGGTGGAAGGGGCGAGACTCGTCCTCCCCTGTGCAGGGGACGGGAGAGGGGGGAGGCGGAGGAGGCGGAGGAGGAGGAGGAGGAGGAGGAGGAGGAGGAGGAGGAGGAGGAGGGAGAAAGAGGGAAGGCCGGAGAAAGAGGATGAAAGAAGAGGAGGCGGAGACGGAGGCGGAGGAGAGATGGAGGCCCGGAGGAGGCCGGAGGAGGAGGCGGAGGAGTGAGTGAGGAAAAGGAGGAGGGAGGAAGAAGGAGGAGGAGGAGGAAGGTAGGAGGAGGTGGGAGAGGAGGGGAGGGGAAGAGGGGGAAGGAGGGAAAGTGAGGAGAATGGGAGAGGAGGAGACGCCCCCCCCCAGCCCCCCCCCTTCCCCCCCCCGCCCCCCATCCTCCCTCGCTCTCCCGGGGGCGCGCCGGACCGACGAGGTGCGGGGTCGGTCGGGCCAGCCCCGAGCCGCAGAGCGCCGCAGGCGGCCTCCGAGAAGCTGCGGGGCGTGCTGCAGCAGGTCTGCGCCAAGACGCCCGGCCAGAGCGGCCGGGCCTCGGGCAACGGCCGCGCCGTGCGCAACGTGCTGGAGAGGGCGAAGAGGACCGGGGGTCGCAGGGGGTCGGCAACGCGCAGAGGGGGGCAGGGGGAGGGGGGAGGGCTTCTCAGAAGCACCCCTGCTTCTCAGAGGCACCTCTGCTTCTTGGAAGGCCTTCTAAGAAGCAGGGGTGCTTCTAAGAAGCCTTCTCCCCTTGCCGCCTTGTGCGCGCCGCCAAGAGGATCGGGGTTCGCAGAGGGAGCCCAAGCAGAGTTTAATAGCCTGATCAATGTTTTAACGTCGTTATGTTATCATCGAAACATGGAAACATAAATATATTGGCACGAGACTGCATTCGTAGGGTCTAACAAGATTATCGGTTAAAACGGAGACCCTAAAACCGATCCCCTCGCGCTGTGACAAAGTCAAGACGGGAGGTTTGCCGCTATTGTCAGCCTCAGGGGGCTTCCCGGGCCTCGGGGCCGTCAAACAGCGACCCGGGATGAAAATCCGGCCCCAGGGAAGGGGTCCGGACCTCTGGGGGTCGACCTTGCGACAAAAATCACGACGTCCAGGTTCAGGGAGGGTGGGGCCGGGGAACGGGCCCAGCCAGATGCTCCAGTTTCACGCGCTTCGTTCTTCCAGGGGCCGTTCGGAGCGATGTTCCCTCCAGCCCCACCTTTGCCCCTACCCCATTTTTATGCTCCCCCGAGAGGAGCTGCTCTGGAAGAAGAAAAACGCCATAAACATAAACTCTTGGCGCTCCACGCGGATTTCTTGGGTCCGCGCTGGGCCCTCCGGCGGCGCCTCCGGCGCCGCCCCTGGCGCGCTCCGTGCGCCAGGGAGAGGTGTTCAGCGCAGGTCCAAGAAATCCGCGCGGACCGCCAAAAGTGTATGTTTATGCCGTTTTTGTTTCCTTCTATGCTCGGTGCGGTCAGAGCGGTCCTGGCTTCGCGCGCTCCACTGCTCGCAAAGTGCCTACTCGCAAATGTTCGACAAAAACATCTGTTTGCCTCGATGTGATATATCGTGGATCCCCCGCGGCGGATCGAGGCCATTCGCGCGTAGTTACTCTGCCAGTAGTGGAACGCGCTTGTCTAGAGGAGGAATTTGTGCCGATGCCGCTGCCCTTGCCTCGTTTTCACCTTTTTGGGGCCTGCTGGGCTGCCCTCGTCGACACGGCTGGATTCGCTTCAAAATCTTGGTCAGAACGCGCCCTGGGAGAGGTCTGGGGAGCTGCTCGGTGCGATCATAATGGTCCAGGCTTGGAGCCGTCTTGGGGTCTGATCTGAAGTGGCCCAGCACTGGTTCTGGCCAGCAGGAAGGGCGGGCAGATTCGAAATTCTGGGCTCGGTTCGATCCGGTATTTTGCCCGTTTCGGCCTCCAGGGGCCGTTTGCGGGTTCCAGGACCGCCATCAGCGGATCCGCGGAGAAAACCTGCATCAGCTGGACCCCTGGAGGAGTTTCCGCAGTGGATTTTGAAGAGCTGTTTGTCAGGAGGGACAAAAAACACATACACTATTAATCGTCGATTCCCAGGAAAATATGGCAAAACATGGGAAGTGGGGGGGAAGACAGAAACCCAGAACATATGGGAAAATATGGGGAATCTTTCTGTTTGTGTGTATTTGTTTGTGTGTCCCAGGGCCTCTTCAGTTTGGTGCCTTCGAGATTGTTCAGGCCGTCCCGAAGGGGTCCGAGTGCGGCAGGTTCGCGTGGTGTCGACTCGCCGCGGCCCAGCCGCGGGCGGTCCGGGTGGAGCGCCGAGAGTGGCCCAGAGGCGGCCAGCATTCAAGCAGTGGCGAAGCGTCCCGGCTCGCCTATAGCCCCACCAGACAATGTTCTAAGCACTTTTTGTGGTTCCCACGAAATGTTCTTAGAACATTTCTGGCTAGGACTGTCTTGTTTTAGCACATCGGGCTTAAATTCTAAGAGCATTGTTCTTGCTCTGAGAGCATCGTTTTGGGTTCTAAGAACACTTCGTGGTATGACTAGAGGAATGCCGGGACGGTCGGTCCCTGCTCAAAACATGGAACGGTCTGGCGACCGCCGATCGTTCCACCCAGACCCCCTCGGGCAGTGAAAATATCATCACAGGCGGTTTCTCCGTAGCTTCAGCCTCTGGAGGCTTCTGCTGGCCCCCGGAATCGTCCAAGAATGAGTCCAGATGAAGAACCGGTCTATGGGTCGAGCCTTCTGAGGGTCGACGTTATGAACAATTCATGGCATCGGGAGTCTGGGAAGAAAAAAAACATATACCTAATTAGCCTGGCGAAGGACCCAACCATATGCAGCTGCGAGTACCGCACGGATATGAGACGAAGGAGGGGGCACGCAAACTAGGCCCCTCTTCTCATAGGCACCGCGCCACTGGGGCCTTCGGTGGAGCTCCCTATGGGGCCACGAAGCGTGTGAAGGGTGTGCCGAAATGGGTGGTGGGGACGCATGCGGACCCTGCCACTGGGGTTTTCGGTGGAGCTCCCTATGGGGCCACGAAACGTGTGAGGGGTGTGCCGAAATGGGTGGTGGGGAGGCATGCGAACGCAGCCACTGGGGCCTTCGGTGGAGCTCCCTATGGGGCCACGAAACGTGTGAGGGGTGTGCCGACATGGGTGGTGGGGAGGCATGCGAACCCTGCCACTGGGGCCTTCGGTGGAACTCCCTATGGGGCCACGAAACGTGTGAGGGGGGTGCCGAAATGGGTGGTGGGGAGGCATGCGAACGCAGCCACTGGGGCCTTCGGTGGAGCTCCCTATGGGGCCACGAGACGTGTGAGGGGTGTGCCGAAATGGGTGGTGGGGAGGCATGCGAACGCAGCCACTGGGGCCTTCGGTGGAGCTCCCTATGGGGCCACGAAAAGTGTGAGGGGTGTGCCGAAATGGGTGGTGGGGAAGCATGCGAACGCAGCCACTGGGGCCTTCGGTGGAGTTCCCTATGGGGCCACGAAACGTGTGAGGGGTGTGCCGAAATGGGTGGTGGGGAGGCATGCGAACCCTGCCACCTGGGGCCTTCGGTGGAGTTCCCTAGGGGGGCACCACGAAACGTGTTAGGGGTGTGCCCGAATGGGTGGTGGGGAAGGCAATGCGACCCGGCAATGGGGCCTTCGGTGGAGCTGCTCCCCGATTGGCCACGAAAGCGTGTGAGGGGTGTTGGCCGAAATGTGTGGTGGGGGGGTGTGCCGAAACCCTGCCACTGGGGGCCTTCTGTGGAGCTCCTTATGGGCCACGAAGCGGGTGTGAGGGGTGTTCCGAATGGTGGGCGGGGAGGGCATGCGAACCCTGCCCACTGGGGCCTTCGGTGAGCTCCCTAATGGGGCCACGAAAACCGTGGTGAGGGGAGTGCCGAAATGGGTGGTGGGGAAGCATGCGAACCCTGCCACTGGGGCCTTCGGTGGAGCTCCCTATGGGGCCACGAAACGTGTGAGGGGTGTGCCGAACTGGGTGTGGCTGACGCATGCGGGCGGCAGCACTGGGGCCTTCGGTGGAGCTCCCTATGGGGCCACGAAAGCGTGTGAGGGGTGTGCCGAATTGGGTGTGGCTGACGCATGCGGGCGGCGGCACTGGGGCCTTCGGTGGAGCTCCCTATGGGGCCACGAAACGTGTGAGGGGTGTGCCGAGTGGGTTTTTGTGGGAGGCCACTGCGAAAACCTTAGCCACTGGGCCTCGGTGGAGCTCCCTATGGGGGCCACGAGAGCGTGTGGAGGGGTGGTGCCGAACCATGGGTGGATGGGGGAGGCAAAATGCGAAAAAACTGCCACTGGGGCGACCTTCGTGGAGCTCCCTATGGGGCCCGAGAAGCGTTGGTGAGGGGTGGGTGCCGGAAATGGGTGGGTGGGGAGGCCATGCGAACCCCTGCCACTGGGGGGCCTTCGGTGGGCTCCCTAAATGGGGCCACGAACGTGGTGAGGGGTTTGGAGGGGTTTTGCCGAATGGGTGGTGGGCGGAGGCATGGCAGACCTGCCCGACGGCCTTCGGTGTGAGCTCCCTCCCTGTGGGTCCACGAACGTGTGAGGGGTGCCGAATGGGTGGGCTGGGGAGGCCATGCCGGAACCCTGCCCACTGGTGGCCTTCGTGGAGCTTCCCTAAATGGGCCCACACGAAGCGTGTGAGGACCCTGCCACTGTGGCCTTCGGTAGAGCTCCCTCTGGGGCCACGAAACGTGTGAGGGGTGTGCCGAAATGGGTGGTGGGGAGGCATGCGAACCCTGCCACTGGGGCCTTCGGTGGAGCTCCCTATGGGGCCACGAAACGTGTGAGGGGTGTGCCGAAATGGGTGGTGGGGAGGCATGCGAACCCTGGAGGGAGGAGGGCGAGGAGGAGGAGGAGGAGGAGGAGGAGGAGGAGGAGGAGGAGGAGGAGGAGGAGAGGAGGAGGCGGGAGGAGGGAGGAACGCGGGGCACCGGGGGGGGGGGGGGGGGGGGGGGTCCTCTTCAAAACGAGGACCCAACACCACAGGATGGTTGGGAATTCAACTTTCGGCGGTCCGCGCGGATTTCTCGTATCTGCGTTGGCCCCCCTGGCGGCGCCTCCGGCGCCGCCCTTGGCGCGCTCCGCGCGCCAGGGAGGGGGTGTTTGGCGCAGATCATCTGCGAGGGCCGTCGAAAGTTTATGTCTGTATTTTTTTCTTTCTCTGCACACGGGGTGCGAGTACATGTGGTCGGAGGATCGCGCGGCATCGCCGATGCATCGGCCATGCGGCTCGATGTGGAGCCCCATTCTCTCCACGCCAACGGTTGCCAATGCGTCGCTGACGTCGCCGATGCCTTACCGATACATTGCCGACGAATCGGCGATGCGGCACGATCCTCCGGCCCCATCCAGCCGGAGGGAACAAATACGAGATCCGACGCTGCAAGCGATACAGCATTGTCCCCAGACCCCGTCTCTCTGCGGCATCTCTCGAGGCGGATCGACCTGTGAAGGCCCGGGGCCCGGAGCTCGGCGCAAACGCCCAGTGCGCAAGAAAGCGCACTTTCCTGGAGAGGGCGACGAGAGACTGCTCGGTACGATCGAGATAGGTAATTACGGAAAGAATGAGCGACGACGACGACGACGACGACGACGACGACGACGACGACGACGACGACGACGACGACGACGACGACGACGGCGGCGGCGGCGGCGGCGACGGCGGCGGCCGGGCGGCTGCGGCGGGGCGGTCGGCGCCGGGAGACGACGACGGCGGGACGGGCGGAAGGAGAATGAGGAGAGGAGGAAGGATGAGGATGGGAGGAGGAGGAAAGGGGGGAGGAAGGGGGAGGAGGAGGAGAGGAGGAGGAGGAGGGGGAGGAGAAAGGGAGGGGATGAGGAGGAGAAGGAGGGGAGGCAGGAAGAGGAGGAGGAGGATGGTGAGGAAGGATGGGGGAAGGAGAAGGAGGAGGGGGAAGAGATGAGGAGGAGGAGGGAAGGAGGGAGGATGAGGGAGATGAGGAGGGGGGGGAAATGAGAGGAGGAATGGGGATGGAGAAGAGGGGGAGGGAGGAGTGAGGAGGGGGGGAAAAACAGACGGGGGGGGAGGGAGGCTGCGAGCCTTCACGATCTGCTCTTCTTCGCAGAGCGTGGGGCGTGTTCTGTTTTTCCGGGGCCTCCCGGACCCCCGGGGCCCGTGCTCGGGCCTCGGGGCCGTCGAGCACGGAGCACGCGCAAAGGACCAGGGGTCGGGGCCTTTTGAGGCCGCGCATGGTCGGAAGCTGGAGCATGCATACACGTGTCTGGACGCCCGAAATGGGCACGGAAAGAATGAGTACATTGCCCAACAGCAGTTCTTGTTCATTTTGAACCGGATTCGCTGTCCACGCCGCCGCGGCCTGTGTCCATTCGAGACAGAAGGCCGCCTGCCCAACAGCGGCCGCTGTTGGTTTGGGACAACATTTGTTGTTGGGCATTGTACCCATTCTTTCCGTTCCCATTTCGGGCGTCCAAAATTTGTGGAGGGCGATCCATGGAGAGGAAGCATATTGCCAAGTCACTTCCAGATGTCGAAGACATGTGTTAGCCATGTTTTAAAGCATGTAAGCTACATGTTTAATTCATGTTTCGAACAGTTGTCCGAAATCTTAAACACATGTTTGGAGGACGATCAACGGCGAATTGCCGAATCATTTCCAGATGTCTAAGACATGTGTGAAACATGTTTTAAAACATGCAAGCTACATGTTTCATTCATGTTTAGAACATGTGTCCGAAATTTTAAGCAGAAATTCAATGATAGGACTGTTAGGGTGTCCATTGTCGTGGCATCCACAAGCATACATTCACCGTGGCGGGCTGTTTCTCAACCCCAGGACTCTTCGAGTGTCGGGGGACAACGTCGGGATGGTGTGGTGTATACGGGTTTCCCCGTTTTCCCGAGGAATAAAAAACACACATGTATGTATGTGTATATATATACACACCAGGATCCCGTATACACCAGGATCCGCTTTCCTGCGCGAATTTCGGTGCGGGGCCGGACACAGCGTCGGTGTATAGAGTTCGGCTCCTTACGAGAATCCAGACCGCGAGGACGTGGGTACGGATATGTTCGCCCCTCCAGGTTTCAGGTTCGAGGACGGGTTTTTCGTCTGAGCTCGGCGGTTTCGCGGCCCATCGGAATGCTGCCAGGGGGGTGCGCCTCGTCGAGAGCGATCCAGGGGTGCCCAGATCGTCCCGAAGGGCCGCCGAAGGCCCATGTGGCCGGATAAGCCAGATCGGTACGATCGGAATTAGATACGGATCAGCGGCGAAATCCGAATCATACCCTCACCGATCAACGACTCAGGCAACTCGATGGGTGGCGAGGGGAGGGTTCGGCATGCGTCGAGCGTGGCGAAATCTGAGCCCTGCGCCCGCCTCCCATCGATTCGGGATAATCGATGGTTGGCGGGGGTAGAGATCGGGTGTCGGTGTCGCCACCCAACGGAAGGACTGGGCACGAAGGTCGACATCACGTCCTGCCCATTTTTGAACAGGACTCGCTGTCGGTGCCACCGTGGACAAAAGCATCGCCTGCCCAGCAGCGGCCGCTGCAGGGTTTGGGCATTGTTCGCAGGAGGGGGAGGAGGAGGAGGAGGAGGAGGAGGAGGAGGAGGAGGAGCAAGAGGAGGAGGAGGAGGAAGAGGAAGAAGAAGAAGAAGAAGAGGAGGAGGAGGAGGAGGAAGGAGGAGGGAGGAGGGAGGAGGGAGGAGAAGGAGGAGGAGGAGGAGAAGGAGGAGAAGGAGGAGGAGGAGGAGTTGGACATCCTGCCCATTCTCTCCGCACCCATGTCGGGCGTCCAAACCTGCGGCGCGCGCGACCCTCAGGTCTCCAAATGTTCCAATAGTTTATGTTTAAGTCGGGAATGTCCCTCTACAGGGTGAATGTTCAAGAGTAGTAGAAAAATAGTCTGGGGATGATGTTTCGAGTATTTCGTGGACTATGTTTGAATATATGTTTGACTATTTTTCATTTTTCTTTGAAAATCCGTCTGTAGGAGGACATGTCCGACTTATGCAAGTCTATTTCAGAAGTTGCCTCGGGAGTTCTCGTGCCTCTGGAGTTCTCGCTTCTCCGGTTTGCGTCGCCCCCCTGCTGGTCGGATGATGTGGACGGTGAAGCGTCAGGAACGGAGAGTGCGTCTGTTATCCTCTGGCGCGTACAGTCGGGGCCCTGAAGAAGGAACCCTTTTCGTTGGGAAGGGCTCCGTGTTCCTTGATTGCTTCACAGTTTGCCTTGGGTTTTCCTTTGGTTTTCGATGGGAAATCGGAGTTTAACTTGTGGGAAAAAGGGGCCTCGTTCCTTATTTATCGTTCCTTAGGTCAAGGCCCCGACTGTAGCGATCGTGATCCGGGCCACCGCCCTCGACAAGGCCCACGGTTTTCGAGCGCTTTCGTCGGCTCTCGGCGCTCCTTCAGCCTCGGGGTGATCTCCAGCCGCTGCGCCTCGCCGAGACTCAGGAGGGAAAGAAACACACAGACACAATTAATCATCCATTCCCCAGAAAATATGCGAATTGGGGGGGAAGACAAAAACCCAGAAAATATAGGAAAATATGAGGCATCTTTTTATTTGTGTGTATTTATTTGTGTGTCCTGGGGCCCCTTCAGAGACCGTTCCACGGGGGGTGCGCACGCGTCCGTTAACGGCCGCCGGAGAGCTGGGCTGTGGCCCGAAAGCCAGACGGGACCCGTGTCTCCGACGATGTAATTTGTTCAGCCAGATGTTTTCGAAGATTGCGGCCGTCGGGGTACACGCCCGTCGTTGACTGTATGTATCTTTAGGACTCCTAGATCCCAGTCTATCTTAGGTGCCTTCCTACTTCACGAGTCGAGTGGCTCTCCCTCTTCCCTCCTCTTCGGGGTGTGGGCAGAGACCTAATCTACTTCCGACCGACGGGTAGTTTTCGTGGCCCCACGGCCATCAAGCACGGAACAAAACCTACCCTTGCGGAAGTGGTCGGGTCTCCAGGGTCCGCAGGTTGATGTGATCACATTGGCGGATGCCAAGGCACCACCCTCAGATCCGTGCGCTGCAGACAACACACATCGCGGCGGCTGTTCTGTTTGTCGCTGTCTGCCTCTGGAGGCCGCTTCCCGGCTATCGGGGCTTTCGAAGAACAGGCAGGGACTTGGCATCGCTCGGACGTGTGCATTTTTCCGTCGGCGAGGACCATCGAGGAGCATCCTTGATCATCTGGCGAAAATGCCACGCACGAAACCGAACAAAACGCAGGGAATGGACGTCCGAGCGATGGCGAGACTGGGGCTTTCGAAAAACAGGCAGGGAGGAGGAGCCGGCCCCGGGGGGGTGGCCGATGACCCCACGGGCCAGCGTCACACCCAAAGAAGGCAGCGCCTGAGGAACGGGGGGATGAGAGCAGGAGGAGGAGGAGGAGGAGGAGGAGGAGGAGGAAGAGGAGGAGGAGGAGGGGGAGGAGGAGGTTTAGCAACGCATGGTCCATTTCGAACCGATCGATCCGATTCGATGTCGATTCTGGCCCGCTCGGTCCGATTCGATTCCGATTTTCTGGCGACCCGATGCGGTCCGATTCTGGCACTGCATCCTTGCGCGGCTGGTCCGATGCGATTCCCACTTCGTGCCGATGGGGCCCGATCCGAAGCACGTTCCGGTCCGATCCGGCTGCCCGATGCGACGGTGAGTGATTCTGCAGCGCCCGACAGTGAGGATGTTTCTGTACCCTTTGGGCCATACCGCGCGTCATGCCTCCCCCCCCCC
>CAUYUJ010009993.1:0-30932 GCA_963575745.1 Prorocentrum cordatum
TCCAGACCCTGGATTCTTTGTCCAGTGGTTCCTTATCCAATGCCTTCGCCGCATGACAATTGCTCTCCCCTCGTCCCCGCCCTCTCCGTGCACATGCTCTCCGTTGCGCACAGGATTCCAGCATGTGCTCTTCTGCATTGCTGGTTGCAGTCGGCACGCCTCTGGTGGCTCGAAACGGTGCTCCCGCCGCAGCGCGCGCCTAATTTTAGAATCGGCGCTTTGCGCTCGCCGTTCAGAATTGCACTCTCGCTACGGCGCGGGCCTCTATTCTGGGTACGAGTGCTTCCTCATCGTTGTCTCATTTCCCCATCCTCCTCCGCCTCCTCCCTGGTCCTCCAGCTCCTCCCGCTCCCGCTCCTGCTGCTCCTGCGCTGCTGCTGCTGTTCTTCCTCTTCAGTCTTGCTCATCCGCCTCCCCTTGCGTCTCCTCATCCTCCAGCTCATCCGCCACCTCGTCCTCCTCCTGCTCCAGTACATGCAGCTACCCTCTTCCGCAGAGCACGATGGTGTCCGTCTAAGGGTCCTGGGCCCGCAGTGGTACCCGTCGGGGGGGAGAGAGGGAGAGAGAGAGAGAGAGAGAGAAAGAGAGAATATATATATATATAGAGAGAGAGAGAGAGAGAAAGAGAAAGAGACTGTTTCCAATGATGATGTTCTCTGCAATCCGCCAGCACCGTCGTCCAAAGCCTCCTGCGAGGGTGGCCATCCAGCACGCTGCGAGCGCCGGGGGGCGAGCTGCCCCCCCCCTGGAGGTGACTCCGACTCTAGGAGTGCCCACGCAGCACACGAGCGAAGAGCACCGCGGGTGAGAGGCGGAGAGGTCTGCCATGGGATGGGTACGCTCTCGAGGGCGGGAGAAAGAGAGAGAGAGAGAGGGAGGGGGACGAGGGGGAGGAGGGGGAGGAGGAGGAGGAGGAGGAGGAGGAGGAGGAGGAGGATTATGCGGCGGCAGGAGTAGGATGAGAGGTTGCGGGGGAGCATTCGCGTCTGCGGCTTGCGCGGAGGACCGCTAGGTGCGCATCGCGTCAATTCTGACCGTCCTACTCTCTCCTCCATCCCTTACCCTTGGCGCTGATGTTTCTCTAATGCAGTTGCCAAGCTATGTCGTAGCGGGCCCTGCGCAGGCGCGCGCAGCGTGCGTATTGGGTTGGTGTGTGCGGGCGCGTGCGTGCGTGCGTGTGTGCGTGGTTGTTGGTGTTGGTGGTGGTGTGTTGGTGGTGGTGGTGGTGTGGTGGTGGTGCTGCTGGTTGTGGTGTGTGGTGGTGGTTGTGGTGGTGGTGTGGTGGTGGTGGTGGTGTGGTGGTGCGGCGCGGTGGTGGCGGGCGGATGGGCGCGCGAGAAAGAGGCCCGCGCTGGGGCGAGAACGCCATCCTGAACGACGGAGGCCAAACACCGATCCGAAAATGAGGCCCACGCTGCAGCGGGAGCACGATTCGGAACGATTCGGGAGCAGAAATGAGGCCGGCGCCTCAGCGAGAGCAGCATTTTGGAAAAAAACGCAAGCGAAAACCCGTTCCCGGGAATCCTGTGTGTAAAAAAACAGTACGCGGGGGGGTGTCGGCCATCTTCGGGACGCCATCAGGGGAAGTGGGAGAGTATTTTCATATTGTGTAATTGTGGAGGAGGGGGAGGAGGCGGGAGGAGGAGGGGGAGGAGAGGTAGGAGGAGGGGGAGGGGAGGAGGAAGGAGGAGGAGGAGGAGGAGGAGGGATGGATACGCTCTCGAGGGCGGGAGAGAGCGAGAGAGAGAGAGAGAGAGAGCACAACAGTGCGGACGGCAGTTCGTCCAGGCCGGACAGGGCGCCGCTGCCGCTCGGGCCTCCCGCGCACTGGCCGGCGGGTGCCGCGCACTGGCGCCGGGGCGCGCACCTTGCTGCCCCGTGCGCGGTCTGCAGAAGTCGGGTCGGGCGAAAGGGGGGATTGGGAAAGGGGGGGTTACGAAATTTGCTGCATGCAGCTGGTTTCGGCCTCACCGAGGGGCCCATTCCTCGATACATGGCCGCTCCCGGCGCCGGGAGGCGCCGGGAAAATCAGCTACGTAAGCTGATTCTCAAACCCCCCCTTTGCTATCCCCCCCTTTCGCCCGACCCGAAGAAGACCCCGACTGGAAGACCGAACGGGGCGGGTGTGCGCCGAGATGGACGGGGAGGAGACGCAGGGGAACAAGCCGATCCGAGAAATATCCGCGCGGACCTCCGAGTTTTGATGTTTGTGTGACTGGTGGTTCCCCTAAGACGCGGCCCGCATGGCCATGGCGGGAGGTGCCGCGCAAGCAGGCCCCCACGTCACGTCCAGATCGATGCATCACGAGGTGAAGGGTCCAGCCGAATCTTCCAGCCAGAATCGGGCACGGCCAGTCGGTGGAGGAACCGCACCAGTTCGCAGCCGTCGCGCGCCCACACCTTGCCGCTCCCCTTGCCACTGGCAATGGTGACGCACTCATCCGGCTCCTTCAGCTGGGTCTCCATGCCGTCCTCAGCCTCCGGCCACTGCTCGGGAGCCTCACGAAGAACGACCCACCGGCGGCACACCCCTCTCCCGAAGACACCGCAGTCTTCGACGCAGGAGGCGCGGTGGTGTCCGAGCTCGTGGTGCCCACTGGCACTTCGCAGCACGAGCCGCCGCCACGGCCCTCCTCGGGAGGGGCCGCACGGGCAACCCCCAGGGGGCTACTGAGGCGGCGGAGTCTCCACTCAGCCACGCGCAGAGGGGGGTGGGGGGAGGGGGGAGGGCTTCTTAGAAGCACCCCTGCTTCTTAGAAGGCGCGGGCTTATCTATATATGTAAGGCCGGCGCCTTCTAAGAAGCAGGGGTGCTTCTAAGAAGCCCTCCCCCCTCCCTCCACCCCCTTGTGCGCGCCGCCAATCCACGGGGCCGATGGAGGTGAGGGAGCGCTTGAGAGACAAGGCTGGCACAGAACCCGCCAGCCGGAGCGTGGTCCTTCCAGCAAGGTTCTTTCACGCAGGTCGCCGTCGGTGGTGAGCTGGATGTCTCCCGCGTCGGGGCGTATGTCTTAGATTCCTCCAGTGCAGGTAGCTGCACAAGTGACCCACGCACGGTACTCCGCTGCATGGAAAATTGAGGGCGACGTGAGCACGGGCCTACGCAGGTTTGGAAGCTGAAGGCAGCGGAAGTGGAGGTCGATGTGATGCATGGCCGTCCTCTGGTGGTGGAAGGTGCGAGCGAAGACAGGAGCGACCGACGCTGCCAAGTATAGATGGGCGCGAACCTCAAGCTTTGGCCAGTTGCGAAATACTGGGAGGTCACGCCCCTTGCCCGCAGAGAAGGCCGGAAGAAGGACTATGCGTTGGCCCTCGAGGAGCCATATAAGGCCCCTCCTGCTGCGTGAGGCAATCGTGTTCTGCCTGCTGGAGACGGTCGAGCTTGGAGTGCGGGGCGGCTTCGTTGAGCGCGCCAGGGTAGGTATTGCGAACCTGCTGTTCGGCGGCAGGTGGCACCAGGAGCTGAACTGCAGCAGGGTTAGTCGTCGTCCAAGCTGGCCGAGGCGTGGCTGCTTTGGGCCCTCTTCGCCATGATGGCCGTCTCCTCCGCTGGGCTGGCTTCGACTTCGCCATCGCGTGCAAGGCTCCGTGTCCTCGCCGTCTGCGGGTAGCTTCTGTCTCTAGGGCGTCAGCCCGACTGAATCGAGAGGTATGCCGAAGGACAGTCAACGCTTCAAAGTGGAAGCTCGCCTGCTCGTTGCGGACCAGCAGCACTGGCTGGAAGAATAGTGAGCCCAGACTGCGGCGAAGTAGGCGATAGCGTGGCCTGCGACCAGGGCGAAGTTTAGGGAAACAAGCGATGACATAGACATAACAACTCGGAGGTCCGCGCGGATTTCTTGGATCGGCGCTGGAGGCGCCGCCAAGGGGCCCCAGCGCCGATCCAAGAAATCCTCGCGGACCTCCGAGATGTTATGTTTATGTCATCGCTTGTTTCCCTAAATCTTGGGGTGGAGAACCGCTCGAACTTGCCCGGCGACTCGGCCGAGTAGTCCTGGCAGGGCTCCGTGAGGACCTTGCCAACGTAGATGCCTCCGTGGCTTCTGGGAACGAAGACGTAAGTCGGGCCTGTTCCTCTACAGGAGTAACACTTTCTAGAAGTAGTAGAAAAATAGTATGTGGACGCTTTTTCTACCATGTCTTTGCCTTTTTGGATCTGTTTTGCGTCTTTTATCTTTTCGTCGAAAATCGGCCTGTACGGGGACATGCCCGACCTAAACGTAGACTGCTGTTCGAACGCCCGTGCCCCCTCTCGCATGCTCGCGTGAGGACCTTGCCAACGTAGATGCTTCCGTGGCTTCCGGGAACGTAGACGTAAATCGGGCCTGTCCCTCTACAGGAGAGTATTCCGAAAGTGTCAAAACATAGAATTGTGACGCTTCTTCTAGCATTATTTACCTTTTCGGAGTATGTTTTGAGAGTGCTATAGTTTCGTCGAAAATCGGCCTGTACGGGGACATGTCCGACCTAAACGTAGACTGCTGTTCGAATGCCTATGGGCGGCCGACCGAGGAAACACAGCGAGATCTTGGCAACCAGAGCGTGTCCCCAATCGTCGACGGCATCACTAAGGTCGGGAGCGATTGTGATAAAGACTTGACGAGCCCATCCTTTGCACGATGGTGCAGGCCTGGCCAGTGGCAACACCTGCATCGCTCTACCTGTCACCTCACTGCGCGCTGCCCTTCAGGCGCACGCGTCTCTGGGGGGCATCCCGACTCATAGTGCGGGCGCTGTCCCCCAGGGGGGGTGGCATATGCGGATAGGCTCACTGGCACGGTCATCCCTCTCTAACATCCGGGGGCCGTGCTCTGAACTCTGGCGCATCGCAGACGGAGTATGGCCAGCATGGCCACAGCAGTCTTGCTGACACTCCACGGGGACACGCCACGGAGAAGGCGGAGCAATGGCTTCGGTGGGCCAGCAATGTGCTCGACGAGGAAGGATAGGAGGCCGACGAGCCTGGGGGTTGCGTGACGGTGCTGTTTCTGAAAGCACACCCGAAGCCGAAAGGTGTTTGTTGTTTGCTCCTGCGTTGCACGGGCTGTCTTGAGCAAGGTGTCACGAATTAGGGCAACATGCGAACTCATCGTTTTTATTTTGATGCAAATCGAGCGGCCATCGGAGCATATGGCGTTCCCGATTTTCCTCGGAGGCTGCGAGTTCACTGGCCAGGCTCCGTTGGAGGACGAGCTCCAGGCCCGGTCCGAGTCGATCAGGACGAAGCCCACCATCCCGTGCATGTCCGAGATGACGAAGTCCTCCTCCGGCGCGGACCTCAGCAGGCGATTCGTCAACGTCTGAGATGTTCGGAGTTCCTCCTCAGCTATGGTGCGGAGGTAAGGCTCGTGTAGGACATGCACCCGTCCCTGGTAGAGGTCGCAGCAGAAGATGCTGATCTGCTGGGGTTCGGCGACCCACTGGGGGCGCAGTCCAAGGAGCTGGCCAGTGAACACACGGTCGAGGTCGAGCACCCCGATCAGTGTCGCCATCAGGTTTCGGGGGAGAGGGCCGCAAGAGTCGCTGAGCTGTCGGGCGCGTTCACTGCCAACATCTGCAGCACGAAAGGGCACCTCTTCTCGGGAGGAGACGCTTGGACTCTGACTCCCCGTCGCCGCGCAGGCCGAGCCGAAACTTATGAGAACAGACAGAGAGAGAGAGAGAGAGAGACCGAGAGAGACCGAGAGAGAGAGAGAGCGAGAGCGAGAGAGAGAGAGGGAGAGTCACTGTATCCAATGGTGGGATCACCTGCGATCTGCTAGCACCGTCTTCCGCAGTCCCAGGCGATGGCCACGAGCCAGCGCGTTGTGAGCGTCGGTGGGCGAGCTGGACCCTTGAGAGGGGCTCGATCGAGACATGGGCACGCAGCGTATGAGCGACAGGCACGCGAGTGGGAGATAGAGAGGTATAGCATAGGATGCATAAGCTTCCGAGGGGGGGGGGAGACAGAGAGAGAAGGGGGGAGGTGGGGGGGGGAGTGAGAGAGGGGAACAATCAGCGCAATGGGGAGGTATGGCTTGGAGGGGTGGGATGTCCGATATGGCGCGGGCGCGCCTAGCTTGCCACCCAGCCCCTCGCCACCCCGCGCCGCCTCTCTCTCGCAGGGCTTCTCCTGCCCACCCAACGGCGCTGAACAGAGCGCATTGACGCACACGTGTGAAATCGCATGTGTGCGTGGACCCCTACACGTTGTTCGTTTCGAAGTATTCGGAAGTTCTTTGATCTTTTTGGGGGGTCACGATCCTGTCATTTCTAATTGTTCTATCCTGGGCCTCTTCCTGGCCACTAGGGGGCCAGGAACAAGTAGACACGAGCACAATTAGAAATGAGCACGATTAGAAATGAACGACGTGTAGGTATTTGGATGTATTTGGCCCCTGCTTGTGTGGAGCCTTGTTCTCATGGAGGCCTATGTGTGGAACCGTGCGTCTGAACCCTTAGAGCCCGGACTCTCGTCTAACGCTACTCTTCCAAAGGAAGCAACAAGAACCGCAAGCGGTCACGATAAATTGCGGCGGCTGGGGCGGTGAAAGTAGAAATGGGAATCCACAGCGATCCATATGAATTTGTAGGAGCCCATGCGGCCACCGCAACAAGTACACTAAGCATACCCGGTTGGGAGGAGGCGGCGGAAGCCAAAGGAAGCCGCGTGAAGCCAGTGGAGGACCAGCGGTGATCAGCAAGGGCGACAAACTGGTCTAGCGGAGGTAGGGGCCAGAGGGAGCCCAGCGGCAACCAGAAAGTGCAACACATGTCCCAATTGGGCGGCGAATCCGCAGGAAGCAAGAGGAAGCCCAGCGGCGACCAGAGGTGACACACAGATCCATGAGGGGGAATGCCATCGGAAGCCAAGGGACAACCAGAAAGTGCGACTTCCGGAACCCCTCCAGGGGAAGCCATCGAAAATCAGTCGACGACAGAAAAATTTGACAGACAGGTACAGTGAGGGTGAATCTCTTGGACGCCTTAGGAAGCCCATCGGTGAACATAGAGTGCGGCATTGGGAAGCCATATGAATCCGTGCAAAGCCATGCGGGGACAAGGAAGGGCGATTGAGAAAGTTTTGCAGAGCTCAAGTAAGAAACCCAGACAAGGCAAGCACTGCCCGCGAAATGAGGGCGCAGTGTAGTTTGCTGCGGGTTGCGCTGCGCGTGCGGGTTGCGCTGCTGTCTTTTTTCCGGTTGCAGAAGGACCTTGCTGCTTGCAGTGATGGCCGCTAACCACCTCAGAAGCCAGCCCCAGAGGGTTGACCCGCTGCTGTGTTGGATCAGTCTCCCCCTCATCCTGTTCTCCTGCCAATGTGTTCCTCTCCCGTTTGTTTCCGCCGCCTCACAGCAATCTTTCCGTGCCAGCATCTTCGCTCTCGATCCAATCACCTACCAATTCAGTGTTCGTGTCCTCTCCGTTGTCTCGGGGCATGCCATGTTGTATTACAGAGCTTTACGCGTTCACTGTGTTCATCTTGGTTGATCTCTCTCTCTCTCTCTTTCCCTTCCCGCTCCACCCCCTCCGCACCCGCACGTTAAGTCGCTCTGACCTTTTGAGCCTCACAACGCCACCGTGCTGCCCAGGCCACTCTGTTCAATGTTCGTTTTTCGTCGATGGAAGATTCCACCTCGACCTAATGGTCTACGGCCGATTCTCTCCCAGGGCGTAGTGCGCGAACAACGTAGCTCGTGTTCCCATTTAACCATGGCAGTACCTCACGGAGGCCATAGGTACAAGTGGAGTTTGTTCTCTCAGAGCCTCCGTGTGGTAGCCGTAAGGGCTCCCGTTCAATGGATATGGAGAGGAATGGGTGTGGGGAAGGTTGGGCGACGTTAGTTCTGGAAGGCTCACCGAGAGAGGCACACCAATTGGACGGGTGTGCATTGGGCGTTGCGCGATAGTTGCAGATTTACTTTAGCTGCCACGGGAGGGCCCGTGCCAGGGGTCAGTGCCAACATTGCCTCCCTTGTGCCAACATTGCCTCCCTTTTCCCTTCCTCCGCCTCTTCTCCCTTCCCCCCCTGGGAATATTGAAAGGGGAGGAGGCTCCCCAAGAGATCTCGTCGCACATTCTGCTGCAGCCCCGCCAGGGGCTCGCTGACCAGCTTGTCGGGATGTCGCTATTACCCCAAGACGGCCGTCAAGACGGCTGAAGCTGGACCCAAGAGGCCGAAGAGGGATTGCTTGATCATGGTTTCCCGAATGCTCAAACAGGTCCCAGGATGCCCCGAAGATCGCTACAGGGGCTCCAAGAGAGTCTCGATGATTCAAGGGACGACTCTTGTGAACTCCCGTCTTCTGGAGCCCCGCTGCGCGAGTTCCCAATGGCGCCCCCTTGGCACAGTCCGTACGAGATCCTCACTCCTCCTCCTCCTCCTCCTCCTCCTCCTCCTCCTCCTCCTCCTCCTCCTCCTCCTCCTCCTCCTCCTGCTCGTCCTTCTCCTCCTCCTGCTCGTCCTCCTCATCCTCCTCCCCCTCCTCCTCCTCCTGCTCCTCCTCGGCGGCGGTTGGCGGGATGGGGACAAAGGGAAGGGCAAGCTAGATGCGCTCGCGCCATATATGGCATCCCTTGCCTCTCCTCCTTCTCCTTGGCGGCGGTTGGCGGGGTGGGGATATAGGGAAGGGCAAGCTAGGCGCGTTCGCGCCATATCTGCCATGGCACCCCTCCCCCCCAATCCCTTCCCATTGCGCAGATGTTGCCCATATTCGCGTACACGTGGCATGGCCGACCTGGAATTGTTAGCAATGACCCCGAACAGACAGGGGCACGAGCTCCCTGATCAATCGCAGAGCGGCACGAGGCCCACAGGCCCCAAGAGAAGCCCCAGGACGCTCAAAACGAGGCGATGGACAGTCAAACATCATAGTGAGGGGGCCGAGCGGTCATTTCCTGTCCCTGGGTGCGTGGCTGAAGTGAGGCTCCGCTGTGGAGATTGTTGTTGCGTTGTTGTTCGTTGCTGTTCAGTGGTCGCTGCTGAGCAGTTCTTCTTGCTGGACCCCCTGAGAGCGCCCTGGCGCTCCCGCCTCGG
Source organism: Prorocentrum cordatum (assembly GCA_963575745.1). Taxonomy (NCBI): domain Eukaryota; class Dinophyceae; order Prorocentrales; family Prorocentraceae; genus Prorocentrum; species Prorocentrum cordatum. The sequence goes on from CAUYUJ010009993.1 coordinate 9,016, forward strand.
CGCCAGCTGCATATCCTTTGAAAATCGGGCTCGCTCTCCGGCGTTTCGGGGGGCCGCCGCACCGTCCCGCCCGAACAGCAACAACAACAACAACAATCATTTTACCCGAACGCTCAGTGTTCTCACCAGTGCCAGGGTTTTCATGCGACGCGAGACAATACCCCCACTTCGTGGGGGGGCAGTTCAAGCTCTACCAAATATCCAAACGACTCTTCGCGACCACCCAAACCCAGCTTCCCGCCCTATGACGTTGGGACACTTCACTTCGTGGCGTGCGGACGACCGTGGCTACTACACTGGCGTGGGGTACACACCCACAGAACTTGGTCACTTATTCGGGGCGCGCGTGTGCCCAGCATCCTGCAATTGTGACATACAATACATGACACAGACAGACAGAGAGAGAGACAGAGAGCAGACAGAGAGAGAGACAGAGAGAGCGGAGTTGGTCACATTTTTGGGGCAAGTTCCTGAGATCGTCGTGTTTTTTGTTGGTCTTGCGCGCGCGAATGTCCACTTTACTTTTTTTTGCAAGGGAGTATTGAAATTTGATTATGTTAGAACAAGAAAAAGTAGCTCGCGCGAGCTCATGTAACATAAATGTTGAAAAACCATTGGTTTTGTGGGAGTCGGACAGCGCGCGCGGGATGAAATTTGGACATTTTTTTTTTGAAAAACCATTGGGTTTTTGATGTTTTTATGTTGAAATCGTTACGAAACCTAAGGTTCTGGAAGGATTTCGTCTTGCGCGCGCGAATGTCCACTTTACCTTATTTTTTGCAAGGGATTATTGAAATTTGATTATGTTAGAACAAGAAAAAGTAGCTCGCGCGAGCTCATGTAACATAAATGTTGAAAAACCATTGGTTTTGTGGGATTCGGACAGCGCGCGCGGAAGGACATTTTGACAATTTTTTCTTAAAAAACCATTGGGTTTTTGATGTTTTTATGTTAAAATCGCTACGAAACCTAAGGTTTTGGAAGGATTTCGTCTTGCGCGCACGAATGTCCACTTTACCTTATTTTTTGCAAGGGATTCTTGCAATTTGATCAAGTAAGAACAAGAATTTTCATTTTATAGTGTTTTTTGCAAGGGAAAGCGGGGGGGAACAAAACAACCGGATCCGGTACTAATCGTTTTGCCTGAGACTTCCTCACGAAAATGATGAAAATGTGGCTGCGGCCTAGGCGCGGCGGGGGGGTCGTGCACCAGGGGTCCCAACAATAATTATTCTTAAGAAGAAATAATCTTCAACAACAACAACAACAACAACAACAACAACATCAACAACAACAACAGCAACAACAACAACCACAACAACAACAACAACAACAGCAGCAGCAACAACAACAACAACAACACCTACAACAACAATTACCACAACAACCACAACAGCAACAACGACGCTCCCGCTCGATACTGCTCCTTTTTCTGCTTGGGACCCGGGCACTTGGTCGCCGCCGACAGCTAGATTCTAACCAAAACGGCGATACCGCTCAATGCTTCCCTGCCCCGACGCCTCTGTACGATATTTCTTCCGTTTTCACTCAAGACCCCCAGAGGCCCTGAAGCTTCGTTTCTCTCTGCTGAACCTTCACCATCTGAACTTTTATTGTTGGACGCCCTCTGCCGCGGCGGGCTGCATTTTTTTTCAAAACTAGGCTCACGCTCAAGTGTTTCGCGGGGCCGCCAAACCCGCCCCAGACAACGACAACAACAACAGCAGCAACAACAACAGCAACAACAACAGCAACAACAATAATCAGTTTACCATCATGCGCCATGCGCCCACATGTCACATGCATCCCTCTGGATACCACACCCCATCATGGGGGATTGTTCAGGCATGCGGGGTCCGATATTCCCTCGCCCAGATCTCCCACCCGACACAGTATTTCCACCACCTGTTCCGAGGAACCTCGACATCAACAGCTCTGGCGGCACATCGCCATCGCAATCGCCTTGCGCACGCCCCGCATCCCGGAGGAGGAGGAAGAGGACGAGGAGGGGAGGGAAGATGAGGGATAATTCGCCGGCCCAACGGGCCAGGGCGTGCTAAGATCTCCGGTACCTGGTTAACAGTATTTCTAGTTCGCGCGCGCGGGGCGGCCCCTGGGGGTCCCCGGACGAAAAGTACCCCGGCAAGGTCCCGGCAAGTCCCCGGCAAGGGCAAGGTCGGGTCAGAGATGCCGGAGTTCTGTTTCGGAGTCCAAGAGGGCTCCAGATCGGTCCAAGAGGGCCCCGAGAAGCTTTCTAGACGGTCCAAGAGAGGCCCGAGACGGCCAAAGATCGCCCGAAGACGCCCCAGATGGCCCCAAGACAGCCCAAGAGGCCTCCAAGACGCTCCAAGGGCCTTCCAAGAGGCCTCCGAAGAGGGCCCCAAGTTGCCAAAATCGTTGATTTTCATTGTTTTTTCGATGTTTTTTGCGTTCTGGCCTTTTCGCTTCCGGACGCTCCAAGAGGGCCCAAGAGGCCTTCAAGACTGCTCCAAGACGGCCCACGAGGCTCCCAAGACGGCCCCGGAGCGGCCCAAGAGCGCCCCCCAGACGGCCCAAGTGCTGCCCAAGGCGGACCAAGAGGCCCCAAGACGGGCCCAAGAGGGGCTCAAGAAGGGAACCGAGAACTGAAAAATCGAGCCCTCCGCCCCAGAAGGCGCCCAGGACCCCGAAAGAGGCCCCAAGAGACTCTCCAAGACACCCCCAAGACGCCCCAATAAGCTCCCGTGAGGCCCCAAGAGGACCAACAACGTCAGGCCCCAGGCCCCAAGAGGACCAACAAATACCGCCAAGAGCCCGCCGAAAGCCCCCCAAGAGACCGTCACGAGAGCTCAGGAGGCCCCCTGGAGGCCTCCCGAGTTCTCCAAGAGGCCTAACAAGAGGCGCCAAGAGGCCCCAAACGGCCCCACCGAGGCTCAAAGAGGCCACGAACGCGCAAGCAAACGCCTGCGATGGCACAATACGGGCCGGCGGAATGAGCGAAACGATTAATAAAAGGGGGAGGAGGAGGAGGAGGAGGATGGAGGAGGAGGAGGAGGAGAGGGGAGGAGAGGAGGAGGAGGAGGAGGAGGAGGAGGAGAGGAGGAGGAGGATGGAGGATGGAGGATGGAGGATGGAGGATGGAGGATGGAGGAGGAGGAGGAGGAGGGGGAGGAAGGAAGAGTAGTTGGAGTAGCAGTACCTCCGAGGACAAGGTGGTTTTTACTCCCCGTCCGAACTGTTACGCCACAATCCTGCGGCCTCGACGAGTGACCGTGAACGTTCGCGCCCCCAGGCGCTGCCGCTCTCATGTTCGCATCCTCCACCTGCCCCTTCCACGCCCTCTCAAGGAATCCCCGGAGTCAATCCTTCGACCCTCGATCCTTGGAGTCCCTCGAAGTCATCCGACCTTCTTCTTCTCCTCCGCCTCCACTTTATCTATGCATTCCCAAAGTGATAGTTAATTGCTTAGTTAGGCTCAACAGGGCCACTGAGGGCAGGAATGGGGCCACGTAGGGCAGCGATGGGGGCCACGAAATGGTGCAGCGGAGCCGCGAAGGGCAGCGAAGGGGCCACGAAGGGCTGCGACGGGGCCACGCAGGGCAGCGAGATCCCGACTCCGAATTAAGCTGCGAGGGAGTCCTAAGCGTGAGCGCGACTCCTGGGTGCCTGAATGTCTGAAGCGCGGCGCTTGAATAAGTTGAGGGGAACTCCAACGCAAGAACGCGAATTTTTAGTACATTGCAAGCGAGTCTCCAGCGAGAGCGCGACTCCAGAACGCCGAGAGAGCGATCCCTTAATAAAGCATAAGAAGTTCCCAAGCGAGGGCGCGGCTCCTGAGTAAAATGCGAAGGGGGTCTCAGGCGGGAGCGGGGGTCCTGGCTTAATTGCGAGGAAGCTTCAAGCGGGAGTCGTTTCGCCCTCGCTCCGGCCTTCGTTCCCGCCCTCATCTTCGCCTTCGTTCTCTCCCTCGTTCCGGGACCGCCCGGAGGCCGCCTGGGGGGCCCTTTCAGGGCCGTCCAGGGAAGCCAGATTTGAAACAAACAAGCCTCAAACATACCTCAAACAGACATAAAACATACTTCCCTCAATCATAGCTTCACCCCAAACAGATTTCAAACATACTTCAAGCATGCCCCCAAAATACTTTAAACAGACCTCAAACGGACTTCGCGTAGGTTCCCCGGAGGTTCCCCGGAGGTACCCCAAAGGTGCCCGAAGGTTTCTGGGAGGCGCCCACGGGATTCCCAGAAGCGCCCAGAAGTTCCAGAGGCGCCCGGGGGAATTCCGGAGGCGCCCAGAGGCGGCCCCCCGCCCTCATTCCCGCTGTCGCTCCCGCCGTCGTTCCCGCCCTCGCTCCCGCCCTCGTTCTCTCCCTCGTTCCCGCCCTCGTTCTCGCATTCGTTCCCGCCTTCGTTCCCGCCTTCGTTGCCGCCTTCGGCACTCGCCCTCGTCCCCGCGCTCGTTTCCGCCCTCGTTCTCGCCTTCGTTCTCGCCCGAGTTCTCGCTCATCGCCCCCGCCCTCGTTCCCGCCCCTGCAGTTCCTGCCCTCGCCTCCGCCTTCGTTTTCGCGATCGTTCCTACCCTTGTTCCCTCCTTCGTTCTGGTCTTCGTTTTGGCCCTCGTTCCCGCCCTCGTTCCTCCCCTTTTCGCTCCCGCTCTGGGCCTTTTTGTTCGGTCCGCCGACCTCGTTCCCGCCCTCGCGCCTGCCCTCGCCCCCGCCATCCTTCCTCCCCCGCCTCACTCTCGGCCCTCCCGGCCTCGTTCGAACCGTAGACGCGCGCGCGCACCTCGCGCCCAAACGCCCAGATTACCCAAGATGGCCTCCAAAGCGGCCGCGGCCCCCCCTCGAGGGCCCAAAGCTGCCTCTACGCACTTCAAACATTCATGGACCTGTCCAAACACAGAATTGACCGAAAATCCCGACGAGCAGCGCCACGCGCGCCCCTTCTGTTTTTTTCTACGCTTTCCACGCCCTCGCCCGCTCCATCGCCCCAAGACGGCTGGCGAGGGCCTCCAAACAACCCAGGGTTGCCCCAAGAGTTCCCCCAAAAAACAGCAAGCCACTCGACCGCCCATCGGGCCCCCAGATGGCCCAAGAAAGCCGCCCAAGGGCTCTGGAGGAGGCCATGGCGCTTTCCGAGACCGCGGCCCAGATGCGCCCGCTCGAGCAGCTTTCCAACGCGCCTCGATGGCCCGACAGCACCATGACGCCAGACGGCTCCCGGCGCGGCCCAAAAGAGCACCCCAGGTTCCTTCGAAGGCCCGCCTAAAGCCCTTCCGCAGCGTTCCCCCAGCGGCGCCCGCGCCGGCATGGGGGCAACGCAACAGCCACAGTCTGCGCCCCGCTGAAATCCTGCCCGGCTCTTTCGCACCCCGCCGGAGCCCTGGAAATCGTCCAGGGCCTCGCACCGCCGCCAACGCCGATGGAAAACCTCCCCGCTCCTCCCCGCGTTTCCGAGCCGGCGCGGGGCAAAGCGGCGCGCCTTTTTTTCGGGTGGTCTCCCAGCGGGCTTACACCGCAAAGCAAGAACCACCATTAATCCGCTCATACACGACCCCCCCGCCGACTACGCAAACACGATGGAACAACACGTGTTTGAGCAAGCGAAAATGCCAAACAAATGTCGGGCAAAACCAGCCCGTTTACATTCAACGCGAGCCGATTTTGATACATTTTCGCCCCCCCTGCCCCCAGTACTTGGAAAATTCGTCCCCGAATGCACCCAAAGGAGCTGCCGCTGCGGTCCACAATGTTCCGACACCGTCCGTGTCCCTCCAAAGCCTCCCGCTACCTCCGGAACCATTCTCCGAGCGTTCGGAAACGGCCCCAATGCTCCGGCACCTTCCGGCAACTTCCGAGAAGCTCCCAAGCCATGCCCCCCATGCACCTTCAAAGCCCTACTTGGCTTTCGACGCTCCTCTTAACCTCTGAGTAGTCCTTCCCAGCCCTTCACACTTAACCTCCCGGGCCCTCCCCGTTCCCCAAGCCCCTCAGAAACCTCCCGCTTCCCGCGCCCCCGAAACTTCCGAAAAGTGCGGCGTTTCTCTTCTGCGCTGGCTGCCCCAGACCTGTCCTGGGCGGGCGGCTGGGATTGGGGCGGTTGCCGCGCCGCTCGCCCTGTCGCGGCGCTGCAGCCGGCAGCCCTGGGGGGCAAGCCTCGGGCGGGCCCTTTTTCATCCCGGCTCCCGTCGTGCAGTTTTGGGCAAGGCTGCGCAGGCGGGGGGCGCTTCCCCGCGCCCCCCCTTCCCCGCGAGCATCAGCCTTCGCGTCGCCGCAGGGCGGCGTGCGCAGGCGGGCCCAGCTGGCAGTATTTTGCAGCTGGCGGTTGGGCCCCCGGCCAAGACCTGCCGCTTGGCTTGCGCGTGTCCTCTCTTGTTCTTGAAGACGCACGCGCGCGGGACCGACCCGGCAGCGTTCCGGGCCGACGCCGCGACGTGGGTTTCGGCAGGCCCAAACCAAACCTGAATCACACCTAAATTAGAGCTCCCAGTCATACCTAAATCACACTTGGGTCTTAGGGTCAGACTTAATCAGAGTTCCAGTCAGACTGAAATCAGAGTTGGTGCTGATCAGAGTTCCAGCGCAGACAAAGATCATACCTTCAGCAGAGTTTGGAACCAAAATGCAGAACCAGCGTTTGCCTCCAAAATACGCACTGAATCGTTTTGGGGCACGATCTGCGTGAAGGCGCGCCGAAACGTGTGTGGGGGGGGGGCGGGGAGGGGGGCGCTAGGCGAGCTTGCCCACTGTGGTGCACAGACGTGGGCGTGGGGAAGTGAAACGAATGCGCCGCGCCCGCTTGGCTCATATGTGGAGCGCCCTGCGGTGCGCGATACGTGCGGGGTGTTACGAAATGGGCCCCAAAAATTAGCCCACGAGGGCAGCAGTGGGTGGAGTTCTTTGTGAGGCACAATTCATGTGAACCGGAATGCCACAATGGGAGGATGGCACTATGCGAACGCGTCCGCCCGGGCCGCAATTGGATCTCCCTGTGGGGCACGATCTGTGCGGGGTCCATGCCGAAACAAGCGGGGGGGCGCCGCGCGTTTTTGCCCACTTGGGCCGTATGTGGAGCTCCCTGTGGGGCACGATCCTCGTGAAGATTGTGCCGACGCGGGCGGAGGGACGCTATGCGAATTTGCTCACCGAGATCGTCGGCGGAGTTGTGTGTGTGTGTGTGTGTGTGTGTGTGTGTGTGTGTGTGTGTGTGTGTGTGTGTGTGTGTGTGTGTGTGTGTGTGTGTGTGTGTGTGTGTGTGTGTGTGTGTGTGTGTGTGTGTGTGTGTGTGTGTGTGTGTGTGTGTGTGTGTGTGTGTGTGTGTGTGTGTGTGTGTGTGTGTGTGTGTGTGTGTGTGTGTGTGTGTGTGTGTGTGTGTGTGTGTGTGTGTGTGTGTGTGTGTGTGTGTGTGTGTGTGTGTGTGTGTGTGTGGTGGGGGTCCATCTGCGCGAATGGCGTGCCAGGACGGGCGGGGGGCGGGGGGCGAACTTGTCCCGTCGGGCCTTAGGTGGAGCTCCATGTGGGGCACGGCCCGCGCGAGGGGGCTGCCGACATTTGCAGGGAAACGCTGCGCGAACGTTCCCATTGGGGCCGCACAGGAGTTTGTGGGGACATTGCCGAAATAAACATGTGGAAAACAAATGCAGGGTGATGGGAGTAAGAGGAAGCGGTAGAGGCAGGAATGACCGCGCAGCGCAGCGGATCCAACGCGGGAGCACAACGACACAGGAGGGTTGGGGACATTAAGAAAGGGACGTGAGGGAGGAGAAGTGGGGTGCGGCACCGCGGGATCAAAACAAGGGTCCGACACCACAAAAGAGTTGGGACTACGACGGTCTGCTCGTGATTGTTCCATCGGTTGCGCACGCGGTAACCGAATACTAACGGTCGGTTTGCGCCATAAGTTTCGCATGTTGCCGCCGGTGGTAAGACGGCTCGCTACTGGTTGCGCCACAGCTTCATCCGTACGTCGAAAAGCATGCGAGTGGTAGTGCGCCCGCATGGGTTGGACTAGACTTCAGACGCGGTCTCGAAGAAGGAGGGGCCGCAGCCACCGCAATTGCTGAAAACGCGCAGTTGCAGCTCCAGCAGCAGCTGCATCATTGCGACGCACGCAGCAGTCCAGGCCCTGCTGGTAATGCAACAGCACGGTGCCCGTGTGCACGCTATAGGTTGACCATGGTCTACCATGGGATGGCCGAGTGTGTAAACTAAGTTAAAGCCCGCTGGCGAGCTGGCGGCTGACTCATGCTAAGGACATCGCGTGGACCACTGTGGGAATTACTCGCACATATTCTTATCTATCATATGATTCAGACCTACGTCACATACTTAGCATCGCTCGGACGTGTGCATTTCTTCCGGGCGGAGACCAGGGAGGAACACGTTGGACCATGTTGCAAACAATGAAAGGCACGAGCCGGACACATGCACGGGGAACGGACGTCCGCGCGATAGCAAGACTATGGTAACGAGAAGATGCATAAGCAAGAAGCATCTAAGCAGGCCCGTAGTGCGGCCCACAGGGGCCGAGCGCGCCTCGGGCGAAGGCCGAACCCACTTCGAGGGGGGGGGTCCTGGTCGCTGGTCGGTGGGCCTCGGCTGCGGGATCAAGCCCAGCCAGGGAACGAAAAGGCAATACCCCGTCCCCCCGTCCTCTCCCTCCCCTCTTCTTCCCCCTCCCCCCGTCCTCCCCCCCCCACCCAAGCGCAGGATGCCCGTTTACATTGGGACTGCGGCCTGCCTTTTGAGAACCAGCGGCTTGCGTGGCAGCGGGACCGACCTTACCCCCGCAAAGGGCTGCCAGGATGTCCAATGGAACGTCCCGGTTGAGACCCGCGTTTGCCCGGAACGCCGAAGCCATGTGGTTGTGGTGGTGGTGGTTCCTGCGCCTTTTGTTGGCAAGTGTGGCTGCACTCGGAGGAGGACGGCGAGGACGAGGAAGAGGAGGACGAGGAAGAGGAGCAGGAGGAGGAGAGACAACAGGATGCTTGTGCCCTCGGCCCCCTGTGAGCTGCGGCTGAGACATGGCATGGCCCGACCAACGGGGCGCGCCACGCCGCCAAAAAAAAGCTGGGCGTCTCTCCGCGGACTGGCCCTCACTCGTCGGAGAAGAGGAGGGAAGGAGGAGGAGGCGGAGGAGGGGGAGGAGGAGGAGGAGGAAGAGGTGGAGGAGGAAGAGGAGGAGAAGCAGGAGGATCCGGAGGACCAGTGCAAACCCAAGAATCATCAACGATGTTGGAAGTAACCCGTCCTCCAAGCTCCCTCTTCATAGGCCCCTACAACGGTTCATTTCCATTGAGGGAACTGCCTCGTTGGAAGAAAACCGTTTGAAGACCCGGAAGTATACGAAAACATTGTTCTCGGGATTTCAGCGTTACGGATCAACCCGACTGCTGCGTCTTGACGACCCAGAATCGCGCCAGAACGCCATTTTTGGGTCTTCAACACCGCGAATCAACATAATCGTTGCGCCCGCATAATCCTGAATCATTCCCAAAAAAAACATAGCTCGTACGTTGATTATGGCAGTCTGTGGATTCTTCAAAGTTTTGAGTCGACTGTGCGCGGCGCTATGGCGAGAGGCACACTTCGAAAAGGAACCGCCCTCAATCCGTGAAACCGTTTTGCAATTCTAAAAAAAAAAAAAAAAACGAATGTGCGCGGTGGTAAGGCGAGAGCCACACTTTGAAAACTACCCGCCCTCAATCCGTGAAGCTCTTGCGCCCCTTTAGAACGAATATGCGAGGTGCTAAGGCGAGAGCCACATGTTGAAAACGACCCGCCCTCAACCCATGAAACTCTTTGCAAATATCTAAAGCGAACGCGCGCGGCGCTCAGGCGAGAGCCACATGTCATAGACCACCCGCCCTCAATGTTTGAAGCTCTTGCAAAAACGAATTTGCGCGGCGTTAAGGCGAGAGCCACATCTTGAAAACCATCCGCCTTCAATCCGAGAAACTCTTTTGTAGTTTGTTTAGCGAACGTGCGCGGTTCGAAGGCGAGAGCCACATGTTGAAAAGGAACCGCCCTCAATCCGTGAAGCTTGTGCAATTTGTTAAAACGATTGCGCGCGGCGCTCAGGCGAGAGCCGCATCATGAAAACGACCCGCCCTCAATCCTTGAAGCTCTTGCGAATGTTTAAAGCAAGTGTGCGCGGCGCGAAGGCGAGAGCCACATGTTGAAAACCACCTGCCCTCCAGTTGTCAAACGGCTGCTACTTTTACATTATTTGCGGATAAGAGTGAGGGGGCGGGCGCGGGCGACGCGGACGTCGTCGAGCCGGCGGACCTCGTGGCCCCCACCTTCCCTGTCGATGGCGCTCTCCTCCTCCTCGTCCTCCTCCTCCTCCTCCTCCTCTTCCTCGTCCTCGTCCTCGTCCTCGTCGTCATCGTCATCCTCCTCCTCCTCCACCTCGTCCTCCTCTTCTTCCTCGTCCTCCCTCTCCCCCCCTCGTCCTTCCATCATCGTCCTCCCATTGTCGTCCACCCCCTCATCGGCCTCCATCATCGTCCTCCCATTGTCGCCCATCATCATCATCCTCCCCCTCCTCCCCTTCCTCCCCCTCCTCGTCCTCCTCCTCCCCATCCTCCCCCTCCTCGTCCTCCTGCTGCTCCTCCTCCTCCTCTTTCTCCACATTCTCCTTACATCCTCCCTTCTGTCGCGTCCTCCTCGTCCCCTGTTTACTCCTCCTGCCCCCCCCTCCTTTCCAAAGATAACGGCAACGCAATTTTTTTTCCACATTCTGCTCCCCGACTTCTCTGATCAAGGCAACTCGCCAGGGCAAAGTTGCTGGACGGGCTGGTGTGGATGCGCGGGGCTTGACGAGGTCGTTGCGGGCGCAGACGGCATGAAAAAATCCGCAGCCGCGTTTGTGCGGCATTGGTTTGTTCAGTGAACGTGGTTTGGGTCGCGGGTGGGTCGCGGGCTCTCCACCTCCACCTGGAAGGGATGCAAAAGCAGCCCGCCGCAGGTGCCGAAAAAATTGGTTTGTACAGTGAACGTGGAATGGGTCGCGGGTGGGCCGCGGGTTCTCCACCGGGGACGAATGCAAAAGATGCCCGCCGCAGGCGCCGAACAATTTGGTATGTACCCTGATCGTGGTCGCGGGTGGGCCGCGGGCTCTCCACCTGAAACGAATGCAAAAGATGCCCGCCGCAGGCGCCGAAAAATGTGGTTGTACCCTGAACGTGGCTTGGGTCGCGGGTTGGTCGCAAGTTGGTCGCGGGGTGGGTCGCGGGCTCTCCACCTGGAAGGAATGCCAAAAAAACCCGCCGCAGGCGCCGAAAATGGTGGTTTGTACCTTGAACGTGGTTTGGGTCGAAGGTGGGTCGCGGGTGGGTCGCGGGGTGGGTCGCGGGTGGGTTGCGGGTGGGTCGCGGGTGGGTCGCGGGTGGGTCGCGGGTGGGTCGCGGGGTGGGCCGCGGGCGGGTCGCGGGGTGGGTCGCGGGTGGGTCGCGGGTGGGTCGCGGGTGGGTCGCGGGGTGGGTCGTGGGGTGGGTCGCGGGGTGGGTCGCGGGTGGGTCGCGGGTGGGTCGCGGGTGGGTCGCGGGGTGGGTCGCGGGGTGGGTCGCGGGGGGGATCGCGGGGGGGTCGCAGGTGGGTCGCGGGGGGGTCGCGGGGTGGGTCGCGGGGTGGGTCGCGGGTGGGTCGCGGGGCGGGTTGCGGGTGGGACGACGACAACAACAAACAACAAACAACAACAAACAACAACAACAACAAACAACAACAAACAACAAAAACGAGAATCCGCACCGCGAAATCCCACTTCAGCCACGCACCCAGGGACAGTGAATGACCGTTCGGCCCCCTCACTCTGATTTGGGGCCATCAGTGGCGAGGGAGTCTGATTCGAAACGCCTGGCCCGCCCTAAAAGCTGGCCTCGGGGTGCGACAGGGGGAAGTTATTCTTAAGGAAAGGAATGTCGGAGGAAGAGGAAAGTCAAGCACAATGAACAGAAGGGCAAGGAGGAGGGCGGGGAACGGCATTAGCAGCGGAAAGCATGCAGGCGCGAAGGGATGGACGGGGGGCGGGCGCGGGCTGTTGTCGGCAACTCGTGGTCGGCGGTTGCTGGGCGTCCGTCGGTCAGGGCCCAGAAGGGGGCGGGCTGGCGGCCGGGGCGGGGGTGCAGTATGGTGGCCGCCCACGCGGCGTCCGCCGCGCGCGCCGCCGTCGCCGCGGGCGCACCGAGCGGCGCTTGCAGCCTGCGGAGCACGGCCCGCGCATTCTTCGTGCAGGAGTGGCGGGAGTCGCTGGGCGTGCTCGGCCGCCACGAGGGCGGTCCCCTGTGGCGTCTGCCGCGCGTTTCGCCAGGGCGGCCAACGCGCAGGGCGCCTCGATGCTCCAGGCGTTGCCGTGCGCCTCCAGCTCCATGGGGACAGTGGTGACGCCGGCCGCGCGGCAGTTGCGCGTCGTGTCGAGGTGCTGGCGCTTGTGCTCCTCGCAGTGTTCGGCGGCGGCGCCAGGCTCGGCGGCCGAGGCTGCCAGGAGGTCGCCCCGCAGCCAGGAGGTGACCTCGAACTCCAGGGCGGCCGGGGCGCGGTTTCGCTAACGGGATTTACACATCCTCGGTGATTCAAACATGGGGTCATGAAGGATGGGGTCCCAAGAACGAGGTGCCTCAAACAGGGTGAATCCACCCTGGGATCCCTTCCCAGACATGCGGCGTTCTGATCTTTCCAACGCGCGGTGCCCGGAAGTCCCGACCCTTTCCCTGGGGCTGGTTTTTCATCTTGCGTCGTTGTTTCATTGCCCCGGGGTTTGGCGACGGCCCCCAGAGGACCAAACTTCCAAAGACCTCCCGCCCAGATTTTTTCAGGACGCGAGCATGTCTGGGTTCCTGTCCTCAGGGCCCCATCCCTCGCGCGGAGGAGGAGGAAGAGGAGGAGAGGCGAAGGAGGAGGAGGAGGAGGAAAAGGAGGAAGAAGAGGAGGAGGAGGCAGAGGATGAACAGGATTGTTCGTTTGACATGCGCCGCTGATTGGCGCCTCTTCCAGTCCGTATTGAGTCAGGCACAGGCGCGAGGAGCTTCCACTCCAGAGTCGCGCAAGCACGAAAGCCCGGATCGGCAAGCGGGCAAAAATCGGCGGCGATGCCACTCGGCGCCTTGGCCGCCTCCTGAGGAAGGTGTCCATGGCCGTGAAAGCGTCGCTGAACTTGCGGATGGGCAGGGGGACATAATGCGCCTGAGTCTGCTCAGCTGGGGGCCTCAATTTAGCAGAGAGGTCACGGTAGCGAACTCAGAGCTGCTCAGTATCCGAAGTAGTCTGCGCCGACTTTGTAAACAGCTCTTGAACACGCTTCTCATGATGCTCGATGTTCTCGGTGATATGGGTGAGTTCCTTCTCTTTCGAAACAAGATGTTTCAGAATTGCCGTAGCCTGGACTCCAGCGTCCTGCTTGTGAAGGGTTGTTTGTTTGAAAATTCCGGACGATGCCGCGAGCGCGGTGAGAATGGCATCTCCTCCAGGTAGGCTGGCACCCTTGACGTGCTTGGCGAGCGCATCGAGGTAGTCTTGGGCGTTGCCCTGCACAGGCGGAGGCGGCACGACGCCCGAACCGTAGCCCGTGCCTGCACCTTTGCTTCCACCGCCGCCACGCCAACGGCGTTGCGTCCACCATCACCATCAGACCAAACACCGCCAGCACGAAGGCGGCCCTCAGCATGAAAGTGGGGAAGCTGCGAGTGGCACGCCTTGCGCCATTGAAGCCAAAGCTTGCTTGCTCTTCTTGCATCCGTAGTTCGGACAATCGAACGCCACTGGCCGAGGGCCGCCGCCCGCCATGGCCCCGACTGCGGGGTGAACGGAACGATTCTGCCACAGGGTGCGTGTTGCCGCCGCAAAAGTAAGTATGATAAGGATGTGTGTGGGTGAACTTCACGTAAGAAGGAAGGAATCGGGACCTCTGGCCGGGCAACCACCTGTGAGGCCTGCGGAGGGCGCGTCGAGCGCCACCTCGGGTGTGGGGGATACCACAGACGCCTGGAACCAAAGTGGCTACGGAGGGAGGAAGGAACAGGAGGAACATGAAGAGGAGGAGGGGGAGGAGGAGGAGGAGAAACAGGAGGAACATGATGATGCTGATGATGGTGAAGATGATGATGATGATGATGATGATGATGATGATGATGATGATGATGATGATGATGATGATGATGATAATGATGATGTTGATGATGATGATGATGCTGATGATGATGATGACGACGACGACGACGACGACGATGATGATGATGATGATGATGATGATGCTGATGCTGATGATGATGATGATGATGATGGTGGTGGTGGTGGTGGTGGTGAGGAGGAGGAGGAGGAGGAGGATTGATTGGACTCGGATTCAGCGCTGGGTTCGGGACTGGAACAAACTGGAAAGCGGTTGAAGCTCATCTATCGCCTATGCGTCGCCTTTGGCGGCTGTCGGGGTTCATTTTCTCAAAGAAGCGAAGCACTTAAATTTGTACCGCTGAGGGTCCGAAGCTCGCCACGTACGAGAACAGACAGCTAAGAGAACAGGCTGGAGAGCGGCAAAAGCTCGTCCAGCACCTTTGCGTCGCCTTTGGCGGGGTCTGGGTGCAATCTCTTAAACATTCGCTTCCAATTGTTCCTGTTGTGGGAGCTCTTGTATTTACCATCACACTCTTTCAAAAAGCCTTTGGCACGCTGGCCCTGGCATATGCTACCACATGTGCTGCATACAAGTATCAAGCTGTCGGAGTTGTGGCATGCGATGTAAATCCTATGCAAACGAGAGTTTGCGGCGATTGCGCTGAAAACGGCATTATGGCCAGTGCTGATTTCCGTTACGGAAGGCAACTCAGCGTAGCTTCGCTTGTAGCAGACTCTACAACTCCAGAAATTTGGCTTGATAAACTTCTACTGGTGATGGGCTGGTCCCGAAGCCGCGTCCAGGGGAGGGGCTTGGGTGACGGACGTGGCTGGCTTTGGGACACCGGCTGAACACTGGCTATACGGGCGCGGCGGCGGGGGAGGGGGGGGAGGGGGGGGGCGGAGGAGGAAGAAGCACCCCCGCCTGCCGAACTGACCCCATTCCCTGGCGCCGTACCAGGCGTAGCTGGTCGATACTTGCCCAAAATCTCGTCGCGGTAGCTGTGCTCTGCCCTGCCCTCCCTTCGAGGCCCCGCTCTCGTCAGTCTGCAGCGGCTCCCCTGCCGGCCACGGGGTTTGGACAGAGCTGGGAAAACCTCCAGAGCTCTAGCGACGAATTTCAGGTAGGACTCCAAGGTTTTGGTAGTCTTTGCCTGATCCTCCACCTCGGCACTCGATGGCTGTAAATGCGAAGTAGCACCTGGTTTGGCAGTTTTGTCGGCTTCGTCGTTTCCCACGGCGTCAAACTATTCGGCTGAGCCTTCAGGAAACGACGTGCGATCCAAACGGGTAGCCACCTTAGAACAGGAAAGACCAGTAGTGGAGAGTCTAACTATACGCATATTGATTCCTGCGTAAAACGACTTCCTATACAGGAGGGCCTCTCGAGGCTGGGAGTGCAGTCCGACCACTCCCTTATAGTCTGCTCTAAGTTCTGTTACTAGCGGTGCGCATGTTACAGCTGCCAACACTGCGACATGCTCAGCTGCTGGGCTACTCTAGAGCAGAAGGTTACCTACTCTACCACGCATCCTGGCGAGAACCTTGCCACTATCGGACAGCTTCACAAGTCCCCAACCCGCCCAGTGGAAGAATATGTGCCCATCCTTTTAGGCAGAGCCGTCAGAGAATACCACACCCTTCAGAGCTTCTTCAGGAGGACATCCGTCTTCAGACCACCATTCGTATTCTTCGTATCAAATCCCCTCACTGTTTGGAAAGACGGGCACACTTGAAAGCCGAATAGTCGATGAGAGACCGCATCTGGCTGAGTGAGAATATCCAGATCTTCTGTTAACAAGAACTCATCACGCACATGCTGGGTTAGGGGGCGCGTGAACAGCCGGTGGCGAAGATCGCCCCGCACGCTGCCGCAGAAACACGTTGTGTCAGTATCATATCTTAGACACCATAATCTATGCTTCGACCATATACTCTGGCAGGAGAACGCCCTGAGCAAATTCCTGTGTCTAACCGAGAGCCCCGCTGATGCTAACAGGGATTGGAGACCTGACGGATCGAGCTGCTCCGATCGGTCGATTCCTAGCCTGTCGGCGGCCAACCTGTACGTCCGTCGATTCCAGGCAGCGTGCATTAGCTCATGGATCATCTTCGGAGCGGTATCGCTTAGGGCGTACTGGCGTCCAAGATCGGTGACTATCTCGAACGGCGATAAGAATTGCCAATCTATTCGCTTCAGGCTCGAGATTGCTGCGCCTGCTGGCCTTCTCAGACACCCCAGTTGGCAGGAGGCTGCTGAAGGACTTCACGAAATAAACGGCCCAGCTCGGAGAGAGGGTGGATAGATCTGCACCTCCCATGGCTCACTGACTTCCATACGATCGAGGCCCACTGCATCGCTGGACCCAGCCCCTGTTTCCAAAGTGGGTCACCCAAGACTGCTAGGGATATGCTGCGTGAGCGGCACTGAGCTCCGGGGGGGTGAGCCCCACGACCTCTGCACCGTAAAAGCCTGATGCTTGAAGACCTGACACATAGAGTTTCTTCAGAGTGGCTCCAGTTTTCCTCGGGGCACGGAGCCGGGATCCACGTTTCTTGAGCTTAATGAGCAACCCGCTGCGATCCCGAAGTGAGGATATCGAAGTTCAACTGCCAGGCCGGAGAAACTGAAAAACCGCTTGGACCCATACTGGTTGAGCACCACCGCTACTACTGCGAGGGAGAACTGGGACTCTTTGGCCCTCGACCAGACCAGTTCTCTACAGACGTGCTCGCAATAGTTACTGAGGTCCCATAGAAAGGATCCCGAAGACGTGTTCCTGGACAAGGTCGTGGATTCAGCTGCCAATGACTGCAGGTATACGACCTCTAGAATTGATCTGCCAGACTGGTGGGCCATGAGGGGTTCGAAGTTTCATGCCTCCCACTCTACAGAAAGGTTGCCGTAACCTAGACCATATCCGGTAAGGACTGGGAAGGCAACCGATTCCACGAAAACTTGGACCTCGATCATCAGGCTTGTGCTTGGGAATGAGAATGGTGCACAAGGCTCGCACCACACTTGGCATCTTACCCACTTTCTCTATATCAGCTGAAACAGCTTGATGGTAACCATAACCTGATCTGGTTAGAGGAGCCCGTAGTGCCTCGGGTGGAATCCGTCCCAAGGCTGACTGGTCTTGAGGGAAAACAGCCTGGTGAGCCTGATGAACTGTTCGACCGGTATTTCTGGGAGCTGCGCTGCATCTGATGGGTCGGCCTCAAAAGGGGGAGATGGCGCGGACGTGGACTCCCAGATGCCTTCTAGACGCCAGGCTTCCATTTCGAGAAGGGCCGAAGGCTTTGCCGAGGGAAGTAGGGCCTGGGGGGCCGTAGGCTTCCAGAAATCGGTTGGCTTTGTCCACCTGTGGGCCCACCCCGAAGGCGTGCCCTCTAGGTTTTCTCGCATCCATCCCTTCCATTCTTCTGCCGATCCCTTCTTCTCAACCTCCTTCTGCTTCTGGAGGATGAGCTCGATGTCGGCATAATGCTTCGTGAAGATCTCCCCGGGCATTGTTGAACCACACCTCCCTGCCCGGGCGTCTGTGGCCAAGGCGGTCAGAAGAGCCTTGGTGTCAGTGTGCACTGCAATGAGGGTCAGTACCGATTGGTACTTTTCCGGTGCCTCGGAGAACTCGGAAATGACATGGTCGACGAAATATCAGGGTATTTCTGGGCCCGCTTCCAAATGTCTCAGCAGATGTTGCAAGACGTTCTGGAGCCAAATCATTGGCTTGACGAGTGAAGCCCAATATTTCCGCGTTTTCCTATGTACAGCCTGCACTGGAAAAAACTTGATTCTAGGATACTGTCCCCTCCTGGAAGACTTGGGTCTCGGGGTATCCGTCTTCAGACAAACGGCATGCTTGAAATGCTTGACGAAGAGACCATACACGGCATCTAGTAAACCATGGCTGACCGTCTGGGGAAGCTGGTTGGTCGGGTAGTCTCCAAAGTCACATCCAAGAGACGGTCAATATCTTCCCAGTCCGCACTTTCTGGTGCTGGCCCAAAGGGTCTCTTGGTGGGAAGCTGAGGTGGTAATGCGAAAACTGGCACCTTTTCCAAAGCCTTGACCGTCAGCGAAAGAATGACCGGTCGGTGAGGTGAAAGGGGGTAGTCCGTAGCCGACTCGATTCCGTCCACTTGGCTCTTGATGGCCGCTGACAGCATGAAGATATCGATGGTTGTCTTACTTTTGCTGGTTGAGTAGGTGAACTTCTGGGGGACGCAGAGGGTCAGACTAGTTCGGTCCAGAAAGTCGAAGTAAAGCAGCCGCTCTGCAGCCATGTTAAAGTCCCCCCCTGCTAAATGCGGCAACTCAAACTTGTCCTGGAGACTACCGGCGGCACCAATCAATTTCATACTTACCTCGTTTAGGCCCGTGCTGGGCTCGAGGTAGAGACTGCAGATCAGAAGACGACCCAGATTCTCAATTTCAAGCTTGATGGCAAACATTTGGTGATTATAGGGGTACTCGAAATCAATGTCCTGGATCCCGAAGTTCATTGCCATCCGAACAAGAATTGCGACTCCTCCAGAAAACTTTCCAGATTCGAGGCGCTCTGCGAGAGAAAACACTCCATGCCATCCACGTGCCGTGCTGAACTCCACTGCACTCCGAAAATCATCTGTCGAAGCAGCGTGGGTCTCCTGGAGCAAAAGGACGTGATACTGGAGATTTCTATCCGACTCGATGTCATGCTTGAAAGTATACCACGAGTTCACATTTATAGTAACCGCTTTGCACTGCCAACTGGTAGCGTCCCTGCCTGGGCAGCCTGCCGGATCAAAGTGGACACCCAGCACTCCCGCCCTCCACGGATCGTGGGGGGAGGCCTGGGGTTTGGGGCGGGGAACCCCCGACACCTCCACTAGAGCCGCTTGCGGCCGCACTTGCACCTGGGAGGGATGCTTGGGCGGACTCTGCGAGGGCCCGGGCTTCTTCCAAGAGGACCTGGAGGTCGCACTCGTCGCTTCCTTTCCCGTTCCCGCTGCCCCTTCGGGCCTGTTTTCCTTTGCCCATGGCCTTGCCCTCATCTGAGGACTTCTTGAGAGAGGAGATGAGAGGAATAGCCGCACCGCACTGCTTGGGATGACGAGCTGCGACACCCCGTACCCCATGAGAGACTCTGGCAGCAAGAGCACTGACCGATCCTTCTCCTGCCTCCTCCTCCATGGGCGCGTCGGCGGCTGCTCCTGCTGGCTCCTCAGCTCTTGCTCCTGCTTCTTCTGCACCTGCAGGGTCGAGGGCGGAATGGAGGTCCGGGGGCGCTGATGGGGCTGTGGGCGCCATGGCCGCCGCGTTGTTGCGGGCAACCTGATCGAGTAGACCCGATAGTTGAAGGAACATCGATTGGACGAGATTATGTTGGTCCGGCGGCAGCTGTGGAAGTTTATGAATGAGTAGCTTGCTGATGTGCTGGACGTGCGTGAATAGGTCGTCCTGCTGGTCCTCAACCATGGACGCTGCTGCTGCTGCTGCTCGTGAGATGGTGGCGTAGGAGACTTCCAAGGTTTTGATTTCCTGGGCCGTGGAGTCGGACTCGAGCTGGAGCTGCTCGTGGCGCGCCACCTGCTTGATGGAGACCTCGAGGGCCGCCATTTCGCTAAGATTTGTAGCCAACTTCCTGTTCTGTATGTTGATCTGGTCGGCCAGCGACTTGGCCTGAACTGGTAGGGGTCGACTTGCAAAGGCGGTCGCCTTTGCGTCCTGGAGGGCCTGCTGGGCTTGAAGAAGCTCTGGTTCACCTGGCCCATAAAAGCTTTTAGCGATGTTGAGATCGACCTGGGCCTTGTAGACTGGATCGTTACGGTACTTTTCACGATCACCCCATTTAGTGTTTTGGAGCCCGACCTGTTTGGGTGGGGGCACGGTGGTCGACTGCTGCTGAACGTCGCCGCCGCCGCCGCCGCCGCCTCCACCTCCCACGCCACCTGCCGCTGCATCATCCTCCGCCCACTTCCAACCGCATATCCTCCCCCCAGTCTCCCATGTAGCTGAGGTACTCCGGGGAGGAGTCGAGAACCTTGGGTAGTGTAAGTCCTTGGGGGAAATCTCCCTGCAATACTTGCACCTTCGCTTCCCCTTGCAAGGCCACACCCAGCCTGGGCAGCGGGGCGTCGCGCATAGCCAGGAGGGGGAAGACATGGCTTCAGGACTATTAGTACGATATGAATGAAGGTTTTGATGGGAAACCCAACAGAACCCGCGCTGGGCACAAAGAAATGGTTGGCGAACCACCCCGAGGGCCGAGGTTGGAGGGAGCCCCACACGAGGAGGCCCGTGGAGGCTTGGGCCAAAATGGTTACGGGAGGAGGAGGAGGAGGAGGAGGAGGAGGATGGAGGCGATGAGGAAGAGGGAAGGGAGGAGGAGAGGAGGAGGATGAGATGGGGAGAAGGAGGAGGTAAGGAGGAGAGGAGGAGGAGGAGGAAAAGGAGGAGAAAGAGAGAAGTGGAGGGGGTGGAGGTTAGGAGAGGAGAATGAGGAGGAGGAGCAGATGGAGGGAGGAGGACGCAACCTTTGAACCACCGACATCCGCTGGGGGAGCCGCCCGCTCTCGTCGAGCTCGCCACCGTCGGCCTCCGCTCCAGGCGGGCCATCCCTGCGGCTCCCGCGGGGCTGCTGCAGGCCCCGGCCGGTCGAGCCCTGGCAGCGGGGAGGCCCGCGGCCTGCGCGGCGAGGCGCGCCGGGCCCTCCTCCTCCTCCTCTTCCTCCTCCTCCTCGTCCTCCTCCTCCTCCTTCGTCCCTGCCTCCTTCCTTCTCGTCCTCCTTCTCCTCCTCCTCCTCCTCCTCCTCCTCCTCCTCCTGGCTTCTCTCTTCCTCCTCCTCCTCTCCCCCCCCCCCCCGTCCTCCTCCTCTCCTCCTCCTCCTCGTCTCCTCCTTCACCTCGTCCTCCTCCCTCCGCTTCCTCGATCCTCCTCCTCTTCCTCCTCCCTCCCTCCTCCTCCCTCCTGCCTCCTCCCTCCTCACCTCCTCCTCCCTCCTCCTCCTCCTCCTCCTCCTCCTCCCCCTCCGCGCGGATTGCTCGGCCCGCGCGCTCCACGCGCCAGGAAGGGGGTGCAGCGCGGAGCCGAGAAGTCCGCGCGGACCTCCGAGCTGTTGTGCTTCTGCCACGTTTCGTTCCCCCTAAAACAGCGCGCGGGCAGGGCAAGAGCCCAGAGATCCGACGTTCCAACGGACCTCCGAGTTGTTGTGCTTCTGGCACTTTTCGTTCCCCATACAGCGCACGGGCAGGACAAAGGCCCAGAGATCCGACTTCCCAAGAAAGCTGGAGCTGCGAGCTCTTGGCCGCGTGCCGCCTCCGGGGGCCCACGCCGGGCCTCGGGACCGTCAAAGAAAACAGTTCGGGACGACAAGCTGGCCTACATGGCGGTGGTCCAGACCTCCCAGGCCCACGCATCGAGAAAATCGGAGCGGCCGGAGGTCCGGGAATAGCCACGAGCACAACTTCACTCAAGCAGTGCCGAAGCGTCCTGGCGTGCCTATAGCTCTACCAAACAATGTTCTAAGAACCTTTTGTGGTTTCCGCGAAATGTTCTTAGAACATTTCTGGTTGGGACTGTCTTGTTTGAACACATTTGGTTTATGTTCTAAGAATATCGTTTTTGTTCTTAGAACATTTTTGAGTTCTAAGAGCACTTCGTGGCAGGACTACAGGAATGCCGGAGCGGTCGGTCCCTGCTCAATTCACGCCGGCCGATGTAAGCACGTACTATTGGATATTATGACCCCAATCTACTTCGAGCGCCTTCCTACTTCAAGAGTCGAGCGGTCGTCCCTCTTCCCGCCTCCTCAGAGGGCTGGCGGGCACCCAATCTACTTCCAAC
>CAUYUJ010009994.1:0-30931 GCA_963575745.1 Prorocentrum cordatum
CAGAGACACACACAGAGACACACACAGAGACACACACAGATACACACACAGAGAGACACACACAGAGACACACACAAAGACACACACAGAGACACACACAGAGACACACACAGAGACACACACAGAGACACACACAGAGACACACACAGAGACACACACAGAGACACACACAGAGACACACACAGAAACACACACAGAGACACACACAGAGACACACACAGAGACACACACAGAGACACACACAGAGACACACACAGAGACACACACAGAGACACACACAGAGACACACACAGATACACACACAGAGACACACACACAGACACACACAGAGACACACACAGAGACACACACAACCACACACTGAGATCACACACACAGAGACACACACACAGAGACACACACAGAGACACACACATACACAGAGACACAGAGACACAGAGACACAGAGACACAGAGACACAGAGACACAGAGACACAGAGACACAGAGACACAGAGACACAGAGACACAGAGACACAGAGACACAGAGACACAGAGACACAGAGACACAGAGACACAGAGACACAGAGACACAGAGACACAGAGACACAGAGACACAGAGAGACACAGAGACACAGAGACACAGAGACACAGAGACACAGAGACACAGAGACACAGAGACACAGAGACACAGAGACACAGAGACACAGAGACACAGAGACACAGAGACACAGAGACACAGAGACACAGAGACACAGAGACACAGAGACACAGAGACACAGAGACACAGAGACACAGAGACACAGAGACACAGAGACACAGAGACACAGAGACACAGAGACACAGACACAGACACAGACACAGACACAGACACACACACACACATACACAGACACATACACAGACACAGACACAGACACACACAGACACACACAGACACACACAGACACACAGACACAAACACACACATACACACACAGACACACACAGACACACACACACACACACACACGACACACACGACACACGTGATCGTCGATTCCCCGGAAAATAGGGACAATATGGGAAGTGGGAGGGAAGACAAAAGTCCAGAAACAATGGGGAGTTCGGTTATTTGTGTCTATTTCTCTGAGTGCCCCAGGGCCGAAATTCGCAAGCTCCTGCCCGAGAGCTGCGGCCACGACCTCGTGCTTTGCTTCGCGTGCCGCGCCGCTGCAATTCTGGTCCGCCGCGCCTCGGCGAGACGCGCCAACGGTAGCTTTGCGTCGTGCCGACCGGCGGCGGCCCCGCCGCCGGCGTTCAGCGTTGAACGCCGTTGGTGGCCGAGAGAAATCGGTGGATGTTGACCCAGACATGATCGCGTCGTGAAAAAAAAAAAAGGACCGGAGGTTTTTCCCAGTTTTCGGCCTCGGGGGGCCCTCGCTGGGCCTCGGGGCCGTCAGAAAACGACGCAGGATAAAAAACCAGTCCCGGGGCAAGGGTTGGGACTTCCACGGACGTCGTCTTGAAACAATCAGGACGTCTCATGTCTGGGGAACGATCTCGGACGTTTCGGACACGGCCGATCGTTCAAGGTTGAACGATCTCCGCGGTGGCAGGAGCCAACGCCGGTGTCGACACGGCACGAACCTGCGGCAACCACGCTCCCGTCTCCAGGCATCAACGTCTCGAGTTTCCGGGGATTTCTCGCAGCGCGGAGCGGAACGACACGCTATCCTCTTGCAGGGTATTCCGACCACACGTCTTCAGTCGGGGCTAGGTCAGGGGGGAGGGGGCCCAGCCACATTTGCTTAACACCTTCGGTTCCGATGCCCAGCAAGCTTGGCGTGTTAAGGAGAGGGTGAACCGAACTCCCTCTGCGTCAACCCATTTTGGAACCGTCCACCTTGTGGCGGTTCCTGTGCTGATTCATCCGCGACTTTTGCTGGCACACGGTATGCGGCTGAACGGCCTCACGCGCCTTGCCCAGAAAGGCACGGGCACGATCCAGTCCGAGGAGATGAGTTCGGGGCGGGGGAGATCGGCATCCCCCTTATACGATGTGTGCGTCGGCTTCACAGATGCCACGCGTGCGTTCAGAACTCTTACAGCATATGCTCGATGGCGGGCGTTTTCTGGCCATACCGTCTGAGTAACGATATATTGTAATATGTCTGTATTGCATGTTCGGTTCGGCCGTGAGTTGCCAAGAGGGGCGCATAGTACAAGCATGTCTTTCTGCGTCCCAGCAGAGGTCTCACACGTCGGTGGCCCCGCAATGGGTTGGCGAGTCTACTGTCCGACTCGTGTTCGCTGGGCACCTTTTTTTCGATTGGCGGTGCTCTTTTGGTAGTTCTAATAGAGATATGCAGAGCTGAGCTGAGCTGCCACGCAATGTCTATACTATGTTGTATGCTCGCACATGCAGCCACGCTGTAAGTTTCTACAGGTCTCCGCGCGATTGATTTCTCCTGCTTCTCCCCAGACCTCCGACGTTTTTGGGTTGTTGTTTGTCCACAGCGTGGGCCCATGGAGGTACGGGTCCCTTGCCCGGGACCGGCTTTTCATCCCCATTTGTTGCTTGACGGTGCTGGGGCCCGGCAAGAGCCAGAGGGCGAACATTATTGACTAGACGTCAGAGTGACCTCTCGCAGGAGTGACCACTGGTTCGGGCCGAGTGGGGTCCCCCGATCGAGGAGCGCGAAGCGGTAGCAGCGGCTTGCGCACCTCAGTTTGGCCACCCCGCGTCCCCCGTTGAGCCGCGCACCAGAGGTCTTTCTTGCCTAAGGTCACTCTTGCGTGTAGCCGAAGCTGTTAAGACCGTCCGTCCCGATGTTTCCACGACGAGAGGAGGTGGAGTGGGGGTTACCCTCGCGTCCCGGGCTGTCTCGCCGCCCCTGCTGACGTCGGGGGCGTCCAAGGCTGGTGACGATGGGGGTGGGTGGCACCATGGCCGGGGCCGTGATATCGTCTGGTCCCCCCCTCGTCTTCGCGCACATCACGAGCTGACAACTGACACCTATATCCATACGCCGCTAAGAGCTCCACGGGTGGATTTCCGGGGGGAGCTACGGATGCGTGTTGTCGGATGGGTGCCACCGCTCGAGCGGGAGCCACCCTCGGGGTCCGACAATTCGCACCCATCCCTAGAGCGCGTTCATCGCCTTACCCTTCCCCATTCCTCCTCCCTCTAGGTTTGTGTGTGTGTTGTTCGTTGATCATCATATGCCTCGGGCCCTGATGTGCGAGCCCGCCTTCTTCAGGGACGCGTAAGACTCGAGTAAGCCGGAACTCGGGTTTGCCGGCGTTCTTGACGAGCGCGTCCTGGATTTTGATGGTCCTATTTTCGTGGGATGTTCGCAGCGGGAGCCCGCGTCAAATTTCAGATCGGGTTTCGTCTTTTTTATGATGGCCCCGTCAGGCCAACCCGAGTCCCCCGTACCCGAGTCTTACGTCTCCCCGTCTTGTGTCCGATGTCTGTTCCAGGAAGCCTTGGGCGGCCATGTTGAGATCAGCTCTTTCTGCAGTTGGACCGCACTCGGCCCTTTCTCTCCTGCTCCTTTCGGGCGGGGCTGGGGCGACCGGACCGGGAGGAGGAGGATGAGGAGGAAGAGGAGGAGGAGGAGGAGGAGGAGGAGGAGGAGGAGGAGGAGGGGGGGAGGATCAGATAGGAGGACGAGGATCATTCCGTCCCAGGGCGGTCCGGAACGCTCTCAGAGCGTTCCGGAGCGCTCTGAGAAGGCCGCGGCGCCCGAGGCGCCCCCGAGAGCTGCGGGATCTCAGAGAGTCTCGATGTATCCCCACCCCAGTTTGTCCTCGCCCTGGCTTCATTCGGCCCTTCCTCCTGCTCCTTCCTGCTCCTCCCCCTCCTCGCTCTCGCCCGGCCTCCGGCCTTCTTGGCACTCCGCCGGGCCGAGGGTCGCCAAGGGCCCTCTCCCCGCGGCATCCCTCGCCTCGCGCTACCGCGGGGGCCGTCTACTCACGCCGCCCAGGGGGGGTCTCTGTCTCAAGCAGTGGCGAAGCGTCCTATCAGGCCTAGAGGCCTGCCAGAGAATGTTCTAAGAACCTTTGTGGTCTGCACGACATTTTCTTAGAACATGTCTGGCTGAGACTGTTTTGTTTTAACACATCGGGGTTATGGTCTAAGAACATTGTCTTTGTTATTCGCACATTTTTGGGGTTCTAGGAACATCTTGTGGTATAGGCCTGTAGGAATGCCCGGACGGTCGGTCTCTGCTCAACAGTTGGGGCGAGCTCCCCTGCGGGCGGCAGGTTTCGCCGTGTTCCGCGTGAAGACGTACGAGATGGGCCGCCAGGGGAGGGTCGGGGGGAGCCGGCCACGAGGGGGGTGGTGACCAGGGGGGGGGGTGATATCATGGCAGAGGCTATGATACCTCTCCCGATTTCGTGGCGCCTCTTCTTGTTTCAATGCGTCCCTGGCCCCCCCTCCTGGGCCGCGCACATGCCGCCGGCCATGATTGGCGCCCCCCCCTCTTGGACGCCCCCCTCTTGGCCGCCCCCGAGAGGGGTTCGATCGGAGGGGCTCGACGTGTGCACGGGAGGAGGGAGGGGCTCGGTCGGATCGGGAGGGGTTCGATCGGATCGAGAGAGGTTCGCCTGGGAGGGGTTCGATCGGATCGGCCAGCCAAGGAGCTCCTGCGAAGGAGTTCGGTGCGTCTAGGCTCAAGTCGGGCATGGAGGACGATTCAAGAATAGTAAAAAGTAGTCTGGGGACGATGATTCGTTTTCTTCTGACTATTTCTGATGTTCTGCTTGACTATGTTTAATTCTTCTTTCAAAATCAGCCTGCAGGAGGACATGTCCGACCTAAGTCTAGGTCTCACAGGTGGGGTCCGAGCAGGTGGGGCCGGAGGACATCGCGCCCGTCGCCGGTGCTCGGTGCGGAGCCCGATTTTCTCCACGCCAATGCGTCGCCAGTGCGTCGCCGACGCGTCGCCGACGCATCGCCGACGCATCAGCGACGCATCGGTGACGCACTGGCGATGCCGAGCGAGCCTCCCTCGACATCTGCTCGAACCCCATGCAGGAGGCCTCTATGGTGTGCAGGCGCTCCTGCGCCCCACCACAGAAAGGGGAAGCCGCTGGGGCGTCCGAGCTCCTGTATGGCCGAGCAGGCGACCTCTGGTGGATACGGTGCTTCTCGGAGGCGACGATAGGGGCGAACAGCCCAGGGGAGAGCACTACAGTCAACCCGCATAGTAAGGATGGGCAACCTTCTCAAAGGGTACCCTTGCATCCCTGCCTCCTCGGTCTATCCTCGGCCACTTCCGTTGGCCGCGCCCTGGTCGGGAAGCTTCGAAGTGGGTTCCAAAGGCCCTTACATCCTTATTGCGCATCCTTACTATACAGGTTGACTGTACATGTATCCAGGAACGCTTATGGTCTATGTCTTCGACAAGGCTCCCGGGCGAATGCGCGTAGTGCCCGCCCCTGGGCTTTTCGCCCCTAGATCTTCGAGCTCGTCCCGCACAATGGGGGCCACCCAGATGCCGCGCGCGACGTGGTCCAGCCCGTTTCGCCTCAGACTTCCTCGCAACTCTGAGCTCTGAGATGCCCTACGCGAGGTGGTCCGGCCCGTCTCGCCTGAGACATCCTCGCAACTCTGAGCTCTGTGATGCCGTGCGCAAGGTGGTCCGGCCCGTTTCGCACAAGACATTCTCGCAACTCTGAGCTCCCAGATGCCGCACAAGAGGTGATCCAGCCTGGAAGCCCAGAAGACCACATGTTACATGTCCCCCCTGGAACCCTGGGAGCCCCAGGAGGTCCCAGAGAGCTTCAGGAGGCCGCAGGACGCCCAGGAAAGGCCTCAGGGGTCCCCAGGAGATTCCCAGGAGGCTCCCAGGAGGCCCCAGGAGGCCCCAGGAGGCCCCCTATCAGAACGTGTCAAGTTCATACACATCCAGTGTCGGTTCGTTGATTTTCCCTACTCTTGTGCCCCCCCCCCCCCCCCCCCAATTTTGGGGGGCCCAGACGGCAACATGTTAGATATCCCCCCTGGGAGCCCCAAGAGGCTTCAGGAAGCCCCAAGTGCGGTCCAGGAGGCCACAGGAGGCCCAGGAGGAAGCCGCAGGAGTCCAGGAGGTCCCAAGGAGACCTCAGGAGGCCCCGGGAGGCCCCCGGAGGCCCACGCAACTCGGAGCTCTGAGACGCCGCGCTCGAGGTAGTCCGGCCCGTTTCGCCTGAGACTTCCTCGCAGCACGTTTCGCCCGGCTCGCAACTTGATCTCCTAGCGGAAACTCGAGGATTGGGGCCGAGGAATCGCCCGCGCCGCCACGGAAGGAAGGGCTTAAGGGATAGCAGAGGGGGGGATTACGTAGCGAATCAGCTCACGCGGCTGGTTTTTACCAGCGCCGGAGGCGGCGATGCTGCGAGGAGAGCGTCGTGCTTCGGAGCCAGAAACAGCTGTGCGCAGCCGTGTTGCAGCGGTGCTCGTACACCCCTCTGCCCAACCGATGTCTCAGGCGACATGGGCTGGACCACCTCTTGCGCGGCAGCTCAGAGCTCAGAGTTTCGAGGATGTCTCAGGCGAAACGGGCCAGACCAGCTCGCGCGCGGCATCTCAGAGCTCAGAGTTTCGAAGACGTCTCAGACGGAACGGGCCGGACCGCCTCTCGCGCGGCATCTCGGAATGCAAAAGTGTGAGGATGTCTCAAGTGAAACGGGCTGGGCCACCCCTTGGGCGGCATCTCGGGGCTTAGAGATTGGAGGATGTCTCAAGCGAAACGGGCCGAATCACCTCTCGCGCGGCATCAGAGAACCCAGAGTTTCGAGGATGTCTCAGGCGAAACGGGCCGGACCACCTCGCGCAAGGCATATAAGGGCTCAGAGTTTGGAGGATTTCTCAGGTGAAACGGGCCAGACCACCTCTTGCGCGGCATCTCGGAGCCCAGAGTTTCGAGGAAGTCTCAGGCGAAAGGGGTTGGACCACCTCTTGCGCGGCATCTCAGAACTCAGAGTTGCGAGGATGTCTTAAGCGAAACGCGCCGGACCACCTCGCGCACGCCATCTCAGAGCTCAGAGTTAGGAGGATGTCTCAGACGATACGGGCCGGACCACCTCTCGCGCGGCATTTGGGAGCTCAGAGTTTGGAGGATGTCTCAGGCGAAACGGGCCGGACCACCTCTCGCGCGGCATCTGGGAGCTTAGAGTTTCGAGGATGTCTCAGGCGAAACGGGCCGGACCACCTCTTGCGCGGCATCTGGGAGCTCAGAGTTTGGAGGATGTCTTACGCGAAACGCCCAATCCCGGACACTTCAGAAACGAGAGTTGCGAGGATGTCTCAGGCGAAACGGCCCGGACCACCACATTTGTTTGAGGACGTCTTGGCTTTGAATTCCCTCGGCTGGAGTTAGCTTCTACCACAACAGCACCCCGTTCAAGCCGTTTGGGGGGAAAAAAAAACCATAAACGGTGGGCTTGTTTCGCACCACCACCACCACCACCATAAGTAGGAGGGGGACGGGGTGCTCCTCCTCCTCCTCCTCCTCCTCCTCCTCCTCCTCCTCCACCTTCTTCCCCCCTCTAACTTATGGTGGTTGTGGTGGAGGAAGACAGGCCCATCAATAAGCAGAAACTTTTGGCGCTCCGCGCGGATTTCTCGGATCCGCGCTGGGCCCCCCCCCGGCGGCGCCTCCGGCGCCGCCCCTGGCGCGCTCCGCGCGCCAGGGAGGGGTGCCCCAGCGCGGATCCAAGAGATCCGCGCCGAGCGTCAAGAGTTTATGTTTATAGCGTTTTTCTTCGTCGATCCTCACTGCAGGTGCAGGCGCACGCCAGTTTTAAGTCGGGCACGTCGCTCTACAGGAGGAAGATTCAAACCTCGTCAACACCGAGTCCGGGGACGATTTTGTTCACAGTTTGTTTGGGCATTTTGGGAGCCTTTTTGGGTTATTTGTTTTTTTGCGGGCGGGCGGGCGGGAGTGGGCGCGGCCCGCTGGCCCCGAGAAAGTATTCGCCCAGCACCTCTTCCGTCCTCTCCCCCTGTAGGGCGCGTTTCTTTATTGCTTGGGGCGTAATTGGCATTATAGCCCCCGACCCCCCCCTACAATCAAGTAGGGCCTGTCCCTCTACAGGAGGCATATTCAAACATAGTCGAAAAATAGTATGGGGACGATTTTTACCAGTGTTTATCATTTTTGAACATGTTTTGACTATTGCTTATTTTTCCTCCAAAATCCGCCTGTAGGGGGACATGCCCGACCTAACCCCATAACGTAACGCCCCTTCCCTCCCAGTGCGCTCCTGGCATTGCCGCGGGCACACAGCGGGGGGGGAGCGTCACATTATACCCCCCGGACCGTCTCCCCCCGCCCCCCTATAATACACATTATCGCCGACGATAAAGAATCGCGCTCTATCCCCCCTCCTTCGCAACACCCATGAGTACGGTTTTTGTTCCAGGTGCCCCAGCGTTCTCGACGGGCGGTGCAGCACGTCTCGGGTCTCAGGAGCGGATCTTTGTAAGCATGCGCGTCCGCATTGTGCTTTCAGCGACAGCATCTGCCATGAGACATGGGAGGCCTGATTGAGCTTCAGCTCGACAGAGGCTTTGCCGCTGCCTGGCCATCTTTCTCCTCTGATGCTCCATGTGCGCAGGGACAGAGAAGGACATAGGGATGCGGCTGTAGACAAAAGGCGGGGAGAGGTGCAAACGCGGGATTGGGATGATGGAGGTTGGAAGTCCCTTGACGTATGGGACACCGTAGTCAAGGCGTGGTTGCCTTGAGGGGGCAAGGATGGGACGCACGCTGTACGGGAAGGGAGCGCTACTATTGTGCACAATAGCGTGCGATGATGCGACAGTGACGGGCCCGCGTCAGAGGTCTGCGCGGCACGATGCCTTGAGTCATCAAGACGAGGCGGGGAGGACTGGGAGCTGGAGTGCGAGCAGTGGGGCCAGACGGCACGAGGAAGGAAGAGGTCTCAAAGCGCGATGCTGAGGGCGACTACGACATGCAAGAGGAGGACGAGTGTGTGGACGTTAACTGAGTCATGTAAGGATGAAGCAGATGAGGAGGATGCAAAGGAGGATTCGGAGGAGGATTCGGAGGAGGAGGAGGAGGAGGGGGAGGAAGACGAGGAGGATGAGGAGGAGGAGGAGGAGGAGGATGAGGAGGAGGAGGGTGTACGACTAAGCTGGTACGCTTGGGACGCGGGGGATGCGTGAGGACGTTGGGACCAACAGAGTAAGTGGAGAAGCAGAGCGCTGGCACGCAGCAGCTTACTCTTGCCCGCGTCGCCGAAGGCATCGGGATCTTCGCCTGCGACGAGACTATGCTGCTGGCGGACGCGAAGATGCCTCCCTTCTAGATTGGCGATCGTGCTCTTGCTCCACCTTCCAGGTTTTGCACGTTCTTAGTAATTTTCGAGCATCAGGGGGCCTCCAGCGGCCCCCAGGGGCCTCCGCGGACCTCGGGGACCTCATGGGATCCCTTACATTATCCCTTATCAGAGTGAGGGGGCCGAACGGTCATTCACTGTCCCTGGGCGCGTGGCTGAAATGGGATTCCGCGGTGCGGATTCGTGTTGTTGTTTGTTGTTGTTTATTGTTGTTTGTTGTTGTTTGTTGTCGTCGTCCCACCCGCAACCCGCCCCGCGACCCACCCGCGACCCACCCCGCGACCCACCCGCGACCCACCCGCGACCCACCCGCGACCCACCCCGCGACCCACCTCGCGACCCACCCCGCGACCCACCCGCGACCCACCCCGACCCACCCCGCGGCCCACCCCGCGACCCACCCGACCCACCCGCGACCCACCCGCGACCCACCCGCGACCCACCCGCGACCCACCCCCCGCGGCCCACCCCGCGACCCACCCGCGACCCACCCGCGACCCACCCGCGACCCACCCGCGACCCACCCGCGACGCGACCCACCCGCGACCCACCTTCGACCCAAACCACGTTCAAGGTACAAACCACCATTTTCGGCGCCTGCGGCGGGCTTTTTTTGCATTCCTTCCAGGTGGAGAGCCCGCGACCCACCCCGCGACCAACTCGCGACCAACCCGCGACCCAAACCACGTTCAGGGTACAAACCACATTTTTCGGCGCCTGCGGCGGGCATCTTTTGCATTCGTTTCAGGTGGAGAGCCCGCGGCCCACCCGCGACCACGTTCAGGGTACAAACCAATTTTTTCGGCGCCTGCGGCGGGCATCTTTTGCATTCGTTCCCGGTGGAGAACCCGCGGCCCACCCGCGACCCAAACCACGTTCAGTGTACAAACCAATTTTTTCGGCGCCTGCGGCGGGCTGCTTTTGCATTCCTTCCAGGTGGAGGTGGAGAGCCCGCGACCCACCCGCGACCCAAACCACGTTCACTGAACAAACCAATGCCGCACAAGCGCGGCGGCGGATTTTTGCATGCCGTCTGAGCCCGCAACGACCTCTTCAAGCCCCGCGCATCCACACCAGCCCGTCCAGCAACTTTGCCCTGGCGAGTTGCCTTGATCAGAGAAGTCGGGGAGCATAAAGTGGAAAAAAGGATTGCGTTGCCGTTATCTTGGGAAAGGAGGGGGAGGCAGGAGGAGTAAACAGGGGACGAGGAGGACGCGGAAGAAGAGAGGATGTAAGGAGAATGTGGAGAAAGGAGGAGGAGCAGGAGGACGAGGAGGGGGAGGAGGGGGAGGAGGGGAGGACGAGGAGGGGGAGGAGGGGAGAGGGGGAGGAGGATGATGATGGACGACAATGGGAGGACGATGATGGAGGCCGATGAGGGGGAGGACGACAATGGGAGGACGATGATGAAAGGACGAGGGGGGGGAGAGGGAGGACGAGGAAGAAGAGGAGGAGGACGAGGTGGAGGAGGAGGATGACGATGACGATGAGGACGAGGACGAGGAAGGGAGGAGGAGGAGGAGGAGGAGGAGGAGAGCGCCATCGACAGGGAAGGTGGGGGCCACGAGGTCCGCCAGCTCGACGACGCCCGCGTCGCCCGCGCCCGCCCCCTCACTCTTATCCGCAATTGCGGGGTGCTACGTATTTCCCTCCCCATACAGGCGTACGTGAACATTGAACATGTCTCCCCGATAGGTTGGCGATGCTCCACGGATGTCAGAGGAAGTATCGACAGCGCCAGAAGTAGTCAACTACTGGTTCGCACTGGTCGGGGTGCGTCAGTCGAGAGTTGTGCATTCATGACCGCAGGATGCGCGTGAGGCACAGGTCGAGGGGCCAGTGGCCGACGAGTTGCTTGCAGTTCTCAGGGCTTCGGGGGCGCGTGCCAGCAAAAGGGGTCTCGGCGGAAACCGCTGGAAGCAAGGGGCTGCAAACCCAGCGTCGGAATCGACCCCAGTTTTGCCGTGCTGTTGCCGGCGGTGGGGTCTCGACATAGTTAGTCGGCGGTAGCGAATGGTGTTGTGGGCTGTCAAGAACAAGGAGCAGCCACACAGCGTCTGTCGCCTAACCAGCAACAGTCTGGACGGCATGTATAGCCAGCAGTGTCACGCCTGCCTCAAACAACTAGGATACCGCCACACAGAGTGGTGCGCGGTGCAGGATGGGCCTCGGGGGCGCATGTTCCCATGCAGCGCAAGTGTGGAAACCTTCTCGGATTGTGTGGAGTTGGATGTGCTGGTCTGTCCGCTGTTTTGGGCGTGCCGGCCCATCCTTTATCGAGCGGCTGCTGGGCAATGCGGCTGCACTCCGCACGTGTGTGAGCACTGTGGGCCTCCTTGTGCGGTGCAGAATTCGTGTTGATGAGCGCGCGAGAGCAAGCTTGAAGGCTCACGATAATCCCACAAGGGCGGAGGTGGTTGGAGTGCGTTTGACAGTAGAGTAGACTCTCCCATGTGAAGACGGGTCTTGCAGCGAGCTCCAGGCTATAGTTTTTTCGTGGCACTCTTCGCTGCGTGAGTGACTGTTGTGGTAGCCTTCGAGCTATGAAAGCACCCTGTGCGGCGCATGGATCCACCGCCAGAGCATATCCATATCCACCGCTGCGGAATCGTGCCCTGGGATCTCGAGGAGTGGTGGATATGGATATCTGCCCGCCCGCATGGGCGGCCAGATATCCATATCCATCGCTCCTCGGTTCCTTGGGGTACGACCCCGCGGTAGTGGATATGGACATAACTCTGGCGGCGCAATGGATGAGCACTTCTCTGGCCTGCGCCTGCAAGAGAGGGCAGGCCGGAGGGCGTGCGCCGGGCCTGGACCGGCCGTTGCCGCCCCCGTCCGCGAGGCCTGGGGTTACGTCGGGCCTGTCCCTCCACAGGGGGAATGTTCACAAATAGTCAAACATAGTCTTGGGACGATTTGTTTTTGTATTTTTTGACTATTTTAGGATATTGTTTGACTATTTTTGTTGACTATTTTAGGATATGGTTTGACTATTTTTAACTGTTCTGCCAAGATCGGCCCGTAGGGGGACAGGCCCGACTTGAGCCTGGAGGCTGCGCCCTCTGGGAGTAGCCAGAGAGAGTGAGAGAGAGAGGGTCAGCAGGCTGACTTTCCCGCCAGGGGTACGAAATGAGGAATCCTCGGGAGATATTGTGTTTTAGGGAAGGAAGAAGTTACCCATACCGCTTCCCTACTCCCGTTCCCCCCTTCTTCGCCCTCTTGGGAGGCCCTCGTCGCCGCCGCTGGATTCGCCTCGAAAGTCTAGTCAGAACGCAGCCCCGGAGAGGTCCGGGGAGTATCGGTATCGGTGCCTTTTGATGTCCCCAGTGTTAGCCCTGGAAGCACGACGGGCGGGATGGGGGAAATCCCAACCGCCGTCATACTCCAGGCAGAAGGGCCTCCGCAGCGCTCCTCTGCCGTCGCTCTTCCCCGACGCCCGTCTGCCTCAAACTGTGCTGGCCTCCGAGGTCTCTGGGGACCATCCGCAAGCACGGCAAGGACGTGGAGGTAAGGACGCACACCTTCAAGCAGATGCCAGTCGGCCTGTCCCAGGAGCGCGGGTGCGTGGCGAGGCAGGGGTCACTCCTGTTGCATCCACGTTCCTAGGCCTGCACCACCGTCTGCGTGCGCCCGCTCCATGATTGTAAGGGAACGTGTCAGGTCAGAGGGGCTACGCAGAACTCTTCCACGTCTGAGCGCTTCCCCCTCCCCCTCCCCCGGCGCGGTCGCCCATGCCCTCTCCCTCTCATCCTGCGCGCCGGGCAGTTCGCCTTTCGGTTGCCCCGAATATAGCCGCGCGCTGGAGCGGACTGCCTCTGCCTCGCCGCCGGGGCGACAAGTGTTGGGCCTGTGGGGAGCACTGCTCGTGTGCGCACCCTGCCGACCCACCCGCTCGACCTCCGGTCCTCGTCGGCCGCTGGGGCGTCCCCCGCCGCCCCGACGCTCCTCCCGGCTCCGAGGCCTGGTCGCGGCGGTGCTCAGAGGATGTCGGAGGTTGATCGACCTCCTGCCCTGACACGTCGATTGAGGGATTGGCCGTCTTCGCTTCGCGAGAGGGCGCCGCGGCCGTCGTTTTGGCGGGTCCAGGTCCGTCGGTGTCGGTCCCAGGCCTTTCTCTCTGAAGGGAGGTTTGCTAAAGGGAGGCTTGTCCACCGCCGAGGATGGATCTGGAGCACAGGCCTCTGAGAGGGCCTCGGCCGCGCGGGCTCCGCAGCTTCTCCCGCCCGAGCAGCCCGAGGGTGCGGGGCTCCCCGCGCTGGTGCACGTACAGCGGAGGCCCATGCCGAGGAGCACCCTGCTTGCCTCCAGGGCGCCCCAGGTTGCTCGGGTTTCGACGCTTCTGCTCTGGAGAGCGTGGCGTTCCCGCACCCAGAATCAGTGGAAACTCCTGGGGTCTCAGGGTCGGGCTTCTCGGGGAAGGTTTCCTGTGGACTGCGGCCTCCACTGCATGTTGGTGCGCGCCGAGCCCGACCTCGGAAACGCCCCTTGCCCTTCCGTGTGAGCGCGCCGCACCGCGGCCTCCTCGGGTGCCGCGCGGCAGCCCCTGTGGCCTTCGGCCGCCTCGCGTGCCCCCCCCTGCTCCTCCTCCTCCTCCTCCTCCTTCTCCTCCTCCTCCTCTTCCTGTTCTTCTTTCCTGTAGCCATTTGGGCTCCAGCAGAGGGGCTCCCTGGAGCGCCGCAGCCGCGCCGTGCCCCGCGGGCGCGCGCGGCCAGCACCCGGCGGTGCGATGGGTCGTGGCGGGCGCGGCGGCCTCTCGGTGCGCCATGGGGCCTCGCTCATCACGGGCGCATCTGTCGGCGAGGCCGCTGAGCTCCTGCTCGTGCGGGCTGGGGGCGCAGAGGCGGTGGCGGCGCCAGCAGCAAACGCGGAGAGGGCGGCGTCGGCGGCAGCACCTGGCCGCTTGGCCCTCGGAGACCGCGCGGAGGCGATGCCCGAAGCGGCACCGGAGCTGGTGGCTTTGCTAGGGTCGCTAACGTTGGCCAGCAGGGCTAGGGGCGGTCTGTTCCCGAGGGCGACGGGTCCCGTCGGCCCTCGAGGGGAGCTGCAGGTTCTCGATGGGGCTGCGGCGTCCCTGCGCCACCCGCGTGAGGCGGAGGCCGTAGTCGCCAGCCTTCGGCGTTGGTGGGCGGACTGTGCCGAACCCAGGGTGGGCCTGCAGGCGGAAGCTGAAGAAGAGGTGCTCGGCGGCTACGGCATGCCCGACGCTGGCCCAAAGCACTTTGTGGAGCTTGGCACGCAGGTGGAGACCATCGAGCTGGAGCCCAGGGAGGCCGAGGGTAAACTCGAGTAGAAGTCCAACCTGCGGGAGTTGCTGGGCGAGCAGGTGCTGGAGCTGCAGGCCGCCAGCGAAGAGCACACGCAACGCATAGCGGACACGCGCCAGGGAGCAGGAGCAGCTGGGGCAGCAGCGGAACCACGAGGTGCAGCAGTACAACGATTACGAGGAGCGCAACCAGCAGGTGGAGCATGAGGCGCGAGATCTCGCGAACGCGGTGGAAGGGCAGCGGGAGAAGATCGCGCAGCTTGAGAACAACCCTGTGTGAGGAGCATGGCAGCACGAGATAGCCTCGCTCGCGGCGGTCCCCGGCTTCACCGTCCTGCACATCGACGGGGAGGGCCAGTCGAGCAACGTCGAGCAGCAGCAGCAGCGTGTCGACGACGACCAGGAGACCGACGGCCACCAGTTGGGCTCCGCGGAGGGCCAGGGCAGGCAGCTGAACGCAGTCGAGACGAAGGTGAGCATCAAGGACAGCTAGGTGAGCTACACAGGCAACCAGCAGAGCATCGTACAGAACCAGGGCAGTCCCCTGCGCAACTTCGCGAAACAAAAACAGAGCAACGGCGACGTGCAGTCGGTCCTGGCGCGGTTGGAGGCCGCACAAACAACCCCCCGTCGGCGCGCGCAGAGACGCGCAAGACAGCCGCACGCAGCAACGGTGCAGGAACAAGTCACGGACGCAGGGACGTCTGGCATGATCAGGGACCTCGAAGTCGTGCACGCCTTCATCATGGTCATGATCGTCCCCTTTGTCTACCTGCGAGGGTGGGTCAGCTTTCACGGATGGCACGAGGACATCGTCCAGGGGTGGTCGCCACTGCTGCTCCATCCGCGTGGGTGGCCCGTGCTTGGCCGTGCGCGCCACGGCGGGTGCAGTGGGGCGCGTGGCCAGAGCCCAGGAAAAGCAGTCGAGGCCCACCGCCGACGCCATCGTGGAGGCGGAGACCAGCGCTGACAAGGCGCAGGCCGCTCACGCGACGGAGATCCCGTGGAGCAGCGGCCAGCAACGGTGGAGGCGGGAGCATTGGCAGCAACCATCAGCTTGCTGATCCTCGCCTGCCGCCAGTTCGGGCAGAGTGCTAGTGCGGCCGCCTTCGGACCTGGCAGCATCCCTCAGCCTGCTGGGCCGAGCAGCGGCCACGGCGACAGGGGTTGAGGCCGACGGCCCACTGCTCGCGCGGGCGCAGCGCGCGCGGGCGCGCCGAGACCGTTGGCCCTCGTCCTTGCGCGCGCACGCGGGTGTTCAATTCCTTCTCCTCCTTCCCTTCCTCCTCCTCCTCCTCCTCCTCCTCCTCCTCCTCCTCCTCATCTTCCTCCTCCTCCTCCTCGCCGTTCGCCTCCCCCTCCGCCTCCTCGTCCTCCTCCCCCTCCTCGTCCTCCTCCTCCTTCCCCTCCTCCTCCTCCTCCTCCTCCTCCTCCTCCTCCTCCTCCTCCTCGTCGCCTTCCTCCCCCTCTTCTCCTCAGCGTGCTCCTCCTGCCGACTCATGCAACGTTAAGAAAAAAACGAGTGCGCGCGGCTCTAAGGCGAGAGCAACAGTTTGAAAACGACCAGCCCTCAACCCGTGAAGCTCTTGCAATTTTTGGGAAACGAATGTGCGCGGCGCTAAGGCGAGAGCCACATTTTGAAAACGACCAGCTCTCAATGCGTGAAGCTGTTGCAAATGTTTAGAAATAATGTGCGCGGCGCTAAAGCGAGAGCCACAGTTTGAGAACGGCCCGCCCTCAATCCGTGAAGCTCTTGAATTGTTATTACAAAAGAACGACTGTACGCGGCGCTAAGGCGAGAACCACCTTTTGAAAACGGCCCGCTTTCCATCTGTGAAACTGTTGCAACATCTTAAGCTTCAGAATCATAAGTGGAGAGGAAGTCTAAGGCGAAACGCACGGCCCGCCCTAAAAACTGGTCTCGGGGTGCGACAGGGAGGAGTTATTCATACTGGGAAGGAATGGAGGAGGAGGAGAAGGAGGAGGAGGAGGAGGAGCAGGAGGAGGAGGAGGAGCAGGAGGAGGAGGAGGAGGAGGAGGATCTCCCCATCCTCCCTTCTCCCCCGTTCTACTTCTGGTGGTGGTGGTGGGAAGTTGGCCCGTCACGTCCTCCTGCTGCCCCCTCCCGCCTCGACTCTGGGGGTCGCGGCTGGCGTGCCCCGCCGGTTCGCTGGCGCTGCTGCTTGCCCCAGAGGTTCGAGCAGGGGATCGAGGACAGAGTTCATGTACCCCATAACTGAACTGCGCGTCGAAAGAATGTACGGGAGAGATACGTCGAAGGGTCATAGATATACGGCTCATGCTACGTAGTTTCGTAGACTCGACCGACAAATCACTGCTGGGGCAAATCAATGTTGTAGTCGATCCCCTGCTCGAGAGGCGTCCCCTCGGCTTTGAGGCGGCCAGCGGCCCCCCCAGTCCCGTCGTGGCCCCCTTTCGGTCCCCCACGCGTCACCAGCTCGGGGCTCGCATGTGCCAGACGCAGTTCTCTGACGTGCAGATGGCCGAACTTCGAAGTTTCGGCTTTCGAGCTTCGAGGATCGA
Organism: Prorocentrum cordatum; assembly: GCA_963575745.1. Taxonomy (NCBI): domain Eukaryota; class Dinophyceae; order Prorocentrales; family Prorocentraceae; genus Prorocentrum; species Prorocentrum cordatum. The sequence goes on from CAUYUJ010009994.1 coordinate 17,125, forward strand.
GGCTATTTGGGCCTCTGGGGGGCTCCTCGTCGCCACGGCTGGATTCTCTTTCAGATCGTGTACGCTGGACTCCGCTTGACGACGCCTTGACGCCTCGTCGGGGCATCGAGCGTTGCCACGCGGGTGGTCTTTAGTAGGGTTGTGGCGAGGAGCAGCTAGGGCGGGCGACGCCGCCAGCTCTGCGGCTCTCGACGTGCCACTTGCGAACCTGCGCCTGAATGTCTTGTCATCTTACTTGTCGGTGGTTCCGCCACTTTGCATCCTGCCGGTCTTGTCTGAGTTGCTCTGACCCTCCTGGACTCCCTTCCACTGCGGCCGGGTTCAAGCCGAAGTTTGGTTGGGGAGATTGTAGAGGAATCCTGGGCTGGCTTTGACATGGTGTCGGCCGACGTCGAATGACGACGTGTCATGGAAGAAGTTTGCGCAGGAGGAACAGGCAATGACAGACACGGACGGGTTGGGCGGATTGGTTACAATAACCCGCGTCGGAACACATGCAGCTCTGGGAATTGCAAAGCTTGACATGACTGCAAATAATTCTTTACGCTTCGCGTATCCCCACCAGCCCATCTCACAGCAGCAACTCTTGCGAAGCATGCCGACAGTCGTGTTTTTCAGGCGTGTGTCCGCTTGGCCCCGCATATCTCCCCTGTTCCTCCTTCCTCCCGCCTCCTTGTACATCCTCCTTGTGGGGGGAGCGGGAGAAGGACGAGGCGGAGGAGGAGGGAGAGAAAGCGCTCCTCGTGTGTTTGAGTCGTTTGGGGTTTCTCGTCCTGGTGTGAGTCGTTCGGGCCCTTCTTCCTGGTGTGAGTCGTTCGGGCTCTTCGTGGTGTGAGTCGTTCGGGCTCTTCGTCCTGGTGTGAGTCGTTCGGGCTTCTCGTGGTGTGAGTTGTTCGGGCCCCTCGTCCTGGTGTGAGTCGTTCGGGCCCCTCCTCCTGGTGTGACTCGTTCGGGCTCCTCGTGGTGTGAGTCGTTCGGGGCCCGCGTCGTGGTGTGAGTCGTTCGGGCTCCTCGTGGTGTGAGTCGTTCGGGCGCCTCGTCCTGGTGTGAGTCGTTCGGGCCCCTCCTTGTGGTGTGAGTCGTTCGGGCTCTTCGTGGTGTGAGTCGTTCGGGCCCCTCGTCCTGGTGTGAGTCGTTCGGGCTCCTCGTGGGGCCTCTTGGGGGCCTCTTGGAGCCTCTTGGGGCCTCTTGGGGGCCTCTTGGGGGCCTCTTGGGGGCCTCTTGGGGGCCTCTTGGGGCCTCTTGGGGCCTCTTGGGGGCCTCTTGGGGGCCTCTTGGGGGCCTCTTGGGGCCTCTTGGGGGCCTCTTGGGGGCCTCTTGAAGGCCTCTTGGGAGCCTCCTGGGGGCCTCTTGGGGCCATCTTGAGGCCTCCTGCGACCTCCTCAGAAGCGCAAATGAGCGCTGCCCCCTGAGAAGGACAAAATGAACCCCAAACCTTGGTAAAATCAATGATTTTGCTATGAAGGACGATGAGCGCGGCCCCCTCAGAAGGCCAAAATGGGCCCCAAACCCTAGTAAAATCAATGTTTTTTGCTTCAAATGCGAGCAGAGGCGCCAAACGGTCCCCCCCCCCTCGGGGCCAGAATCCTCGTGAGGGTCGTCGTTTTTTAGCCCTCCCAGGAGTCGAAAAAGACCCCCCCTGACCACGCTCGGGACTCCCGATCCAGGCCCAGGGTGAGGGGGTAGGGGGAGGGGTAAACCCCTCCCCGAAGGGGAAGAAGGGGGGTTGAGGACAGACAGAGCTCTCTAAACCACTCACGCCCAAAGGGCTGGTGGGATTACGGAATGTGGATTGACCTAGCTCGTGTTTGTTCTCGTGCTTGTTCTGGGGAAAGTCGCTGGGGTAAACGATGTGAGTGAGGACGGCTCGGCTGCGAACACGGCTCTATTCATGAAGGCCACCTGTCTTTCTCTTTCCATGTTCTACATTGCCTTGACGTCTTTTTGCCTCTGCAATATCACGGTTCCCGTTGTAGGCCTGCGCGTGCATTTTGGTGTCCATGGGTTGTTGGAATTTTGAAGTTTATGTCGCAGAATGTTTTGCGCGTGGGCAGTGATGCGTGCTTGTGTGGTTTTTTAGCCCGCCTTGGCAGCTTCGCATTCGAATAGACATGCAGGGTGAATTGTGATGAGGCTCTGGCTTCGGAGCTCGCTTGCGGAAACGTGAGACGTGTAGCACGCACGCGATCGAGTCAAGCACCCTTCGCATAGAAGGGGGGCCGGCAGACGTGCAGGTTTGCGTGCTCCATGGCAGCGCTGCCGAGAACGAGCTCGTGACACCTGGCGGGCCTGGAGGCGTCTTTGCGGTCGGACCGAGGTCTAAGATCGAGGTCTGTTCGGGGAGGGCGCCCCAATGCTCTCCGTGCCTGTTGGCTGTTCACGTGCATCCTGGGGGGAAGGGCCGCCTCGAGTGGTCTCGTGGTTTCGGGCGGGCCTTGTCCTGCGGAGGGCCTCGCGTTCTTGGGGGATCCGCAGCGACGCAACGACGGTGGGTCCGCCGGCGGAGGCGGGCGCAAGCTCGGCGCAGGGCAGCGGAAGCCTTCGTGTAATGTATCGTAAATACCCTGCGGCGGATCCACGCCATTTGCGTTTATATACTTTGCGAGCAGTGGAGCGCGCTCATCCAGTTTATCAAGCAGTTCAGGCCAATGGACCCGAATGCTGTGGACGCGGGGACCCATCACGGCCCGCAGCGCGACGTCCAATATGGCGGCAAGAGCATGGGCAAAAGAGCCCGAAAGGCAAAGGCACGCGCAAGAAGCGCCAGAGGGGAAGCAAACATCGCGGGGTTACGGACCGGGCTTCAGCTCCCCCGTGCCAGATCGGGTGCGCGAGAGTGGCGTGAGCGGCAGGGCTGAGCGAGGCGCGCAAGCAGTGCTCTCGGGATGCTGCAGCAACGGGGGGGGCCCTGGGGCCTGGAGGCCAGGGGATGGAGGGGCACCCGGGAGCGAGAGTGGAGGGCGGAGGGGCGGAGGCCGGAGGATGGAGGGGGGACGGTGGAGCGATGGTGACAGGCGGAGGGCGGGGGGCCGGAAGAGGGGTGGGAGCTCACAGCTGGGCTTCGAGCGTTGCTGCCCGCGCCGCCCCCCGCCGTCCTCCATGCTCTTCCTCATGGCATCTCTCGTCGTCGCTGTGGTGCGCCAGGTGTGGGACGTGGTCCTCGAGTTCGAAGCCTACAAGCGGCACGCGTGGACCATCAAGGCCAGTTTGCTGCCCACTTGTTAACAAAAGGCAGCTGATGGTCCATTCGCAGCAACAGTGACGGTGTAATGACGTGGGAGTGGCACCGGTGGTGATCGTGGCAGTGGTAGCAGTAGTACATCGTGGTAGTCTTCTTCGTGGCAGCAGAAAGGAGTGGTGTGTGCATACACTTGGGAACGATGCGTCTGCCAGAAGGGGTGTGTGTGTGTATGCGGACACCACAGTGAGTGTGGTGGACCCTTGGGATCGGGGGATCCCCTTTCCAGTGCGCGTCGGAGCGAGGGGAAGGGACGCAGCGTGGGGGGGAGGTGGACCCCGACGCCGTGCTGCTTCCAGACCGTGCGCGGCAACATGTGCTGAAGTATGCTGGCCAGAATGTGTAAGGGGAGGGCGGACACGCATGGCGGAAGACGAGCCTCTTACCATAGAGCTCCTCCTCCTCATCATCCTCATACTCATCCTCATCCTCATCCCCCATCCCTCCTCCCTCCTACCCCTTCTCCCTCCTCCCTCCTCTTCCTCCTCCTCCTCCTCCTCCTCCTCCTCCTCCTCCTCCTCCTCCTCGTCCTCCTCGGCCTCCTCGTCCACCTCCTGAGGCTTGGTGGAGGTGGGTGGATTGGGCTTCTGGTCACTCGAGTGGTGCTGGGCTGCTGAGTGGCGGGTGTGTCCTCCCTCCTCCTCCTCCTCCTCCTCCTCGTCCCCCTCCTCGTCCCCCTCCTCCCCCTCCTCGTCCCCCTCCTCGTCCTCGTCGTCCCCCACGTCGTCACCCTCCTCGTCCCCCTCCTCGTGCCCCTCCTCGTCCCCCTCTCCTCGCCCCCCTCCTCGCCCCCTCCCTCCTCCTCGTCCCCTGCCTCGTTCCCCTCCTCCCCGAGGACGAGGGAGCGGCAGGTCGATGGGGGACGCAGGGCGCGGCAGGCTCCACCAGGGAGTCCACACGCTCTCCCGCCTCCCGCCCTGGCCTCCGCTCTCGCTCGGGGGCAGCGATGGGGACGCACCGACCCCCAATCGCCCACACATCGCCGACGCGGGCCTGATACGGTGAAGGGAAGCAATTGCTGAACATTCCTCCCCTCCCCCCCAAACTCAAAGTCGGCACGCGCGGGGGGGTAGGCTGCGGGCGAGGGGCCACTCCTCAGACCCACCGCCAACTCTGAACATCGGGCTGAGGGGGGCGGCGTTGACGGATGCGTGTGGCGTGAGTGTTCGCTATCTTGCCCGAGGCTTGCAGGCCACCGGGCCCAGGAGCGCGCGGCTTCGCTGCGGGGGGCCCCGCCGCCGATCCCTCGGCGGCGCGTCACCGCTTCCAGGGCGCTGCGCCGTCCCCCCCAAGGAGCCGGCCCCTCCCGGTCGCTGCCCCGCACTCGCCGCCCACGAGCGCCGCAGAGGGTACGGCACATTTTTGCCGCCGGCAGCGAGGCGGGGCGATCCGCTCCAGCGTGGCAGCGATGCCAGGGCACCACAGCGAATCGGCCGGCATGCAGGCGGAGGGCAAGGGAAAGAGAGGGCGGCCGCGGGGAGACGGAGGGTACAAGATGCGGTCGAGCCGCTGTTGAAAAGGCCTCATCCCGAAGAGCTGGACGGGGGGTTCTTGACCCACGTGCCGGAAAAAGCTGGCCCAGTCTCTTGCGCACGTTGGCCCCTCCGGCGTCGACGGCAGAACTTTGCCCAGGTTTGTTTCAGTACACGTCCGGGAAGTTGGCCCATGGCATGGCATGGCTGAGCCGAGCATCCGGAAGGACGCGTGGGCAGAAGAGTGCACGATTGGCAGCTCTTCGTGACAATGCAAGGGACATCTTGCAGATGGATTGCGTGAACACAGAGGCTCGACCGTGAAGCAGAAAAAATGGAGCGTCTCACGACTGACGGGAAGTTGGCCCAGATGTCTTACATGGTTTGTTTGTGGATCATATCTGTTCGGCTGTACACCGGTCCCGATACTCCTTTCCGTCGCTCCCGCCTCTGTGGGCCTCGTGGGAGGGCCTCGTCGCCACGGCCGGAGCCGCCTCGGGGCCCTGGCCAGAGAGCGCCCGCGGAGAGGTGGTACAGTCAGAGCGTCAAGGAGGGAGGAGCGGCTTTCCAAGGTTCACCGTGCATCTTTTCACCCTTCTGTCAGAGCCCCGAGTCATCAGGGGTAACTCGGGTCAGGGCTAACTCGGGTTCGCTTTTCGGGAATCCGAACCCGACTTACCCCGGACCCGAGTTACACCGGATGATTCGGGCGTCCAGAGCCCCGAATCATCAGGGGTAACTCGGGTCAGGGGTAACTCGGGTTCCTTTTTCGGGAATCCAAACCCGAGTTACCCCGGACCCGAGTTATCCCGGATAACTCGGGCGCCCAATTCTGGCCCATCCTCGGCAATCTTCGCTGGCTGGCCCCTTCGGGTGGCCCTGGAGCGGGCTGCATCTTTGGCCTTCCAAGGCCCGTTGCATCCCTACCGCGCATCCCGATTCCGCGTGTTTTTTCACCGCGGTCGTGTCGGCCCCGATGCTCTCCCTCTCCCCGCTTTGGCATTCTTCCCCTTTGCCCTCAGCGAGCGCTAAGGGAGCAGCGTGGTGCGCTCCAACTTGATTCGCATGGCAGCGCGAAACCGTCACTCTGCCACCCATGTACCTGGCATGGTTATGATGTGCAGCGTCCGACCTTCTCCCGTGCGGCCAGCGTCGCTGGACACTGAGTGCGGTGCAGTACGATTGATCTCAGGAGAAGCCAGGGGCCAGGGAGGTAAGAAGCGGAGGCGCATTCACACGAGAGCGTGAGCGTGTTTGTGTGTGTGTGTGTGTGTGTGTGTGCGTGCGAGTGCCGCAGCCAATGGTCCATGCCGGACCACGCACCACCGCATCATCGCCACCGGAAATGTGGCTGAAACGGAGCGATTGCAATCTTCGTGCCCGTGGCTACGGAGTGGACTTTCCACCGCTCGCGCGTCTGCCCACAGCAGGAGTTCCAGTCTCTTCAAGATCACGCCCGGGAGTTTTCCCAGGCCGTCGCGAACGATCGGTTGGACGAACTACGACGCCAACGCGACCATCTTCCCAAGGAGGTCTATGAGTAGCGCAGATCGAACATCGTCTCTTCCCTTTCCAGGCTGGTGCCAGGATCTGACGGCTCGGTGCAAGCAGTCAGAGATTCTACCACAGGTCGGGTCGCCACAGAACCCTGAAAGGGAGCTCGCAACAGACTTTCGGGGTGCAATGGGCAGATAGGCAATTGAGAGAGCGATGGATATATGAAGTGAGAGGCAGCTTACGCGTCACCATAGAAGATCTGACTCGCACCATCGAGGATGCTGAGGGCATCTTCATAAGCCGTCCAAGCTCTGCTCCAGGCCCTGACGGTGTCCCTTTCGCCATAGTTTCCATGCTTCGTGGTAGATTGGCACCGCTGTTCTTTGATTCGGCTATGCTTATTCTGCGAGGAGAGGCTACACCGCTTTTTGTTTTATGGCTGGAGCTTGAGGGCTTTAATTTGTCTTACTTGGCATGTCTGCCGAAAGTCTCGGTCTTGCTTTCAGCGACAGGCGAGGAGATCTACGACCGTGGCAGCACCCGTCCGTTGTCTATCGTCGACGCCTGCAGCCGCATCCCAGCTTGTATTTTCATAGTTGCTTTGGAGAGGTCGGCGGCGGGCTAGGTTTCCGTGTCTCCGAGGGGATTTATCCAAGGGCGGCAAATCATTCGCAACGTATTGGACGTGGACTTTGCAGCTCGAAGAATCACCGTGTCGCCGCACAGGGGCGCACATTTTTTGTGTGACTTGCTTTCTCATAGAATGGATTATTCATTCATGTGGGACGTCCTCGAAGGTACCAGTATCCCGGCCCAATATGTCAGGATGTTGCAGATGCCCTGCGCCAGGAACACGCACAAAATCAAGATTGTGAACGAGTATTTTGACACCATCATTGTCGAGAGTTGGGTGAGACAGGGTTGTCCGCTGTCGCCGCTGCTAATTTCAATCTGCGCAGATATGCTTCTACTTTTTTGGTCGCGGCCGCAAGCGAAGAGCGCAGGCGGCGAACAGGGTGTCCGGGCCGACGGGCAAACCTAATTAGCTGCTGGGCGCAGCACGAGCCGGCCTGGCCAGCTCACAAAAACAGCAGCTGGCAGATATTCTTCTACGCGAGATTGCAGAAGCACCCTGCGGTCACGAAATTGTCCGTGCTTTCGCCGACGACGCGGCTGCTGCAGCCAACGACTACGTCAAAGTTACCCCAGCGTTCGCGACGCTATTTGCTGAATTCGAACCAATCTTGTTTAGCATGAAAATTCAAGGAAACGCTCTCCATTCCGCTTTGGAAATACACTTAAGAAGGGGGCCTGCGTAACCTTATCACAGAGATTGCCCCCAGTTGGCGGGTCGTCACCATCGCGGCGCAGGGCAAGTATCTCGGCTCCTGGATTGTCCCCGGTGTTGGTTGTCACTCGTGGACGAAAGCACCGGATAATATTGAGCAGCGGGTATTGCTGTGCGGTCGCCTTAATGTTGTATTTTTGTTTGCCGTAATTGTGTTCAATGTTTTCATATGTTCAGTTCCCTGTGTTGTTATGCAATTGGAGAATTTGTGGGCGGACCCTTTGAACACATGTGAATGGGCTTTGAGACGTCTTGTACCCGGCCCTGGCAATTGGGCTACGCCGGTTGGTTTGTGCTAGTTGGAAGAGGCATTTGGCACCCCATGCTCATGTACAAACCCGTTGGTTGTGCTTCAGCCGCGAAGCTCAGGATGATAGAGACCTCCCCCAGACTGCAGAGATCGTTGCGCAGAGTTCGGCTTTCTCGACGATGCAGTGCTGTAGGGGCCATTTGGGATTTGGCATCAAAGCTCTTAGTTTGGAGTCTTTTCCTGTGCACAGGAGGTCCTGAACCGAATGGGCATCAGCCCTGCCGCGGTTCGACGGGCCATCTCGTCGTCTCCTTCGATCGGCGCCAAGTGGTCCTTCCAAACGACGGCTGTCTCACTGATGCGGGTCAGAAGCGGCAGTCGAATCAGCGACTGCAGAGCAAAGTAACAAGGTGGGGCTTTCAAGGCAATGCCGCAGACAGCTCGGCGAGGATCCAGCTGTTTACCTGCGTGCTGTATTTAGTGGGTGGATTACTTTCCGCCGCATGAGTCATGCCAGCGCAGCGTGCCAATCTGCATTTGGCCGTTGCCTGTTTGGGTGCGAGCGGGGCGCCGACAGTCTGGAGCATGATTATGTTTATGACGTCGCCTTACAATTCATCAGTTCGCCCAGGCCTGCCGGCATGCGCTGTTATCGAGTCATCCACTTAATGGGCGCAGGCTGCCAAGACGAAGATAATATACGGACAGGCCTGGCGTTGTGCGCAGTTGTCGGGGCAACGAATTACATGCGACATGCGGCTGTGCACCCCGGGCCCCGACTTGACGTTGTCTGCCCGCTTCGGTGGTCTTCCATCGAAGGGTGCGTCTTTCCTCCCCCAGGTGGATCGCCACCCGCGTCAACTGCGCAGCCGGCTGCCCCCGACGGAGGGCACCCTCAGCCCCCGCCTCGGGCGCTGCGGCAGCACGCGCGCCTCCTGTGCCCGTACGGGTCAGGCATTCTCGTCCGGGACCTGGCCCAGCCCGGCGACGACCTGTGGATTTGCCCCCTTTTCTGCGGCGGCCCCCGGATCCGCGCTGGACAGATCGTCCGTCCTGTCAGCCCTGATGGGCCTGTTTTCCACCACCACCACCACCACCATAAGTTGGAGGGGGGAAGGAGGTGGAGGATGAGGAGGCGGAGGGGGAGGAGGAAGAAGAAGAGGAGGAGGAGGAGGACCCCCTCCCCCCTCCAACTAAAGGTGGTTGTGGTGGAAAACAGGCCCATCAAGCCCTTCGCTCAGCGACCCGTTGTCATGCCCTTGGGCTGCCGCTGCAGCAGCAGGCTTGCTCGCGTCCTGCCTCGAGCGCGCCGGTGCTGCCGGCCTGGGCCTGGGCCCGCCTGCCCTCCGCGGACGGCCGCCGCGCCGCCCCGCCTCCAGCAGCCGTGCACGCCTCCGGCCTGCCCCTGGCCGCGGGCGGCGCCAAGCAGGCCGAGCGCGACGCGTCCACCGGCAGTGGGAACCCGACAGAGAGATCGTCCCTTGGCCAGGGTTGATGGGCCTGTTTCCCACCACCACCACCATAAGTTGGAGGGGGAGGGGGTCCTCCTCCTCCTCCTCCTCCTCCTCCTCCTTCTCCTCCTCCACCTCCTCCACCTGCTTCACCTCCTTCTCCTCCTCCTCCTCTTCGATCTCCTCCTCCTCGTCCTCCTCCTCATCCTCGTCCTCCTCCTCCTCCCGCCCTCCAACTTATGGTGATGGTGGAAAACAAGCCCATCACGACAGAGAGATCGTCTCTTGGTCAGGGTGTCACACCGAGGATGTTCCCTGCGCTCCCGACGACAGCTCTGGCGAGGACGGCGACAATCGCCCCGCCCCGAGCATCGCCCAGGGGGCCCCACGGCCAGGCTGGTCGAGGACGCCTTCCGGGCGGCATGCAGCGAATCGCGCCGTAGATCCACGCAGTGAATGTCTGTTGGCCCCCACCCCCCCCGCGCGGCGCTCTGGCTGCTTCGGACGCGGACCTGCCCATCCTTAGCGCCGGCCATGCCGCTGCATTCTCCCCAGTTCGCCGTTCGCCCGTCCCTGGCGCGGACCTGCCCACAGGCCGGCCGCTGCCCGCTCCCCTGTCTTTATCCGCGGCCCGTCGTCTCGGCGCCACAGCTCCAGCTCCGGATTCCGTGGCCCGCTGCACCCATCCAGGCACATCCCTCTCACGTTTTGTGGCCCCACAGGGAGCTCCACCGAAGGCCCCACTGGTTGCGTTCGCATGCGCCCACCACGCCCATTTCAGCACACCCCTCTCACGTTGCGTGCCCCCATATGCAGCTCCACCGAAGGCTCGAGTGGCTGCGTTCGCATGCGCCCACCGCACCCTTCTCGGCACATCCCTCACACGCTTCGTGGCCCCATATGCAGCTCCACCTCAGGCACCTGTGGCTGCCGCGTTTGCTCCCCAAGGTGGCCTTCTGGGCAGCTCGCGCGCCCCTCCAACTGCTGCCTCGCCAGGCGGTCTCTTGCCCCGAGCCTGGCGCCCGGTGGCCCCTCATTGCCCCCCCCTCCCGGCCGCCCGCCGCCTCGACCCCGGCGGCGCGCGTCAACGTGCCCCTGCGGCTGCGCGCTTGCCCTGCACTGCGTGCCCTTGCCGGGCTCCCAGGGCTACTGTTACTGATGGGTCCATTTTCCACCACCGCTACCATCTGCAGTAGAGGGAGGACGAGGAGGAGGACGAGGAGGAGGAGGAGGAGGACCTTCTCATCCTCCCTTCTCCCCCGACCCACATATGGTAGTGGTGGTGGAGAACTTGCCCATCAGTTTAGTCGGGCCTGTCCCTCTACAAGGGGAAAATTCGAAAATAGTCAAAACATAGTCCGGGGACGCTTGAAGATCGCGTCGGCGCGCCCTGCCTCGAGGGTTCTGGCGCGCTTCTCGGCGGGCGTCCTTCCGGCTCCCCTTGCCCTGCTGTGCCCTGCTCTCAGCGAGCACTGGCGCAGTGTTGAGGCCGCGCATGGCCTCTCGAGGCTGACTCCCGCGCCGCTGCCGCGGCTGCTACAATCCTCCCAGTGGCTGGGTGCCCTTGTCGGTCCTCTGCCGCGCCCGCGCTGTGCCCGCGCCCACTGCGCGAGCGCGGCGCTGCCCCGAGGGGACCCTCGGGGCACCGTCGAAAAGCGTGAAAAAGGTCTCGCCCTCTGCGCGCCTCTGGCGCTTTTGGTTGGTCCCATGCCCTGGCCGCCGCCTCACCCTCCCGGACGTGATCGCGTCGTAACATTTATCAGGACGGGAGGTTTTTGCCAGTTTTCGGCCTCGGGGGGCCCGCGCCGGGCTTGGGGACCGTCAAACAACGATTCAGCATGAAAACAGGTCCCGGGGAAAGGGTCTGGACTTCCAGGGACGCCGAAAAAATCAGGACGACGCATGTCTGAGCTGGCGTCCCGCCAGCTCCCGCCTTCGCTGCTTGCCCTCGCTCGAGCACAGGCGCCCTCCGGCGTCGCGTGGTGCCGCGCCCCCCGCCCCTTCTTTGGCCGCCTGTGCCGATCCACCCGGCGGACCCTCCCTGTGTCGGCCGCATTGGCTCGCGGGCCCATACAGCCTGCTGGCGCTCCGCTCTCCGCGCTGGCTTTCCCCCCCGCAGCGGCCCCCCCTTTGGGGCGCGGCCTCTCGCCGCCCCACCGCCCGCCCAAGCTTGGCGTGCTCCTCGCCCACTGCCGCCTCTGCCGCCTCCCCCCCCTCCACCTTCGGAGGCCTGGAAATGGGCACCACCACCACCAACACAGGGGGTTGCATCCGCAGGGGGAAGATGATTCTAGATTTCGGTGTTGGTGGTAACGTGTCGGTCACCGCCGCGATTGGGATCCTCTTCCCTCGGTGGAGGCACACCGCCGGTATTGGTGTTGCCGTCAACCTTTAGGCGTGTCAGGTGCACCTGCCGCCCCGCCGCCCCGGCCCCGCCGCCGCCTCGCCATGCTTGCCGCCCCCGCCGCCGCCGGCCTGGCTGCTAGCCCTGCCACTGCCCCGTGCGGGGCCGCCTGCTTGCCGGCGCGCGCCTGGCGTGCGAGGGTTACACGGCATGGCAAGTTGCTTGCCCGCTGGATCTCGGAAGGTGTGCGTGCGTGTGCGTGTGCGTGTGCGTGTGCGTGTGCGTGTGCGTGTGCGTGTGTGTGTGTGTGTGTGTGTGTGTGTGTGTGTGTGTGTGTGTGTGCGTGTGTGTGTGTGTGTGTGTGTGTGTCAGAGAAGGAAAAGGTACCCATACCTCCACCCCTGCGCCCGTTTTTCACTTTCGGGCCTTCTTGGAGGCCCTCGTCGCCACCGCTGGATTCGCCTCGAAATTCTGGTCAGAACGCACCCCAGGAGAGGTCCCTGGGGTAGCGGTATCGGTATTTGTTTGTTTCTCCAGTGTGTGTGTGTGTGTGTGTGTTTGTGTGTGCATGTGTACGCGCTAGCGATGTGGATTCGTGACTTATGTGTGTGTGCCTCATATAGCTTTGACACGGATCCGATACCCGTCCGGAATGAGGGGGGAGAGAGAGAGAGAGAGAGAATTGTACATTGGGAGGTACGTTGTCAACTGCAACAAATACCCGGACTCCAACAATTTTCCAATGATGTATGGTCCTGTGGAGATGTTCTCCAAGGAGGCCATCGAAACGCGACCTTCCACGCGGGCTCTTTGTTATAATCTTGCTCCACGCTTGTCGCTTTGCTATTTATCGCTCAGTAAGCTGAGCCCACGCATGCGCATGGTCGTCGTTTGTTGCTGATTGTGATCCGTTCAGGTTCTCATTTGAAGTTGGTGACGGGGTAGACGCCTGCCGTTTTTGTTGCTAGTGTCTGTTGGTTGTTGTCTTCCGACGTTGGTTACCCCTCATCCTAAATTAATCACGCTTGATCCAAGCATATTTGTCAGCTGGAGGCAATCGTGCCCCCATATTAGTCGAACCAATATGTCTGCCACGATAATCACACCCACGTGGTTGCGCCAAAGTTCTGCCACCGTGCCAGCACAGCATTATGAGTGGTGATCTTTCGGGAGCCGCCCACGATCGTGTAACCGACGTGAGTCATTGTCCCCAGGCTCCAGAGGGCCGTGATGTATAATATGTTGTCCCGCAGGGTCGGGGAGTCCGTGACATGTGATTGTTGTCTCCCTCAGGGCCCCGAGAGCCGTGACGTGTGACGCCTCTCCAGCCTAGATCGGCATTGGACGTGAAATACCAGGTTGGTTCCCTAGTGTGGGTAAGGCCAGGGCATTTAGAAGAAGCAGGAGGATCCGGGGAACAGAGAAGGACACGCACACACACATCTTTATATATTTTTTACCTAACAGCGAAGACTGATAGGTTTCTAATGGGCTAAAAAAAGCTCACAGATCACTCCACAGGGGGGTCCGGGCAGGTGTTGGGAGTTGCCGGGCGGGTTGAGTCCACCTCGTTTTTCACCAACAGTCACACACTTCGTGCTCTTCGACTTCCCAGAACTCCATTCCCAGGCTCATTCTGAATAACCGGATGCAACAGTCACACACTTCGTGCTCTTCGAGATCCCAGAACGCCATTCCCGGGCCACCTTTAGAATAACCGGATGCAACAGTCACACACTTCGTGCTCTTCGAGTTTCCAGAACGCCATTCCCGGGCCAAATTTAGAATAACCGGATGCAACAGTCACACACTTCGTGCTCTTCGAGTTCCCAGAATTCCATTCCCGGGCCACATTTTGGATGCCCGGAGCCAACTGTAGGCCACTTCGTGCTCTTCGAGTTCCCAGAACTCCATTCCCGGGCAACATTTTGAATGCCCGGAGCCAACTGTAGGCCACTTCGTGCTTTTCGAGTTCCCAGAACTTCATTCCCGGGCCACATTTTGAATGCCCGTAGCCAACTGTAGGCAACTTCGTGCTCTTCGACTTCCCAGAACTCCCATTCCTGGGCCACATTTTCAGCAGGGGCAAGAGCACGACGAGGAGGAGGACTAGCAAGACCAGGAGGACGAGGACGAGCAGGAGCAGGACGAGGAGCAGGAGGAGCAGGAGAAGAAGGACGAGCAGGAGGAGGAGGAGGACGAGCAGG
>CAUYUJ010009995.1:0-12500 GCA_963575745.1 Prorocentrum cordatum
CGTCGTCCTCGTCCTCGTCCTCGTCCTCCCCTGCGATCCCCCTCCCACGCGCCCATCCCGCCCCTTCCCCCCTGCCCTCGCCCTCCTGCTCTTTTCCGCCACGGCCCTCTCCTCCACCTCGTATCTCGTTCCCCCTCGCGCCGTCCCTCTCCTCACGAGTCCTTCTCGTTCCTTTCCCCCCCCCTCCATCCATTCACCCTCCACTCCTCCCTCCGATCCGACATGGCTCTGCTTTAATGCACGTCGCGTGTTTCTTCGCACACGTCAGAGGCTGCGGCAGCATTGGCAGCATTGGCATCGGCATCATAGTCGGCATCCTCGCCATCGTCGTGCTTGCCATCGTCGTCGCCATCGCCGCTGCCGTACGCTTTTGACGATTTCGATGCGTCTTAGGATGACCTGCCGTCTGCTGTATTGACTCGGGCGAGCCTCCGTCGTCGACGTGACTTCACGAGCCGCTGTCTGAACACCTTCACTGTCCCTCCCGCTCCTCCTCCGCCCTCCTCCGCCCTCCCTTCCTCCCTCGATCCCGCACCCTCGTCCTCGACGTCGTCGTCGTCCTCCTCCTCGTCCTCAGCCTCCTCCTCCTCCTCCTCCTCCTCCTCCTCCTCACTGTCGTCTACGTCCCTGTTCTCCTCATCCTCATCCTCGTCCTCATCCCAGCCAGGCCACGACATAGCGCATTGGCAACAAGCCAGATATGCTAATTTCCTACACACTGGTTTCATAAAACCAGACCTCATCATCCGTCTCTTCCTCCTCCTCTTCCTCCTCCTCTTTCGCCTCGCCCTCTTCTTCTTCCTCCTCCTCCTCCTCATCATCATCCTCCTCGTCCTCCTCGCCCTCTTCCTCTTCCTCCTCCTCCTCCTCCGCCTACATGTTTTTTGGGGGCGAGAGGAGAGAAAAGGAATGGGACGGCCGCGCTGCATCACAGGTACTCCCGTGCACTCCGTGGCAACAGGCGGCAAGGCTGGTATTAGGCTGCGTGCTAGAATCACCCCAGCCTGTTGTGTTTGGGCAACAAGATCGAACTACCTGGCGTAATCTCTCAAAGCAAGCAGTCTGCAAAGAAGATGGCGAGGGGAAGAAGTACCTCTCTTGCCAAGACTTCGAAACCGCTGCCTTCTGTGTTTTAGGAGTGTACCATGGGGGGTACACGCGCAAATATGTGCGTCGTGCTTTGGAATGAGTCTCCGTTCCAACGTAGCCGCGGCCTGCCAACTCCACCATGGGAATCACGAAAAACCCAGCAATAATGGAGTCACTCACAAAATAAATCATGAGCGCATCGAACTCATGAACATTGTATGCGCGAAAGTTGTTGCTTCCACACCTTCTGTGCAAGCATATAGTATAGATATCCGACACCGGATCCGCTGCTATGGTGCGAGACTTGTTCTGGACACGAATGCTACCGTCGATGACCATGTCCACAGCGCTGTAAGCAGCAGCAGGCGCAGAAACAGCCAGCCCTGCCGCGCACAGCGTATTTATTGCAAGCTTGTTCGCAATAAACTCGGCCTTCTGCGTTGGTGAACGCGGCGTTCTCCAAGCATCAACTGTTTGTTTGAGATCCGCCGGCAAGGTGTGAGACATTTGGCTGCCCCCCTCCCCCCTACCCCCCGCCCGAAAATCGAAAATCCCGTTGAGGGGGGGGCGGCGGAAACTCCCCTGGAGCCTCCGGGACCCCCAAAAAGCCCCCAGACGGCCCCATAGAGCCCGAACAGCGCGCCCACATAGTCCAAGAGAGCGTCGAGACGGCCCAGGGTAACCCTACGACCTTCCAAGATGCTTTCGAGACGGCTCACAAAGCCCCCCTAAACGCCCCATGAGTGCTCTCAGATGGCTGCCGAGAAGGTCCCACGAGGCAAACATCGTCCCAATCCCTAGGGCAAGCGTACATTTTCAGCAAATTCATCTTCTGCGTCTTCGCAGCGTCCAAGACGGCCCAAAGTGCTCCCAAGATGGTCCCAAGACGGCCCGAGGGCCCCCCCGAAGACGGCCCATGGGAGCCCCGAGAGAGCCCTGACAGGCTCCACAGAGGGGGGATACGAACTGATATGTCGAGCCTTCCCCCCCCCCAGATGGTCCCAAGAGCACCCAGAGGCCCCCAAGAAGCTCCCACGAGGCCCCGAAGAAGCCCCCAAATGCCCCCACGAGCCCCGAAGACACTAAGGAAATAAAGGGTTCGACAGTTTCCAGAAGTTCCTCCCGCACACACACACACACACACACACACACACACACACACACACACACACACACACGCACACACACACACACACACACACACACACTGTGAGCATGATGCGTTTTAGCGCAATTGCAAGAAGGGGCCCCTAGAGGTCAAACGGCGGCGAGTGGCGGCGAGTGGTGAGTATACACACACACGTCACGCACGCACTATCTCACACCCGTGAAACTTTACCAAGAGCTAGCAGGCAGACCGCGCAGTACCGCTGGTCCAAGGAAGCCTCTAGGGGCAGTTCAAAGGAGCATTCCCATGTTGTGATTACTCAAGTCAAGGCAGCCAGGGCTCAGTCACTTCCCTGATGGGATAGCATTCACTCTGGCCCTCGCCAATTGCTTCTTAACCTTCTCTAAGGTAGATTCAGGATCCGGGGTTACATCATACGAACCAGTACGTAAGATCTTAAGAGGGAAATATGTAGGCATATTCTTCGTCAGACAATCAACAGCCAGAATACTTGTATCAACCTATCTGAGATTGTCACAACATTTGCGTGGATGTAGGATCTTTACTTCTTCCATTCCATTAGTTCAAATACCCTGTCCTCAACAACCTAAATCAATACCCGATCGCATATCTTCTGTCTTGCCCGTAGTTGGGGCTGACAGATGTTCTTCAAGACTCTTGAAATCCGTTATCCATAAATGTCTCACAGACATGGCTGATTTGTCTTCCCAATTGGTTGGCAGCTTCTTCCCGGCGCCAAGCATCCCACGAGCATCTGCGATGGCGGCGCGGATGCGCACACCAGATTCTACACCCCATGAAACAAGCCAGAGTCTCTGCTTGCAGTGTCGATTTACATACTCGTTGGATAACTTTACTCGATATACATGTAGGGTGAACATGATCACTGTTCCCCTCCAAGAACCCAAGCCCTGCGAGCCCATTGGACCTAGCTCTATGTGATCTGAGAGGCTCGATTCTACCCATGACTATATCCTTCTCCTGCCCAGCTGGCGTCAACAACGGTAAAAGCTATCATATCTTGATCCCACTTAACAGCTCCACCTTTACATGCTAATCAGGGAGTCTGTGGACTGAGTTGCTTCTTCTAATGCACGGTTGGCTTCCCTGAGATGAGGTACCTTAGCACGGCGCGCTGCAGTCTGCAGTCTGCTCACACGATACAAGAACTCAGGTTTACACTGACGTGTAACCCATGACAAAGCACATACGACCGATCTGAGCTGTGCTGCCCCACCCGCATTGCATTTTCTCGTGCGGGGACTGTCCCTAGGATAGGATGCAGCTTCGATCTTCTCGATATCACCGTTGGCCACGATACTCGCCATGAAATCTTCATCTTGAACAACTTCTAAGCCATAAATACAAAACTTATTCGACTTGATCTCGCGGTATCAAACTCTGCTAATACCGAATCGATGATTTTCTGGCTTTCATTATCTGCAGACCATAGTATGTCATCTACATGTGACCTAGCATACACGTGATCTCATTCTTGTCATTGTGAATACTGAGCAAAGCGGACATGATGATACTCTCCTTTTAACCATGAGCTTCAGACCTTGTGCGAATTCTTCATAAGCCTCGTCCTGCGTCACGCGTGCCATAGACAGGCATGCGCGTGATCAGTGCCCCACCATCCGGCACTCCTTCGAGTCCGTCGGGCGGTGGCTTGAGTAGCATGAGGCGGTCGAGTTCCTGACCCTGGAAATACGCGGGCATGATGTCGGCGCACCTGAGAGTCTTCTTTGTGCCGGCAACCCATGATACTATCAACCTTAGCCCTTCTAATTCGCATGTTGGCGAATCCGTAAGGATACCCAGTGACTCTGCCAACTCTCCGCGTACAACAAGTCTACTCTTGTACTGCGGTGCATCCGGAGGTCCTCCCGGTCTGCGGAGATGTTCATTCTTCTCAATCTCAATCCGCTGTGTTGGTACCATGCGATATCCTTCGTCGAGGAGGTGTTGCAGCTTCACGGAATCGATAGGCACGGGGGCGTTGAACTTCCACCATTTTCCCCATTCGTCGTGTCTTGCCAGCCGTAAACCACTTTTAACGTCCTCAGATTCTCGATGATATACCAGATTCTTTGCACTCTTTATCTTCTTCTTGGATTGCGGCCTATGAGCGGTGCGTTCGTTGAAGAATCCGACAAGCGATTCATGTGGCTTAACAGCGAATGATGCTTCCCTTCGAGCTAGCAGATCCATGCCTGGCCCTGACGTTCCGGCTCTGCGCATGGCTTCAAGAAGCGGGTTCGCCGGCTCGGGAGCTGGCTCCGAGGCAGAATCGGAACTTCCCGTGCTACCATCAACATTCTCGACTCTTCTGCGCATCACTTCGTTACGACTCTGTATACCGTGTGGCACGTCGTCTAGCAGAGATCTCTGGAGTGGCGTTCGAGTCGCCAGTGATGACCTCCACGCCGGCGTCGCAGGAACGACCATTCAGTCAGACAGTTCATCTTCCTCGATTTGGCGAAATGATTATTCTATGAACTCGGGGTCCGCTGGGATCCCCGGTAGCTCCTCTGTCGCTATAGGATGTTCTTGTACAGGATGCTCTTGTACCTGTGGTTCTGGCAGCTCGCGTCTTTCGTCCACAAATGACTGTCGTTGTCCGTCTGGAGGTGCATATCTTTCAACTCCACCGTCGCGGTGCTTGGAGAGATACTGGTATGCCAACGCCTCCGCCACAGTACACGGTCGAAGCCTGTGGACAGCCACCCAGACAGGTGCACCCTCTGTGATAACCCATGCGGTTTTTGCCATCGAATCCAACGATGCGAGAACCAGTGCTCCGTGTAGCAGTGACTTCGCCGTCGGTCGGCCGTTTGCGGAAGCACACTCCATCGCCTACTTGAGATTCCCCGGCAAATGGCTTTGCTTTTCGGAGAGCGACCCTCGCCGTTCTACTCCCGACGTCGTGTTCCGCGAATGCTTTCCTGGCGGACGCACGGATCGCAGCCTGAGGAGAAAACTCGTCGGCTCCGTCCTCTGCGACGTCCGCAAGTACTCCTGAGTCGAAAGCTTCCTCGTCGTCGAATTGGCTCCCTGGGACACCGGGCGCCTTTCCGAGTGCCCACTGAGCAGGCGCGAATCCGCCGACTCGTGACACCTCATTCTTCGTGTTGTCAACCTTTGATGCAGTAGAGATGACTTCATCGAGTCTGGCGACATTTTTGTCGTGCACCACCCTTTTGAATATGTTATTCCACAGTCCACCATGTCTCTCGGCGCGGCCTATCTGCTCGGGAGACTCGACTCTGGCGTCGCGGAAGTCGATCCCTTGACTCTTAACCCATTGCAGAAACACTCCTCTGTTGTGCAGTCCGCGATCTAGCACCATTCGTTTAGGTTTACCTGCCCATGCACACCAGTGTTGTTGGAGCGGAGTGAGGCATGATCTCGACGACGGCGTACCACCTCCCTGTCTGACAAAAATTACACGTTGAACTGTTGTACACTGGCACACTATGTTCAAGAAGGTGTAACTTTCTCCTCTGTTGTCCTTTACCTCCAGGCAGTCGATACCGATTTCATGATTGAAGCAGAATGTATTGGGCAAGGCAACCTTCTGAGTCTGAGTAAACGGCTTATGGTGCTCGCAAGATTCACATCGATAATTCTTGGCAGCTTCAATGTAGTCCGACGACATCCTCGATATTCTCCATAGCTGCAGGAGAACACGATTAGGTGCATGACCAAACAGTCTGCGAAGTCGTCTATTAGCGACCCTTGTGCGGAGCGGGATTTGCAACTACGCTTTCCTTCTCTTTCCTTCGTGTTCTGGCTCGCCAGGTAAGTTGATTTGTTCTATGATATTTTGTTATTCATCTCGCAAGCGCTCCATAAGGACAGCAGCGACGTCGTCATCACCGACGATCGCGTCCATATCGTCTCTTGCTCTCCCCTCTGCGGCTTCAGCGGGGAATGCTGAAAGTGCTAGCCTATATATTCTAACCTTCTGGCCTAACTCTCTGAGGAAATCAAAAAGGTTCTGACTCGTGATGTCTGCATCTGACTCGAGGCGCGACTTCAGCGCACTGGTTATCTCAAGGCTTGAGCAACCAGGCTCATAACCTAGCGCAACAGTTAAAGGACAATCGTTTTGAGCCAAACCAGAGAAACTATCATTGATAACATGATGATTTGATGTTGATGATGTGTAGGCAACACGAAGATCAGGATTGCGCTCGGCGGTGTCTTTTGCCATCTATGGCCCCCAATCTGGGCGCACCACCGCGTCGCTCGAGACTGGGCAAGCGAATGTGATGCCGATGACGTAGAGCAGCACCCCGGCCAGGTTGGTCCCCACTCGTCCGCGAAGCGGATCTGTATTCCTGATCACCTTATCGACGATCTCCTTGTCGGTAGCAGTCATGCCCGGCGCGGACAGCTCGGTTACACACGCACACAACAACTCATCTTGCATACTGATACGACGCAATCCAGAGCAATATTTGGCACGATTCTGAGCATTCATAGTAGTCATCTCATGCTGATCCAGCTGCAGGGACGTGCGCAAATATGATGTTCCGTCAACGCGGATTCTCGGAGGCTGCACAAATATTGCTACTCGATCGTACTCTTCAGCATCAACAGAATAACGCATGGCAACACGATCTTCTATGCGCCTCCAGGACTGGGTGTCCTTGGCGCGGCCCATAGAACTCTTCTTCCAAGAAGACCATGCCGGCAGGAACCTGATCTGGGTGTTGAACGGATCAATATTGCAGCTCACGCGCACTAACTTCTCAGTGCCCCGCTCGTCTGCGCGGCCAGTCGATCCCTCTGATGGGAACGATCGAGGGTCCACGTACGTGACGAAGTTCCTCTTCTTGCCCTGCTTCTTGGCCTGCTCGAAGAGCGAATTCAGCTGCTCTGCGCCAACTGCAATCGGCTCGAAGTCCACGATTAGATCTCCGGCCCGATCACCACCCACCGCGGCCAGGTTCCTCTCGACAGGAGAAGTCGGGGATCCTGAACGAGACGCACGGGTCTTGTCCGACTCGTCGTCGCTGCTGGCGGCTACAGTATTCGCCGGAGGCGGCGGTGGTGGCGGCAGCGGCTCTACCCTGCGAGGCGGCTCCGTTGGCGGAGGTGGCAGGGGAGTCCTGAGGCGCGCAGGCGGCTGTCCGCCCGGCTGCCTCGGCACGAGGGCAGCTGGCTTGTGCTTGGGCGGCGGCATCATAAGTGGCATCCCAGGAAGGCGAACGCATTGCCCGACGGGGCAGCTTCGCCCGGCGGCAGACCCGTCACTTTGCTGGCGCTGCTCGCGCGGGCCCTCTTCTTCGGCGCGTCGTCGTCATCGCCCTGCGGATCTCGTGCCTGATATGGAGGGGACGACGCAGCGGCAAAAGACGATGCGGCGACAGGTGGCGGCGGTGCAGCAGCAAAGGAAGAACTGCCACAAACAGATTTGGGTAAAATGCCAGTCCCTGCATACTCACGAACAGTACGTACAAATCGCATAATCTGCAGGCGCCCTGTTGTCCTCGTGACAGACCTTCAAATAAAACTGCAGCTCTTTCCCAGCATATCGCCTCATCGTGACCTTGAAATCTGCCTCAATACATTCAGAGCCAAGACGTTCCCGCCAGATCGTTCTGATGCGTTCACGGATGACAGTGGCCACGTCGTTGTCGTCTACTCCGTCAACCACTCGATGCAGCGCGAGACCTCTTCTCCTCCCTCCTGGCCAGCTCAGCCCCGTCACGGGGTCTGCGCTTTGCAGATGGCTCAGGAACCGGGGGCGGCGGCGCACTGAACTTCTCGAAAGATTCAATAAAGAGCGAAACCATCTTGTCAGTCGCAGTACGCGCCATCTCACGGCCCCAACCGGATACGCGACAGCGGTCGTCGCATTCCCCGTTGCATGTACGCCGGGACCACTCATGACGGCTCAGGTGCGCAGAACTGTATTCGATGTCATACTGCTTCAAGAACTGCTTGATACCATAACAGACTGCAACAGAGCGATGCCGACCAGAACGACAGATGGCAACAATGCACACATACTGTGAATACTTGTTCTTCGCCAAAGCTTTCCCCACGCACTCGGCGATGCCAGCGAAATGTTCATTCTCAACTGAATTGCGCAAGATGTCCGGATGATGCCCGATGCGGCGCGCGTGAGTCGGATCGTTCAGAGCTCTGGTGTCTACCAATGCGTGCCGATAATAGTTGGCCATATTCTCATCTGCAGCAATGAGCGCATCTATGATGGCGTTGGCGTCGTGCCCTCTGGTGGTCATATCGTGGCTGGAGCGATGGCGACGGCGAATGTGCTCTCTCGGCATCGACGACCCCGATCTCCTCGGGTTCTTCTCGAAGTTCTCCAAACCCGGCGCGACCACTGCAAACTTCGAGCCCTGTGGTGCGGGGCGAGCACCCGCGCCAGCGGCCATGGCTGCGACCCGCGCGTCCTCGTCGTCACTGGAGTGATCGGCGGGCGCAGGCGCGCACGCGATCCCGTCATCACCGCAGCGATCGACGACAGCGGGCGGCGCGGCGCGGCCGGTGGGAGCTGGGCAACTGCATAGATACGAAATTTGCAACGGACGAATGGAATCCGCAATGTGCTTCGGACCGAATAGATCAAGACGAATGATAAGAAGACCTGAGCGCGCGCGACAACACATGTCTACCTCGCCTCCGTGACTCAAGAGAGTGCGACCATTAGCAAGATCCTTCGCGAGACCGAGAGAAGCCTGTGCAGGAAGAGATAACAAGAGAGGAACATAATCCGAATCTGTCAACTGATGCGACTCGAGACATCCACTCACGGCACCACGAGAAGCACCGATGCGAAACGGGAAACTCTTCATACCTGTCGTCTCACTCCCTGCCTGTCCTCCTATGCCGCTGCACGTCTCACGCTGTCTGTGGACCCACTTAGGATAGCAGCCCAATTTCTCGAATTTTTCCTTAGCGTTAAGAGCCCAAGCCTTGCCGTGATAACAAGATTTACAGTCCCCGTCTAGAACGACCCAAACACCTTCCCTCTTTGAAGACGACAACCGCGCGAAGCCTAGAAAGAGCTGCAACTTCGGTCGAAACGTTCTGCGCTGGAGCCATAAAACCGACAAGACTATGACCTGAGACTTCTGTGACGCAGTCATGGAACCACGAAGTTAGTTCACCTGTGCTAGTGTCACCTGTATTATTACACATCTCAACAGCACGTTTGTTGAAAGCCTCGAGTACAACCTTTAACTCTACAGAGGTGTTGCGACGATCATCCTCGAACATATTCTCGTTTGCTTCTGCTTGTATGTTGCTGGGCCGTTCGGCCTTCTTTGCTGTTGCTTTCTTGTCTTCTGCTAGCTTCCTGGGCCGTTCGTCAATATATGTCAAACAACGACAACATTACGCACGAAAGATATCTGGAAATCTGCCGCGGTTATCTACAAGATCGTGCGGACACTCACCCGGGGAGCGCAGCGCCGCGTGCCTCTCCTTCTTGGTCTTGTGACTGCAATCCTTCCTGGCGCTTGCACCCTTGAGCACATGGGCGAGGCAACGGGGGCTTTGGGGTTTCCTGTTCAAGCCGGACGATGAACTCGAAGAAGGCAAACTTTGTCATTGGAGAGACTTTGGGCCCCCAACCTCTCGCAAACTGTCCGTCGTCCTTCCAAGTGAAGTTGCTGTCGACCCATCCTAAGAACAGAACCAGATCCCCGCTTGGTTTCTTCACTCTGCGACCCCGATCTACGTAACCTGGAGCATTCCTGAGAACGCGACCATAGCTAAGCCTTTTGTGCTGACCCGAAGCAAACGCTGCATCCTGACCAGGAACAGATAGGACTCGCAACAGATTTCTCCCCCCCAAACTCCTTATCAGAAACACTAGCCATAGAATTAAGATTCGGCCGAGCGAACAGCCATGAACCCTAGAGTGCCCCCCTCGGCCTCTGTAGAGGTCTGCAGACTCTTCCCCTGAAGCTCTGGAGGCCCCTGAACCGGAGTGGCTTCGGTCATCCACATGCAACTCTCACAGACATGATGCTCAGCGCGGTTGTGCTGCAAGCTACGCTGTCCGCCACAGCTCGCCCCCTTCATCCGCGCATGCCCTGTGACACATGATGCGAGAAAAGAAAGAAGAGCAGAAACGAGAAACACCGGAATCCATCCTCATCGACTCCTCCCTGTCACAAATGATACGATGAGGGATTGATGGCGATGCAGCAACAAAACCGACACATGTGAACTTTTGTTCGTCGTCGTCCTCGCGTAACTGGACATTGCGCTCGCCAGTGTCGTCCTGGGTTTACCCTTGCATTCAGGGTCCCCGGACCAGTGGCCTGTTTCGTGGCAGGTCTTGAATTTCGAGCGTTTCTTGATCTGCTGGAGCCGCTTCTTGCGATCTTCCAGGGAAGGTCCTCCCTTGCCGCCTCCATTGGGTGACCGGGGCGTGCAGCGGCAACTCTCTCCTCCGCTCTTTCCTTTGCCTTTGCTCCTCCCCTTGGTGCCAAGGTTGGCCACCAGGTCCTCTTGGATCGCGTCAGAGGCTTCTTCCCCTGAATATCCAGCCCTGACCATCTCGTCGACCACCTCGACGTCGAGCTCGCTGCTATCCTGGACAGGGGCCCAGTGAGCATGCGATTCCTCGTCAACGTAGGTGTGTTCGTCGGCGTAGTCATCCCAGGCCGCGTCGCCCCAGCCGCGTTCTGGCGCGTAGCCGGGCGCGAAATATCCGTAGGGACTCAGCTCCTCAGGGTAATGCTCCTCCTGCTCGTGCCATGGCCGTGTAGAAGGCGTGTTGCGGCCTGGAGAAGCGTACTTTGCCCTTGCCCTTGCTCCTGTTCTGGTAGCTGGGTCTGGGCTGCGTCCACGTCGAAGAGCTGGAGCCTTTACCCGACTCACCTTTGCCTTTTTGGCGAATGTGTATAAGGCCGCGCTGAAGGATCAAGACATCCTTGATTTTGTCGAAGGTTGTTACATTTCCTGTGGATGTCAACACCATCAGGTTCTCCGAAGGCGAGAGACCTGCATGGTCCAAGAGGAGGGATCGAAGCACATCGTCACTCATCAAGATCTTAGAAAGAGCGTGTTCTACCGCTGCTGGCGGAAAACCGGGGGGGTCACTGCCGGTTCGACCCCCCCCGCCCTCCGGAAAACCGGGGGGGGGGGGGGGTCGCTACCGGTTCGAACCCCACCCCCCCCCAGCTCATCATGCAAAGGGGGGGTCACTACCGTTTCGAACCCCCCCCCCCCCTCGAAAACCGGGGGGGGGGGGGGTCGCTGCCGGTTCGAACCCCCCCTCCTCCCCCCCCTCCTCGAAAACCGAGGGGGGGTGCGGACAGTGGTGGGGGCGGCGGTGGTGGGGACAGCGGCGAGGGGACAGCGGGGCAGTGGCGGGGACAGTGGGACAGCGGTGGGGACTGTAGTGGCGGGGACAGCGGTGAGGACAATGGCGGGAACAGTGGGGGCAGTGGACAGCGGCGGGGACGGCGGCGGTGGGGGCAGTGGCGCGGGGGCAGGGGGAAGTGGAAACAGTGGGATTGTGGAGGGTGCAGTGGTGGCGGGGACAGTGGCGAAGGCGGTGGCGAGGACGGAGGTGGGACCATGGGACAGAGGTGCAGCGGGGACAGTGGTGGGGACAGTGGTGGGAACAGTGGGACACCTCAGTGGGACAGCGGAGGAGTCAGTGGGACAGTGGGGACAGTGGGGATCGTCGGGCAGTGGTTGGGGCCGTGGAGAAAGTGGGGAGAGTGGAACCGTGGTGGGAACAGTGGTGGGGACAGTGGGGACAGTGCGACAGTGGTGGGGGCACTGGTGGGGACAGTAGGGGCGGTGGTGGAACCAGTGGGGACAATGGTGGTGAGGACAGTGGTGCTGGGAACAACAGTGGGGGATGTGGCGCGGATGGTGGTGGGGGCCGGGAGTCGTTTGCTGGCGGTGAGTGGTGGTGGTGGTGCTGGTGGTGGTTGTGGTGGTGGTGGTGGTGGTGGTGGTGGTGGTGGTGGTGTGTTGGTGGTGGTGTGGTGGTTGGTGGTGGTGGCGGTGGTGGTGGGGGGGGTCGAACCAGCAGCGACCCCCCCTCCGGTTTTCCGAGGGGGGGGGGTCGAACAGGCAATGGCCCCCCCCCCCAGTTTTTCGAAGGGGGGGAGGGGTCGAACCAGCAGCGACCCCCCTCCGGTTTCCGAGGGGGGGGGGTCGAACAGGCAATGGCCCCCCCCCAGTTTTTCGAAGGGGGGGGGGGTCGAACCGCAGTGGCCCCCCCGGGGGGGGGGGTTAAGGGAGGGGGGGGGGGGTGCGGGGGAGGAAGGGGGTG
>CAUYUJ010009995.1:20000-30922 GCA_963575745.1 Prorocentrum cordatum
CTTGGACGGGGTGATTGAAGGGCGTGGCATGCGGTGGGCGCCGACCTCGGAGCACGGCCTGCGCTGCACGCTCTTGTGCAATCCGACGGGTACGAACACTCTGGCGACAGAAGAGGCACTCGTTAGTGACAATGATGGTGTACAATCGTGAACGGCAAGAGTGACCCCCTCCTTTAGCAAATCTCTGATGTGCAAGCAACGCTCTCCTCGCGGCGAAGATTCCCCCGCAGACCGCCCCGTCGTCGTTCAGAAGACCACAGTCCCAAGTCCGCGTACGCAGCCAGGCAGCCCTCCAGGAAAGCACTCCACAATGCGTGTACTTCATTGCTGCTTGCAAACGGCATTTTGGCTGGGTGGAGCGATTGAGCACGTATCCAGCTGCTCTTTTGAGACAATCGACGGGCTGCCAGAACTGGTAGGCGCGTGCAATGTAGCCCAGGCCGCGAACCGACCATCCGCTCCGAAGAACCCGTACAACCTGCGAGGCCGCCCCTTCACACCAGGCTGCGTTTTCTCGCGAACTGGACCCGCGCGCTCCGCGGGCTGCCCCGCACCAGCCGCCGAGCGAGCCGAAGAGGCTGCGAACTTGAAGCCGAGGTTGGAGCCTACAGACGGGGGCACCTTGTAAGTGGGAAGCTCTGGCCGAAGCTGCTCCACGGCCGAAACCACATCGGCGCGCGCGCCAAGCCCGTCAAACACTTCGAAAAAAAAAAAAAAACAATCGCTTCGGACTACACCACGTTCGCGTCCTCGGAAGCACCAGCCAGCGGGCCCCAGAAACCTGGTGCGGCCGAGGGGCGGAGAGCGCACCATGACTCCAGGCCTCCGACGGCCTGATCCCTGGAAGCCGCGGACAAGGCGCCCGGACAAGTGACCGAACCAGCGTCGTGAAGCACATGGCGAGGCGAGACACTGGCCTCACAAAGTCTAGCCCAGCCCATCGACGAAGCCGTGGCGCTGCTCTCGATGCTGTTGACCACGGACTCCGCGTCGCACCCAGCCAATCCGCACTCGCCGGAAGGCGCGAAGACGTTAGCGTTCGCAGAGAAGCTGAAGTTTGCATGTTGGCCAACGACCTCACCTCGGACCTGCCGCGCCTCGAGACGCGGCCCATCCTGGGCATGACGGAGGGCAGCGGCGCCCGCCGACGCCACATTAACACCCGCGGCATCGGCGTGGAGGGCCACGTTCCGCCTGAGCTTGTCCAGCCAGGAGGGCGGGGGGGCGCCCCCCCCCCCCCCCACGCAACAATGGCGGGAAGGCCGGCAGTGGCGCCCGCAGGCGCTGCGAATTTTTGTTCTTTCCAGCCTCAGGCAGAGTTGAACAATTTAACGCAGGACCTTCTTCTGGGCCCTTTGCATCTGGGCAAGCTGCGAGGAGCCAGGTGGCAGACCTGGGTGGCCACACAACCACAAGACAGACAAACCGTGCTCCCGAACTCCTTGTGATAGGCCAAGGTGTGGGAGCTACGCAAGTCTATGCCATTCAGCGTGCTCTTCGTGGGCACCCAAATCACCCCCCTAAATAAGCCTCGGTTACAAGGGGTCGCTAACACATTGTCCGCCAACTTGCGCGGCGCACAACCTCCACGGCAACGACAGCGGACCTGGGAACCTATTCCCCAAACAGGCTGGTGAGCAGCCAGCAGCAGTTGGATATTGATATCGCGCCTCTTGGGCCATAAAGCCGACTCTCTGGGCGCTCGATTCCCGTCAGCTTCAATCGATGCCAAAAGACTGTGACCGAAGTGCTGGCGAGCATGGAAAGCATTCGCTCGGGCATGGGACCTGCTGTCCCCGGCAGCAACAGAAACGCGAAAATTGTCAGCCCATTGGTTCGCTAGTCGGACAGCTAAATCAGTCAAAAAGAAAAGCAAGTGGTCTGTTCACAGGTCGCTGGTGTCTTCTACCTTCCTGTGGCTCTCTACTGTGGCTTGCGCGATGCCCCATCGACGGGTGCTGGGCCAACAAGTCTCTGACACTCTGCCACACCTAGGTGGGACTTCGGAAAGATTCCGAGCCGAACTGAATTATTATTTTCCACCACATGTGGACTTTGTCACAAAGAAGCCGCCTGCACCAGGGAGGGCAGCTGTCAAGAACTGCAGGAAACTCAACGCTTCCCCCTGTTGACCGACTGGCGCCATCCACGCACATTCCCAAAGCCCACTGCGCGGGCCTGGAGCTCTCTGGGGTCATGCTGCCCTCCAGCTCGGAGAATCTTAAGCACAACCCATGACCAGGCAACCCTGCGGAGGGCGGGGTCCTGAGTGCCTGGCCCCCCACTAGCGTCGCCCCCTCCAAACAAAAAGCTGCCCGCCATGGCCTCTCTCAGGCCCCCCCCCCCCCCGTGGGCCTGGAACTCCTCGCCCTCGGGGTGTGTGTGTGTGTGTGGTGTGTGTGTGCGTGTGTGTGTGTGTGTGTGTGTGTGTGTGTGTGTGTGTGTGTGTGGTGTGTGTGGTGTGTGTGTGTGTGTGTGTGTGTGTGTGTGTGCGTGTGTGCGTGTGTGCGTGTGTGTGCGTGTGCGTGTGTGCGTGTGTGCGTGTGTGCGTGTGTGCGTGTGCGTGTGTGTGTGTGTGTGTGTGTGTGTGTGTGTGTGTGTGTGTGTGTGTGTGTGTGTGCGTGTGTGCGTGTGCGCGTGGGGGGGGGGGGGGGGGGGGGGGGGGGGGGGGGGGGGGGGCGCGACGGTCCAGCTGCTTGGCGTCAGCCCTCGCAGCCAGAAGCTTGGCTTACTCCCCCAGTCCGCTCGGGTTCGCCTTCCCACGAAGTCCGAGACCTTGGAGAACCCACTTTTCTTTGGACAGCTCCAAGCTCGGCGCGCGTCACACTCCACCAGCTTCCAACTTACAGAAGCTGTCCTGGGCGAGACCACATAGTTGGAGCCTCGCGCGTGGCTGGCTGTTACTAGTGGCCACGGCCTGCAAGATCCCTCTCCAGTCGTGCATGCCCTTCTTGGCCATCGACCTCATCTGACATTTGAAGTCGCACAAGTCTGGCACCAGCTCCAAGCCTGACCCGTTCCACGAGTTGGCTGCAACAGCTTCCCAGAGCTGGCGTTCCTTGCTTTGGGTCAGGGCCTCGAACATTTCAGCGAGGTCAACCTTGCCTCGCCCGAGCTTGGTTTCTGAGATCGCGAACAGCTCGCCCAGGTCACTCTCCCAAGCCCAGGGTCTCCATGACTTCCAATCCACATCCAGCAGAGTGGCGATCGTGGCTGCCACAGGGTTGCCTACGTTGCGCCATCAATATCCTGCTGCCTTGGGTTCCAGTTCTGATGGGGCTCTACGCCAAACTCGCCTCGACTTCTCGGCATCGAAACTAGCACGGGTTAAAATCTTAAGCCCAGCCTCGATCGCGTCAAACAAACATCGCAGAGAAGGCCGGGTCTCGCCGACCGTATTCTAGCTCTACAAATGTGGTCAGGCAAATACCCCTCTTTAGAGACTCCCCCAGTAAGCCCCCCCAGCGTCTCCGCCAACCAGGGACAACACTTCGCGCCCACTTCTTGCACAGCCTGCTGCCTGTAGCCAACTTGCCCAGCCTCTGCAACCGACGGTTGGCTCCAGCCCTCCTGTTAGCCTGCTTGGGTCGCGATGCCTTCACCTGGCCTCGGCCAATACCTAGATCTGCTGCTACTCGCTTGGCCTGCACGCGGATGCCTTGCCCGCTGAAGAAATCCTTGAGTCTCACGGCGAACGCCCAGGACGAGGAGATGATGGCCGATTCCGGGCAATCTGCAACATAATCGCGCGCAGGCCTTGGACCAAATCAAGGCCCAACTGCGAGAGCTCTGTAACTCTGTCACTGTCCCCATGCATGCACTGCGAAATGCCATCTACCCAAGTGTGCAGTGTTGGCAAGGGCCTGCAAGGTGCTACTTGTCTGCAGGCGAAGTGAAGGGCCGCACTGCCTAAATCCACTGCACCACTGCTGCCTGGGATGAAGGACATACCTGGCTGCGCAGCCAATCAAAATCTTCCAGCCTCTCTCAAAACCTGGTGGCCATATGGACCTGGAGCTCCAGGGCCAGATAGCACGGTGGGAACAAGTTCCAAAGCGCGGTCCAGAACCAAGTCCCAGCGGAGGCGATGGGGAAACAAAAAACAGTTCACATCCGAGAGCAAGCTCGCACTCTGATAGTCAGGCAGAGAAGAGCGCGCTGCTGGTTCATCTCCGAACAATCTCAACAAGGCAACTTGCAATGCAGAACAGCCCGCGAGGGCCGTGTCCCGAGGCCCCGCTCGCTCCTTAGTCCAGCCCGCTCGGTCCGAGGTTCGCAATCGCCCCCAAAAACGGGCAAACCGGGCCAGCGGGCCTACCGCTCGGTCGGAGTCCTCGTCTTTGACTTGGAGCGTGACAAGCGCCACCAGGGCCTGCCAGGGCCAGCGCACTGTCTGCTCGACAAGCGCATGCAAATCAGCTGGCTGCTGTAGACCCAACGGTGGCAGCCACGGGAAATCTTTCTTTGACAGCCTATCTACGCCTGGGGCTTTTTCAGGCACGGCCGAGATGACCCCGCGGAGCCAATCGGCTCCAAGCAGGGGCCGAGGGTTCTGCTTGGCCTTCGACTGGGCATTGTGCCAACGGGCCCGAAGCCCGGGAAAACTAGAGCTGCCTCCTGCCCACCTGCCCGCCCAGATCTTGGCCAAGACAGCCATTCTCTGGCAAGAGTCTTGGGCCGTCTCCCCTCCAGCCCGGACCTCCCCGACATGCGCCGACTTGTCTCTGATGCGGCTATAAAAGCCTCGGCCTCCAGCCTGGCCCGGCCGCATGGCCCGCCGGTGGCGAGGGTGCCATTCAGAACCGCGCGCTGGGCCCGCGCCGAGTTCTGTCTAGCTCTAGCTTCGAACTATCTAACGGTCTGGTCCGAAGCCTCTCTGGGAACGCGCCGGCCTCGGACCCATTCCGAGCGTGACTTCGCTGCCAGCGGCAAGAGTGACGACGAGACTGGCGTCGTCGAGGCCCTGCCCCTACGTCGCTCGAAAAGTCAGCTAGGCCCGCGCTGCGATCTGCCCCCAAGGAAGCCGACCAGGTCCGAAAGTAAGAAGCTCAGGGTAGCCCACCAGTGGGCTGCAGGATCCCTGGAAGACACAAAGTGGGCACCCTGGGCCCCGGGTCGCTTCTGGAGCTCACGCAGTTCTGCTCGGCCCTAAACTGCAGGCTGGTCTTTGGGGTGCACTTCAGGCGTAGCGCGGGAGAAACCTTCAAAGCGCGAGACCCACTTGGCAAAAGCGGAGCCTACCTGCATCGCCCCTGCCTCGCCCAGGCCGAAAGCGAAAGAGTCCCTCGCGTAGCATGGCGCCTTTGCTTCCCTGACTGGGTCATGCAGCGATTCCCGCGGGGTCCTGCTGCTCCTTCGAGATCGTGAGAAGCTGGTGGCCTGATGTACTCTGCTGCTCGGAGACTGCCCGATTCTGGTGCTCCGCCACTACCTCCACGACGGAGCGGTCGCGCGGCTGCCCCTGGCTCGGGGGCGGGGCTGCGGGGTGCTCCCAGAGCAGCTCCCCGCCTCGCCCAGACCTGCACGGCGCCCCTCCAGCCGACTGCGGCCCCGCCCACGCCGCCCCTCCAGCCACGGCTCGCCCCCCGCCCCTCGCGCCTGCAGCGGCCCGAGGGCCCGCGGCACTCGGGGCCCGCGGTCACTGCAGAAGACAAGCCCACGACTGCACCAGCATCGGCAGCCCTAGCCTCGGTAAGACATGGCGCCTGAGCCCTGCCCCTCTCGCCGCTAACCACTTGAGTGCACCTGGGGACAAGGACTTGCGTGCTAACCAGTGGCGGCACTGCCCTACCCCTCGCGCTGTTTACCTCCTCGGTGCACCTGGGGATAGGGATTTAAGATCTAACTCCGCCTTCTGATTCACATTCAGCACCGTGTGACTCCTCCAAGGAGTCGTCTTCGTCCTGCTCTATCTCCTCTATGCCCCAGTCGTCGTTGGTGAGGTAGCAGATCGGAGGTGGCGGCTCGGGTGCAACCGCTTGACGCGTCTTCAATGGCGCAATAATCGCTGGTGGCACGACCAGTTCAGTCTGCTCCATCTGCTGCAATCTTAACTTCCGAGTGCGCTTGCTCGTGGGGTCCTTCTGCTTCTTGGGCATGGGAGGGTCGACGCATCTCTCTGCCGGTGGAAGTATCCATGTGGATGGTTGCCCAACTCCAGCTTCAACTTGAGATGTAGACCGAAATGCGCCCTGCCTCCCTCATGGCAGGCTGCGACGTCCACTGTGCAAGATTCAATATATCTGGCCATGAATGGCGACACCACCAGATAATCAATCCATCTCTTCTTACCCAAAGCACACATGTCATCTGAACCATCTGCCGTTCTGATGATGCCCTCCACCAGCCTGGGCCAGCCAACCTAATCCAACTCGTGCGGTTCCGCGTTGGAACCACCGATCGCCAACCAATGTGCGCGGATGCTCTGGATCAGCTGGCCCATCTTGATTAGCTTGTCAATGCTCGCGCGTGCCAATCAAGCCTACGCCCGCAGTGAGGTGCACCCCCAGAACGGTTATCGACTGGCCTCCGATCTTCAGTTGGAACGCAACTAGGTCCTTGAAGTCTACGCCCGCGTAGGCTTGTTCGCCAATTGTCTGAACGACTGGAACTGGTAGCGCTTCGACACCCCTGCTGAGATGCCTCCTGCTCCCCTCGTACCACTCGTTGGGTACGGCGGCGCAATTACCGCTTGGTCGCCCGATATACCCTATTCGCGCAGGACTGCGCGGCATTCTTCTGGAAGAAGAGGCAGCTGAGGACATATGAGGATATCGTGGTCTCTCTCATTCAGAAGGCCCTTCGCTGGGAAGCCCCATCCAGAGATATTTCTCATGTGCAAGCTCTTCACATCTTGGGCCACAGCATCAAAAGCCTGACCCTCCTCCCTGTCCCTCGTTGGCTCGATAGCCTCCAACCAAGCCTTTCACCTCGCGCTCGAGGCGGGCCTGCTGGGGGGCTGCCCCCCCTGCTAGTGCCTCACATCCTGAGCCAGCCGCCCCACCCGCTGGTGGTGGAGCCTCTGGCACCTTCCTCTTCTTCTTCGCCCTCTCGACAACGGCCGCGAGCTGCTCCTCGTGCTGGTCGATCTTCGCCTGCATGGGCCCCGTGCGACGCCTGGACTGCCTCCGAAAGAGCCTTCTGCAGCATCTGGCTGGCCCCGCCGAGCATCTGGCGATCTTCGTCCAGCACCTCGAGCCCCTCCAACTGCGATTCGAAAGTGACCTCCAACTCGAACTTGACGTCCAAGACTTGTTGCACATCGACAGAGGCTGCTTTCTTGACTGGCAGAGCTGTGTGGAGCAAGAACTGCTTGGCCGCTGCAATATCCTCAGTCTCCGCGCGCTGCACCTCCTCAGTAGCCTCACGCAGATCATGTTCCGCCTTCTCGAGATCACGCTTGTGACGGATCCACGCAGCCTTGACCTTCTCAAGCTGCTTCTTGGCGCGATTGGCTCGAACCGGCGCCTGCTGCAGACCCTGCCCTGGCTGGAGAGGGGGCTTGGGGTGGGGGCTGGCTCATCCAGGGCCTGCAGCCCCTGAGCCGCGCGCTGGATCTTGGCAGGCAGGAGGGAGACCAACTTCTGAACCTGAGCTTCTGGGGAGAGTTTGGGAGCTGACTGGTGGCCCCCCGCTGACCAGAAGAATGAGGAGGAACAGTATCATCTTCACTGAATTTGCAACCACACTCGCATGTCCAACTCTTCGGCTTGAGGCGATCCTTGAAGAGCTTTTTGTACCACAGGCGCTGCACTCAACCATGGGCCGCCCTCGGCGACGTCCCCACCACCCTGACGCCCCTGCGTAGTGATCACGCTGGTTCGGCAGTTGTCCCCTCGACAGCGGTGGGTACTCGAGCCACGAGTCGTCATCTGTACATTTGCCCCCTCCTTTCGCTTACCCTGCACCCGCGGGCTGTAAACAAACTTGTTGCGCCATGGCGCATGGCGCTGCACAACCATCTGCGAATTTCAGGTGCGAGAAAATGGTGGGGGCTGGTCCCCCAATACCTTTACATAATGCTGCTGGGGCTGCGTGCGCCTCTGAGGCGCCCCCCAATGCCACAATGCTCTCGTCCACTACTGACGCTCGGGCCACGCTACGGACTTGAGCCAAAATGGTTACCGATCCCCCCCCCACACCCCCCGCAGGCGCTGCGAGGCCTCGACGTCACCGACGATCATGTCCACGAGCGTGCCTGAGTTTGTCCATGGCCTTGGCGACGGCGCGGTCTGCTGACCACCCTGCCCATGCCCGAGATGCCTTGCGCGCCTCCGAGGAGCGCGCTGGGCGAAGAAACACTCCGCCCTCCCGCGCCATCCACGTCGAGCAACGCGAACGAGACCAGCAACACAAGACCGGAGGGACATGCCAAGCCGGCTTCAACCACGTGGCTTCGCGCGCAGAGCGGCTTGAGCCAAAATGGCTACGGGGGGGAGGAGGAGGAGGAGGCGGAGGAGCAAGATGTGAAGGATGGGGGGAGGAACCGGAGGAGGAGGAGGAGGAGGAGGAGTAGGAGGAGGAAGGGATAAGGAGGAGGAGAGTCGAATGAGGAGAAGGAGTGATGAGGAGGAGGACCGAGGAAGAGGAGGACGAAGAGGAGGAGGTAGGGAGGAGGAGGAGGAGTGAGGAGGCTAATGAGGAAGTAAGATTAGGTAGGAGTAGGTGATGA
The DNA here is from genome assembly GCA_963575745.1 of Prorocentrum cordatum. NCBI lineage: Eukaryota > Dinophyceae > Prorocentrales > Prorocentraceae > Prorocentrum > Prorocentrum cordatum. The sequence goes on from CAUYUJ010009995.1 coordinate 28,672, forward strand.
GCTGAGTAGGATGTATCAGATAGGAAGGGTTCTGAGGAGGAGAGGAGGAGGAGTAGGAGGAGGAGGAAGGAGGAGGAGGAGGTGCAGGAGGAGGGAGGAGGAGGAGGGGTGGAAGGGGAGGCGCGGCGAGCCGGCCTCCCCCCGCCATCGCGTGCGCGAGCTCGCGCGCCATCGCCATCGGCGCCTGGGGGGGCGGCCGCGCCGCGGGGGGGGGGGGGTAGGGGAGCGCGGGGAGGGGGTTAGGCAAGCTAGGTGCGCTCGCGTCATATCTGACATCCTACCCCCCCCTCCCATCCCTTACCATGGCGTAGATCCCCCCTCTACTCGCACAGTCGGATGTCGAGCAGGGCAATGATCCCGAAAGGGTACGCGATGCATTGTAGAGCACGGCATGGCATGGCGTAGAAGAGCACCGCAAAGCGTAGCATCAACCTAGCATTGCATTGCATGCCGTGGCATGGCACGGGAAATGACGCCAGCGCTGCAGCGGGAGCACGAGTCGAAACGAGCGGAAGCGCGGAAATGAGGCCAGCGCTGCAGCGGGAGCACGATTCGAGCGGAAGCACGGAAATGAGGCCAGCGCTGCAGCGGGAGCACGATTCGGAACGAGCGGGGCCCGAAAATGAGGCCAGCGCCTCAGCGAGAGCAGCATTTGGGAAAAATGCAGGCGAAAACCCCACTCTGGGGAATCCTGTGTAAAAAACAATACGCAGAGGGGGGGGGAGCTAACACTTTCAAGCCGTCATCAGGGGAAGAGGAAGAGTTCATATTGAGTGATTGTGGAGCGCGGGGGAGGGGGGGAAGGTAGGGCACGGCGGCGGCCACGGGCCAATTTGAAGTGGAGGGGGGGGAAAGGAGGAGGCGGGAGGAGGGGAGGGGGGGGGGGGGGAGGAGGGCCCCATTGTGGTAGGAGGAAGACGGAGAAGGGAGGGGAGAACGGAGGGAGGAGGAGGGAGGGGAGGGAGGAGAAAGAAGGGAGGGGAGGCAGGAGGGGAGCGGAAGAGAGAGAGGGGGGCGGTGGCGGATGAGGAGGTGGTGGAGGGAGCGACGATGGGGGGAGCACGGGGGAGAACAAAAGGAGCCGCCCAGAACGGCCCGAAAGGGCCCGCCAAGAGGCCCCTGGGATCGCCCCAAGACGGCCATCAAGGCCCCCCAGCAGAGGCCCAATAGGCCCCCAATCTGGTTCGAAGACAACCCCAGTACGTTTGGCTCGAACTGGCCTCCGAGTCCTTCCCTCCCAAGGTAGCCCCTGTGACCACCCGCGAGCCCTCAAGAGTCGAGGTTCGTGAGCTTTGCTGCGCCTTTTCGGGCCAACGGGAAGGTTCTCTTTGCCGCGGCCGGACTCCCCCCGAAATTTGGCCAGAACGGACCCCAGGAGAGATCATGAGGACGATGTTTGCGAGGAGAGGGGGTCCAGCGGAGCAGAGCGGGAAGACGGCCAGCCATCTGAGATGCCATTTGTCCTGAAGGCCGGCCCCGTAATGCGCAGCAAGCGCTAAACACGGAGAGGCGAGAAGGACATCGTGCGAAGCAGCGGTGGCGCGAGGGATTCTTGAAGCTGCTGCATTATGTTTGCCGGTGGTCCTCATGCTATGTCATAAGTTCTCGGAGGTCTTCTTGAGGTTCCCTGGAGCAGGCGATGGTTGGAGAAGGGAAGGGAAGAATAATGGGGGAAGGCGGGTGGAAGAGGCGGAGACAATGAAGAGGGATGGAATGGGGTAGAGGAAAGGGGGAGGAGGAGGTCGAAGGGGCGGGAAAGACGGATAATAGAAGGAATGAGGGATGGGGCCATGGGGGGGGGTGGAAGGGAAGGGGAGGGGAGCAGGAAGCTGATAAAGGCGGGGTCGGGGACGGAAGGGGAGGAATGAACGAGAAGCAGGAGGATGAGGTGGAGCGTGGCCGAGAAGAAGGCGGAGGAGGAAGAGGAGAAAGGGGACGACGGGGAAGAAGGAGAAGGAGGAGGAGAAGGAGGAGAAGGAGGAGGAGGAGCAGAAAGGGGAGGACGGGGGAAAGGAGGAGATGGCGGGGAAACGACAGGGAGGAAGAGGGACAGGGGTGATGGCAAGCTGGGTGCGCTCGCGCCTCATCTGACATCCTATTCCTCCCACCCATCCCCTCTCTATCCGCGGACGCGTGTCGTAGCCGACCTGCGACTCCCACAGAAAGACCACTTCGTGGCATGAGCATTTGGAAACGGGAGCTGCGTGCACAGGAGGAGAAGGTGGTGGGCGAGCAGGAGGATGAGCGGGGG
>CAUYUJ010009996.1:0-15000 GCA_963575745.1 Prorocentrum cordatum
GGAGGAGGAGGAGGAGAGGGGGGATGAGGAGGTGGAGGAGGAGGAGGAGGAGGAGGAGGAGGAGGAGGAGGTGCAAAGTGCGCCTTGCCCTACGCCCCGAGGAACCCGCAGTTAAACGACAGGATCTTGTGTTTCGTCTGTTTCGCGTAACCTCGACGACGGGGCCGGAGACTCTTGAGGGCTCCTGGGGGCTTCTCGGGGCGCCGCCGCGCGTGCTGCAACATAGTTTGCATCGGAGACTGTTCATGGCCCCGTTTTGGTGGCGCGCCGCGCGTGCTAGAGCGTAGTTGGCACACTTGTTCTCTGAATGTCCTGACCAGTTTTCTGCTCGTTAGGAAGCATTTATGTGTATACATATACACATTTATATATACACATATATATACACAGGTATAAACAAAATGAGCAGAAGATCTGAACACCTGACAACCAGACATTCAGACTTGGTTTCTGATATGCGTTTGATTTTCTGCAGGGTAGCTGTTGGTTCAAGCCGTCTGCGTATTACGCCTGAGGTCGCTTTTGGACATGCCCGCTTCTGACAAGTGCTGGCTTGGCATGGCTCCCTCAGCGGCAGAGGTCCAGCGCGCCGAGGAGATTCTTGAGCGCGCCCAGTGCCCCGACAGGGGGGGGACCCTGTCATGGCCACCTCCAGGTACTGCCTTATAGACAAGGGCGGCGGTACGAGTAACCCTGGCCTCCCGACGACGTGATGGCCAGCCTCGGGGGTGAGCGAAAGTAGTATCTGCTCGACTTCTTGGTGATGCAGGCGCGCGACATGAAGGCCGAGGTATCGCGTGCTCCGAGTTCCAAAACAGGTGCCGATATGCGAACGCACATCGCCACCGGCTGAGTGAGCTGGAAGAAGTTCTGCGACGTCTTCGGCGAGAAGAAGGCCGAATCTTCTGGGAGCAAAAAGTTGCGACGACTCGCCCATGCACGCAAACGGGATCAACGGAGAAGGAGATCCAGGAGTACTTCCTCAAGGAGGCCTACGCGGATCTTTAAGGGGTGGAGGTGTCCACGTCCAGCATCGACCACGCCAGGGATGATGCCGATGAGGCCGACGCCGACATGGTGAAGAGCTTGGTCACAGATGGGAACAGTGGGGCCGACGAGGGACTCGAAATCAAGGAATAGCCTAACGACGGCACCCCCGAGCGCCATGCGCAGTTCCTCAACAACCTGAAGACGAACTTGACGCAGCTGCAGATGATGGCCACCGATTGCAAGAATAACACGCGAGCGCTGGAAGGCATCCAGTACGTGACCGAGCTCCAGGGCAACTACAAGAAGCTCGCGCCGAATACCGCGATGATGGTGAAGCTCGTGGAGGCGCTCATCGTCGTTCCTGAAGCCGACAAGGGGCACGACACCATCGAACAGATGACGATGACCTTCGACGCCATCGTTGACGAGTTCAGCAAGGTCGAGGAGGCTTGGAAGAGGTTCGGCGTGCAGAGCAGCCGGCCCAAGGAGCGCAAGCGCTAGCGCTCGTGAGTAGAATCAGGGACATGCTGAGCTCAGCATGTACATGCATTGCACTCCTCCCTCCTCCCTCCTCCCTGCTCCCCCTCTTCCCACCTCCCTCCGCCCCCCTCCTCTCCCTCCTCCCGCCTGTTTATCCTCCTCCTTCCCCCTCGCCCCTCTCCGCGCTTGACGGGGTAGGTAGAGAGTGCGCGCAGTCCTGGGCGGGGTAATGCGCGCTGAGAGAACTCATTCCACAACTCTTGGGATACCGTTGCATCATGATAATCTCCGAACTCTCGAGTCGGCCTGGAGAGACCGGCTGAAATTGATCGTTGTTTAACCGCAAGTACACGTGCGCCTACAAACAATATTATCACACCACTGTCACCATCCATCATATTCAGCATTGCCACCACCATTGCTACCACCGTCGTCGTCATCACCATCATCATCAGTAGCAGCATCATCATCGTCATCATCATCGTCTCCATCGCATCACCACCACCATGCTGCAGCCTTTTTGGTTTAATGCTTGCGATGATGATTCGGCTCTGCATCTGCTTCCTATAATGAGCTCGGCGATTGGTTCAAGCTCGCTCAAGAGAAGATTAGATCGCGCCAGTGCCGTGCTCGACGCCGCATGCGAAGCGGGGCCCGCTTGCTCTGAGCCGCCGCGCGGGCCTCTGCGTCGAAGGATCGATCGGGTCAGTGGTCAGCCAAGCCAGCCAGACAACTCGTTGCCCCTCAATCGCGTGCTGTTGCGCCGCTGGGCGAACGGAGATCTCTCGAGTGCAGCAGTGTAGGAACATGCAGATGCAGCTATCAGACAAGGATCCCTGGAATGAGCCAGATTGCTTCTGCAGGGACATCTGGGAAACGCCTTCCGAATATCCAGAGCGCGTTATTCAGTTTCTTCGCCCCCCCCCACCCCAGGGTATTCCAACGTGCACTTGGATGCGCGTGCCTTCGGCCTGGGGGTCGCATGCCTCACCCCGTGCTACTGCCTCGCGAATTTCTCCGGTAATCTGTTTGCAGAGAGGCGCCTTCCGTGGGGGCAAGGCTTGCGAGGGCCGCCAGGCGGTGCCCTGAAGTTCTGGACTCGCATCAAAGACTCCCCAACTGCATCGAGTCACCCTTTGCTGCCACTGGGAAACAGGAGCGTGGCGATTCTCCTCGGTCTCCATGGGGGCGGGGGGGCTTTTTCAAAACAAGACCCATTGTTTGTACTATCATTCAACTCGTTGGCGTCTGGCGGCGCTGGTGATGGCTTCACTCGGCTTTTCATCTATGCCATTTTTCGAAATGCAGACATGGTGGGCGGCGCGTTCGATGCTCGGTGGTCTGTCTGTGCGTGGTCAATGAGTCAATTAGTGTGAGGCGTGGCATCAGATACGATTGGGGGATGAAGCCGTGGCCAGGAGGTGGGCAGCTGATTGCAGAGGGCTATCGTGGGGCCCTCTTGCAAGTGCGAGGAGATTAGGAGTTCCCGAACAGCGTCTTCAAGCTTGCTCACTGGAGCGATAAAAAACACTAACTGTTGGGTGTGCCTCGCCGCCCACAGAATTCCAAAGTTGTTCTATGGGGGCTTTGACAGAGATGCTGATTGGCGCGAGACTCGGAAGATGCGCGCTTCGTGGCTAACCGAGGGCGCCAGCACGGGTGAAGATATACCGCTGCTCTTTAAATTGGCCTTCGGGCTGATGCTAAATTGCGTCTCGGCCGACGCGCTGCGCGTGTGCGGCCTTGGTGTCGCAGGCCACGTGGTCGGCATCGACATGGCGTGCTTGAAAAAAGGCGAGGTGGCCTGCTTGATGACAGAGTGGCTGCCCTTGGCGAGGGATGAGTCGAGTGGTGCAGAGCTAGGGGCCAACAAAACATGTTGCGAGGAAAATTTCCATTGGCGCGCATTCGAAGCGAGAGTGGGTCTCCTAAGTTGAAAGCGAAGGGTGCTTCCACGCGAGCCCTTGTGCATTTTGCGTTGGATCTGGCACGGCGTGAAGTCGATTATCAGAGGGTTATAGCCCTCGCGCAGCTTCTCGTCGAATTCTACGACCTGGTTTCTTCGGATGGGCTCTACCTCGATGGCGATGTTGTGAGAAGGTTGGTGTGCATCGGCGGCTTTTTTTCCCAATTGTGTACGTCTCTTTTGCAAGAGACGCGCTCAGCTTAAAGACAAAGGCCTGGAAGATGAGTCAGAAATTGCATATATTCGCGCACTTGCTAGAATGCCAAGTTCCGGAATTTCTTTTCAAACTGGTGTTACGCCGACGAAAACTTGGTCGGCGATCTGGTGGGCATCGGGGGGTCGTGCCATGTTCGCGCGCTGACCGCGGCTTCCCTTAGCAAGTGGATTTTGCGAAATTTCACGGAGGACGGTCCTCCTGTACCGTGTGGCATTGAGCGCTAGCAGGTTGAAAAACGGGCCGCAAGCACGCACATGCGTGTATGTATGTGTATATAGACAGGCTTACGCCGCGTCTACCGAGAGGCCTCGAAAGGCCCCGCGAGGCCCCCATATGTATGTATGTGTATTTTGCATATGTATAAATCTTCAAGTTTACACCATAATCACTAGTATACGGTTGATCGACATTTTGTTAATGACGAGTGAGCGTCTGGGTCGGGCCCACCGTCTCGGATGACGGCGACAGCGACAGTGGCGGTGACCGATGACGCGTCCAAGCCTGGCGGCTTGCAACGCCAGACTGCGATGATTTCGAGTTGATTTTCCGTTCACCCGAGCCGGTTTTCTGTATGATGGGTCCTCTGCTTCTCGTGCCTTGTCGTGTCTTTTTTTGCCTTGCATTCCGTTTGCTGCTTGTCGTGTCTTGTCCTCATTTGTTTTCCCCGTCGGTTTTGTCTCCCCTACCTGCTGCTGGTGTTGCTCAGAGGAGTGAAGGGGCCAGGGGGGTTACGCACTCTTTCAGGTTCAGTGGGCGCAGGGCAGATGCATGTGCGCACTGCGCCGCACAATCGCTGAGCGAGGGGGGGAGGGGGTTTAGGGGCGGGGAATGGTGCGTGAGTAGGAAAAGATGGGGGAACGGGGGACGGTTAAGGACAGACGGGGGTGAGGGGAGAGAGCGAGAGAGAGAGAGAGGCTGGCTGGCACGAAGGGGGGGGCGTCCCCCCGTCGCCTGGGCGAGCCGAGTGTTTTGGGCACTGGGGCCATGTATAGCATCGTCGTACCCATCCTTTCTTGATCGAGGATGGTTGGCCGCCGTCCATTTCCGATCCGCCCCTGTCTGTAGTTGCCGCTGCTCGCCCTTCGCCCTTTGACGACGCCAAGCGTGCTCCCGACCGCAGTCCCTTCATGTTGTGCCCGGTCGTCTTCCGCCCTCGTCTTTTTCTTTCCTCTTGCACGCCGGACAATTCGCACGTCTTTTGCCCCGATTAGCCACACGGTGGAGCGGATTGCTTGTGCCTCGCCGCCGACGGAGAAATGTCCCGCCCGGTCGGGCGAGACGCATGGGTCCTTGGGCTCTACTTCGCGCTTCCTCCCGTGGGGGGCCAGCCCGCTGGCGGCTTGGCCGTGCGTGGCTGTCTCGCCCACTTACCACGGTCGGACCGAGGTGTAAGATAGAGGTCGGTTTGGGAAGGGTGCCCTACAGTGGAAGCCCATGCCAATAAACCCCCTGCTTGCCTTCATGTTGCCCTGAACTCCTTCGGTTTCGATGGATTTGCGATGGAAAACGTGACGTTCCCACATCAAACATCAATGGACGTCCTGGGGTCTCAGGGTTGGGTTTCTCGTGGAAGGTTCCTTGTGATCGGGCTCAAACTGTAATGTTCTTCGTGCTTGTTGGATGTTCTTGCTGGTGGAGGGTCTCGTGTTCTTGGAGGATGTTTTCTGGCGCCTCCCGTTCGAAGTCGTACTGCGCTCCGGGGGCGACACCCCTCTGGCGCCTGACATCTTCAACGCGCCCGCTGCGGCCCATCTTCGTACTTTGGCCCGTTGTTGGGGCACGTTGTCTTCCGCTGTGCGTCGTGGCGTTGCCCGCTGGGGTGCCGCGGCGCACGCCAGCTGCAGTCCTTCGCCAGTCACAGCAGCCGCGGCGCCGTGGTCTGCCAGTGGCTCTCCGTGCCACGGCGGGCGTCCGTAGCCCGTGCCTTCCAGGGACCGGTTTCTTCGTGCCGTGTGCAGCGTCAGCGCAAGCACGGGCGCGTCGGGTGGGGTGGGGGGGGTGGCTGTGAACGCTGGGCGCCCTGACACCGCTGTCCGCCTCGTGCCGCCTGCCTCGCCGTTGAAGCGAAAGAGGAGCGAGAGTCGAGGCTCGAGGTTCGAGGATTGAGGATGGGGGACGCATGGTCGACGAGCAAGGATTGAAGTCTAGGGTCCTGCTCCCTCCTGCTTCCCTGTTTCTTCTCCCCTCGCGCCGCCTCCTCCTTCCTCCCTCCTCCCTCCGCGATGGCGCCCCTTCCCTTGAGGTCCCTCCTCCCTCCTCCCTCCGCTGTGTCGACAGCCAGTAAAGCGAGCGCGTCGGAGGCACAGTCGGTGGTCTTGTGCTGACCCCCGCCTGTGAGCTTTTCTGACACGGCGTCGTCGGGGAGCTGCTCCTGCTCTTGCTTCCTCCCTGTCTCTCACTCCTCCGTCGTCGTCTCTGTCTTGCACGGCTCCCGCGCTTCGCTTGGTCAGCCAGCGGGCCCCGGGGGGAGGCCGGTGAACGTGTCGGCGCTGTCGAAGGTCACGAAGGACGACCTCGGCCTGCTGCCCCAGCCAGTCAAGCCGAGGTTCAAGGAGACGGCTCTCTGGCTGCTTTTGAAGGGCCCCTCCTCGAGGGCGAAGGGTGGGCGCCTCTGCGCGGACGGAGGTCTCTGTTCGGTCATCGTCCTCCACTCGTCTTCCATCCTCCGTTGCCCCTTCTCGTCCTCACTCCTCCGCCCAGCTCCGCATTCCTCACTCCTCGCCCGTCCGTTGTTCCCTCCCCCATCGGCTGCACTGCGGGGCCGAAGCACGGGGACCACGACCAAGATGTCGCGGGATCTTGTCGATGCCGATCTTGGTCGCGGTCCACGTCGGCCGCCGCAAATTCGCGAGGATGCTCCACGGATTGATGCGGACCAAGATCGTCGCTGACCAAGATCGACACGACTTTCCGCGCGGGGATGGGCATACGGGAGGCCGGAGGAGGAGGAGGTGGAGGAGGTGGAGGAGGAGGACGAGGAGGAGGAGGAGGAGGAAGAGGTGGAGGAGGATGAAGAGGAGGAGGAGGAGGAGGAGGAGGAGGAGGAGGAGGAGGAGGAGGAGGAGGAGGAGGAGGAGGAGGCGGAGGTGGAGGAGGAGGAGGAGGAGGAGGAGGAGGAGGAGGAGGAGGAGGAGGAGGAGGAGGAGAAGGCGGAGGCGGGCACAACGCGGTACCCTCTGCCAGACGGCGCTCGTCGGCGTGTACGTCCGCAGCGCGCCCTTCGGCGGCGCCGACAAGAGCTCCAACGGCAGTCGGCTTAGCTGGCGCGGCACCTCCCTCGACGCGCCCCCCTCCCGTGTCCGCCTCCCCTGTCCTCCCGCTCCCGTGCCCGCCTCCCGGGGCCTCTCCCCGCTCCTCCCTCCCTCTTCCCTCCTCGTTCCTTCCCTTCTCCCCCCCTGCCCTCCTCGCTCCCTTCGCCGTCTCTGCCCCGTCTTCCATCCCATCCTCCTTCCCTGCCTTCCCTCCCGCCGAGTCTTCTGCTGCTCCTTGCTCCTCCACCTCTCTCCTCCTCCATGCTCTTCATCCTGCCTCTTTTAACTCCTCCTCCTCCACCCTCCGCCTTCTCCCTCGTCCTCTTCGTCGTCGTCCTCCTCCTCTTCCTCGATCATCCTTTCCCTCCTTTCACTGCTCCTCATCTCTTCCTCCTCCTCTCTTCTCCCACCTCCTCCTCACTTCCCCCTCATCCTCATCCTCTCCTCTTCCTCTCCTCCTCCTCCTCCTCCTCCTCCTCCTCCTCCTTGGTCTCCTTGGTCTTGGGTGCCGATGAAACCTGATCCGATGGTCGGAGCTGCCATGCATCTCTTTCTCCTCCTGTTTGGCTCCTCCTCCCTGGCTCCCCCGAGACCGCTGCTTGTTCGCCGCTTCGCCAGCCCCGGCGGGCCCCATGGAGCGGGGAGACGGACGGGCCCCCTCTCGATCAACGCCCCTTTGCCGCAATATCATCACCCCGCCCCTTCCCCCTACACATCTCCTCCTGCCTCCTCCCTCCTCCCTCCTCCTCCTCCTCCTCCTCCTCCTCTCCTCTCTCCATCCTCCTCCCCTCCTCATCCTCCTCCTCCTCCTCCTCCTCCCTCCTCATCCTCCTCCTCCTCTCCTCCTCTTCCGTCCTCCCTCCTCCTCCCTCCTTTTCCCTCCTCCTCCTCCTCTTCCTCCTCCTCCTCCTCTTCCTCCTCCTCCTCCTGCCTCATCCTTCCGTAGCCATTTTGGCTCAAGATGCATGCACTGTGGGGGCTCCGCGCCTCCGTGCCTGCTCGGATACCGCTGTCACCGCGGCAGGCAAGGCACTTGTGCCTGGCAGTGCTTTTTGGCCTTCACTGTGGGACCTGGGCCCCCACACCAGCAGTGCTTGACCCATCGCGCTCGCATCATTTTGTTGCCTCGGCGATGGAAAGGTCTGGTCATGGCAGTGCGAAGACGGTCATCAAGGCCAATGGGAAACCCTCTCGGGGTGCTCGTGCTTCTTGGGCTGCTGCTTAGCGTGATGGTGCCCCTGTGCCTACCACACCTGGAGGAACCCCCGCACCTACCTTGCCTGGAGGAACTCCTGCCCAGTTCGATCTCGCTGAGGACGAGGATGAGATGTCTGAAGAACACATCCGCTCTATCTGTGAAGTGTACTTGCAGGCTGAGGTCGCATCTTTGCAGGAACAGTTCAAGTCCATGGTCACGACCGCGGTCACCGAGACGGTCCAGCAGCAGGCCTCTTCGGTCACGGCTGCCTTCACACGGAACTTCGATGAGTGCCTCAAGAGGTGCCAGTCCGACTTCGCGGCGATCGGCACCAAGCTTGACGAACATATCACGGCTGCAGTGGCTCCGAAGATTGATGAGCTCCGTCGCGAGCTCACGGAAAGGATCGACGACATCGGTGGCCAGCTCAGGGAGCAGTCGGGACGTCTCGACAGCCATGATGACCTTCTACGGCAGATGGCTGATAAGATCAAGAACCTGGAGGAGGCCTTGGTGGTGGCTAACAAGCAGACCGCTCGCCCGATCCAGATCACCTCGAACCAGTTCGACAGGGGCACGGACGGTGCCATCATTCGCGTCGCAGCTGGACAGCTGGTGCAGAAAGAAGATGTACGCGCAGCTCTCGTTCCGTGGCTTGAAGGTGCAGGCCTTGACGCTGAGAAATATGAGTTGGAGTGCGCTGATCCCCTCTCGAAGCAGTTCGTTCTCAAGTTCAAGGGTGCAGCTGGCTTGGCGTCGCGCCGAGTTGGCAAGGCTCTCCAACGGCTTCGTGGTGCAGATGGAGTCTGGCGTCAATTCCCTGTTCCCGCACGCGGTGGTGGTGGAGAGGTGCGCACTCACGTTTCACAAGACAAGAATCCAAGGCAGGTCAAGCTCGAGATCTTGGGCCGCAAGGCGAAGCTTGCACTTCAGGCTGAGCTCCATGGTTCCAAGGTGTTCTTCGATCGCGATCGTGTCTGGCTGTCCGTGGGCTGGGACGCACTGCGCAAGATCGATCCGAAGCAGGGCCGCGAGAAGGCTGAGATCATGTGGAACCAGGCCACGATCAGGAAGTTGGGTTTGGCAAAGGCGGCCCTCGTCGCTCGTATCGCCCCCATCTTCGAGCCTGGCGCTGAACCTGAGTGGTGTCTTTAGCAGATTTGTGAAGCTGCTGCCGAGGTCCACGTCGCAGGCGCTATGTGATATGAGTTCGGTTGGTGGCATCAATTTCACGACGTGGAATTGTCGGGCGCTTCTCCAGTATGAGGGGAAACATGCATCTGAGAGGCTTGGGTACATGTATAGGCTTCGCCTTGGATCCTCTGTCACTGCGTTTCAAGAGATCCACCAACATGAAGCCCAGCTTAGAACCTTTTTGCAGCGTGTCCTCCCAGGGGCTGTGATGTTTTCGAGTTTCTGTGGAGAGGACCGAGAGGGCCGCATCCGAGGGGGTGTTGCCACCGTCTTCCCTGGGTCCCTGGTGCCAGGTAGTTCGATCCCCTCTCTTCCTCTGGGTGTCTCCTCCTCCCACTATGCTCCCATTCCTGGGCGTGTCTTGCGTGTAGAGATTTCGAGCTCTAGTGCGAAAATCATCCACTGGAATGTGCATAATCATGATTTAACTGCCAGTCAAGTTCGGGGCGCGTGCAAACTAATAACCAGGGATCGGACCGAATCAGAAGCTAATCCTGAGGGCTGTCTCGCTGTTGTCACGGGAGATTTTAACTTTGCGAGTGAAGAAAAATTGTGCTTCGCGCAGCCATCGGAGGCCCAAAGAAACTCTAGGCCGCTGCATGCGCAGGCGCCTAGATGGAGCAAGACACTTGATTCATTTCTCGAGATTTCGCCTGCTGCGGCCACCCACTTTGACAAGCAGGCCGATGCAGTTGCAGCTATTGATCGATTCTGGTGCTCGTGGCCTGGTTGGATGATTGCGCAAATATATTCGTGTGCAAGAGTTGTTGGCAACCCTGAAGAACTATCTAAAGTTAGTGATCATGCTGCTCTGGTCGTCACCTTCCTCCCCCGCAAAGTTCCGAATGAGCTCGACCGTCCTATCCCTAAGCATATCGCTAAGTCGAAGGTGTACCAGAGTGTCTTGGGAAAATATATTGAGACTGAAGAACAACATCTTGGGAATATGTCTCCCTCTCGTCGTCTTGAACGGTATAAGTATCTTATGCAAGAAGCGAGTCGTGTTGCCCGCAACCTCTTGGCGTTCAAGAACCCGCGAGATCCGAGGGCCCTGCTACTCCTTGCCCGTGCCCTTGCTCGCGCTGTTTGGCGCCAAGACTGTTCATATGCCGAGCTGTTGCTGAGCTCGCGCGGAATGGCTCCGGACTTTATTGAGATCCGTGGCCGCGAAGTGTGCTTGCTCCACCCGGCGTCGTTCCAGCGCTGGTCGAACGAAGTGCAACTTAGAGCTGCTGACCTTGATCGTGCTTCGGTTCAGGCTCGTCTCGAACAGGCCTCAGATGTAGGATCGCGTGCTCGTCTTCGTCAACAACTTCAGGCTATAGATCGAAGAGCTCGAATTTGGGTCCCGTTCTCGAGGCGTCTGATACTTCGTGCCGTGGTGGTGGATGGGGCTCGTATGGAGGAGGCTGCTTATCGTGCCGCTGCTTTAACTTCGCATTGGGGATCGATCTTTGCTCGTAAGCCGTGGCCTGCGAAAACTGCCGCTGCCTATGTCGACCGCTTCGTCACCCCCGTCAGTTTTGAAGATTGCCCTCCACCTTCGCTCGCTGCCCTGAGGAAAGTTGCACTTCGTGTTTCTGACTCTGCCCCTGGGGTGGACAGGCTGTGCTACGCGGCGTGGCTTGCTCATCCGTCTGGCCTTGTCTTGCTGCACGATGTTCTTCTTTGGGCACTTGCTGGCAATAGCTTGTTCCTCTCGGAGAATGTGACCCTCCAGGCCTTCTTGCCGAAGGGCGAGCTCGCCTCTGACTCGACCGATGGCGAGTGTGACAGGGAAGCCAATGCTGTGCGTGTCCTGGGGATTAGAAATACCAGTATCAAGCTTGTCACGGCGGTTGTGAACTACTCGATCCGACGACCCCTGGACCGTTTTGTTCCTGGGGACCAGCGCGGCTTCATGAGGGGCCGAAGCTTTTGTATGAACATCTTAGAGGTGGATGCGCTATCCCGTGCACACTCAGCCCGTCCTGAAGCTGATGATGATTGCCCCCGTCTATATGCTCTTGATTATGGACATGCTTTCCGAGCTTGTCGCAGGAGTTTGTATTGCTAGTGCTATCGAAAATGGGATGCCCGTCTGCGCTAGTGGGGCTTGTTTGTACTCTATATGATGCCGTCCAGGGAGTGATTGCGATCCAAGGAGTTCCGAAGCACGCGTTCTGGATTCGGTCGGGGATTATCCAGGGTGATGCGCTTTCGGGATCCCTTTTTGCTGCTGCTCTCTCACCTGCTCTTCGTGACCTTCACGCCTGTTTTGAAAGCAAGAAGCTCGGCATCAATCGAGCTTGTGCTGACGACCTCGGCGGCGCGTTGAAAGCGATGCAAGGCCTGATCCAACTGTATCGAGTCATGAACGTTACTGAGAAGATAGCCCATCTTAAACTTAAGCCTACTAAATGTGTGATTGTGCCTGTTTCTGGGAAGTTCACCCCTGACCTCAAGCAGAAAGTGCAAGCGTTCCTGAACATGTTTATTCCTTCCTGGAGTTCCTTTCGAATTGAAGATAAGCTGTTTTATCTTGGGATGTGGGTTGGTCCTGGGGCTTCTGAATACGATTCTTGGGCTCTGCCGATCTCGAAGTATCGCTCTCGGTGTGCTGCCGTGGGACGTGGACCGACTCCAGCATCGTCGTCTACAGTTCTGTACAGTTCGCGCTGCGCTTCGGTCTTGAGTTATGTGATGCAGTTTCTCCCATTGCCATCGTCGCTCAAGCAGATCGAACTTGGATGTTTATCTCAGGATTTTCGGCTTCCTCTAGGGAACGTCGGGCCTGATGATTGGGTGCATCTTCAGGACTTACATGGGCCAAAAGTTTACCCTCTGGAGATTGTGAGTGCTGCGACGATGGCGAGGACAGCGATCCATGCTCTTCCTGGGCGCGACCGAGTATTTCGCTGGCTCTGCCGCCAGAACGACAGCTCCGAGTGCGAGGACGAGCTGCGGTTGACCATGCTGCCGAGCGGATGCCGCTCGCCTGTGCACTGGCGCTCAAAATCGTATGCTGAGCACTTGGCTGCCGCCTGCCGTGGGCCCCGTTCTGAGCTTGCTTCTGAGGCCGCCCGCGTCTGTCGAATCCCTAGGAGCCCCACTGAACCCTTCAAGCCCCAGCGTGCTGCCAAACTTGCTTGTGTCGAGTGTTGGAACTCTCGGCCCTTGGTTGATCTTCTGAGAGCCCGTCTTTGTAAGATGTTCCCGAACCGAGCGGCGGAGATTGCTCGAGAGGATTTTTCGGTTGCCCGTCAGACCCTCCATGAGTCTCCTCCGTCCTGGGCCTGGGCTTGGCTGCGCACGGTCTCTGGAGGATGGATGACTAGTCATAGGATTTTGCACGTTCGTGGAAAGCTCAGCTGCGTTCTAGGATGTACAAACGAGCCAGACTCACTCAGACATTATTTATGTTGCCCCAGGTTAGCTTGGTCCGTTTCCGAGGCCCTCCGATCTCGCCCCTTATGCCTCGATCCTGTCGACCGTCTTGGAATCCCTGGTTATTGTACCGTCCCCATTCTCGAAGAGCTCTATGTTGCTTGCCATGCCTATCATCATCTCCGTCTCCTTCCTCCCGAGGTCTCCTCTCTCTCCTCCGCTGCACACGATGCTGCTCGGGCAGCTGTGCGTGATCTTCGGCTGCCCGCACAGGCGGGCCGCCCTGTCGGGTAGGGCGGGACGTCGTCGTCGTCGTGCGCTTGCCTCCTGCCTCATCCTCCCTCCGCCCTCGTCCTCCCTCGTCCTCCATCGTCCTCCCTTCTCCTTCTCCTCCTCCTCCTCCTCCCTCGTCCTCCCTTCTCCTCCTACTCTTTCTCCTCCTCCTGCTCCTCCTCCGGCGGCGGAGCGCGGTCCTGCACGAGGGCCTGGCGGCCAAGCAGCGGCCGCTTCTGGGGGGAGGGGTACAGTCGAGCTTGATGAGTAGGTCGACCCTTACAAATCAAGGGCGCCCTTGCGTCCTGTGCTTCCCGGTATTCATCGCGCTGTGAGTGCCTCCCCTCTTTCCGCCCCCCGCGGCCGCCTTCTACCTTCCTCTCCCTCTCGCGCCGCCAGACAAGAGTATTCCGTGCCCCGGACTACTTGAGCGCGAGTGCAGATTGCCTCTGCCGCGCGGCGACGGAAGAGTGTCCTCTGCTTCGCGACCCATGGCAACGTGGCTCGTGTCCTCGCGCATGTCCTGTCCAGTCAAGCCCGACGAAAGCGCCAGCCCGGTCGCCTGCGCCCGGCGACGCCCGCAGCGCAGTCCAGTACAGTGCGCGCCAGCAGTGCCGCCGCGCTGCCAGCTCCGCCCACTGCACCGCTCGCTGCCCGGCCGCGCAGCGCGCCCGTGCGCCGCGCTCGCAGCAGCCTGGCAGGCCCGGCGCCCTCCCCTCCTCCTCCTCCTCCTCCTCCTCCTCCTCCTCCTCCTCCTCCTCCTCCTCCTCCTCCTCCTCCTCCCTCCTCCTCCCCTCCTTCATCCTTCTTTTCCTCCTCGTCCTCCTCCTCCTCTTCCTCCTCCTCCTCCTTCTCTCCCCCCTCCCCCCTGTTTCACGTTGGCCATACATGAGCATCGTGGCTGCGGCGTCCTCCTCCTCCTTCTCCTCCTCCTCCTCCTCCTCCTCCTCCTCCTCCTCCTCCTCCTCCTCCTCCTCCTCCTGTTGCTCCCCCCACCCGCCCGCAGCGGCCTCTCGTCGAGGGCCTCGAGGCAGTGGCACCGACGCCCAGTGTTGTCGGCTGCCGGCTCGCGGAGGGTGAGGGAATCTAGGCTTAAATCGCGCATGTCCCTCTACAGGAGGGAAATCCAATAATAGTAACAAAGATAGTATGTGGACGATATTTCGTGCTCTTTTGACTGTTTGTTAGTCTGTTTTTGTAGAACTATTTGTGGTTTTCCTTCCAAAATCCGCCTGTAGAAGGACATGCCCGACCTAATTCTAGGCATTGGGCGATGAGTGGGCGATGAGCGACGCGAGCACGGCCGCTCTCGGCTTCGCCGTGGAGCCGTTTTTTTGATAAGTGAGCGCCTCGGGCGCCCTTCTTTCACTCGCCCCCTTTTACTCACCCCTGTTACTGGTCCGCTGCCCCCCTTCTATTCACCCCCTTTCGTACCGGGTTCAGGCGAGGATGCATCGACCTCCCAGTTGCCCACTCATCGTGGATGTGGGCAATGGAGTGGGGGCTGTGCGACGCAAGAAAAACGGCTTCGATTTCGTCGACATACGCGCTCAAGCTGCCCGCGTGAGGTCGCGCGCGAGCGCCCTCTCTTCTGATGCAGTGTGCTGCGCTGGCTGCCAGCGTAAGCTGCGGCGTAAGGTTGCTGTGCCATCTCGTGTAAGAGCCGTCTCTGATCGTCGCTCAGATGCGGTCGGACGATCGCGCCGCATCGCCGACGTCGCTGATGCATCGCCGATGCATCGGTGATGCCTCGACGACGCGGCACCATCCTCCGACCCCGCTCACTCTGACCACATCGTTAGAAGGAGGGGAGGTTTCTGTTGGCAGTTTTTGGTCTCTAAGGCCCACTGTTGGCGTAACGAGCCGGTCCCGGGGAAGGGGTCGAGACTTCTCAAGGGGTGAATGCGCAGTTTTCGGCCCGTGGGGGCCGTGGGGAAGGGATCGAGACGTCGAGACCTCCTCAAGGTTTGCGTGCCTGTGCGGGCCGTGGCTGGGCCTTGGTGGCCATCAACAGTCGACGGGAGTGGACATCCTCAAGTTTTGTGTTCGCATTCTCAGCTTCGGG
>CAUYUJ010009996.1:20000-25000 GCA_963575745.1 Prorocentrum cordatum
CTTCAAGCAGTTCAGCCCGTGCGTTTGGCGCATCTCCAGTGCTGCTCAGAAGTCCAGCCTGCATCACCTGCACTACTGTATGTTTCAGCCACGTCCCATATTACACAATAAGCGAACACGTGTGCTGTGCAGCACCTTTTAGCAAGGGCCATGCTGGACATTGTTCAATTTGCCATACGCCGCATACATGGAACCTCTAAGTTCGGCATGTGGTGCTAGGGTACAAGGAGCTGGAGGAGGAGCCTGTCCTTGCCGAGTGGCCTTCATTCGCAAGGCACCGCAAGCTTCGCAGCGCATGTTGTGCATAATTAACTGCCCGCATCGTTATTGCGCAGTCATTGCAGATGGTGCTGCCGACCCTGAAGGAGGACGACGGCGACGACGGCGGCGGGATGGGGGTGCAGTTATGGTGCCTCTTGGGAGCCAAATTGGGGGCCTCTGGGGAGCCTCTTGGGGCTTCCTGGCGGCACTCTTGGGGGTCTTTTGCTGCCTTTTTGGGGCCTCCTGTAAGTCACTCGGGGCGGGGCCGAGGGCTCGAAATGTCCATTCGGGTCCCCCGTCTGGGCACCCTCTTGGAGCTGTCTTGGGGGCCTCAGGCCGTCTTGGAGGCCTCTTGGGCCGTCTTGGGACCCTCTTGTGTGTCGCTTTGGAGCTCTCTTGGAGGCCTCTTGGGCCGTCTTGGGGCGACTTGTGGGCTTCTTGGGCCGTCTTGGAGCGTCGGGAAGCCGACAATGCCAGAACACCAACCTCTGTCAAAAACCCAAAGAAAATCAATGAGATTTGCCTCTGGGGGCCCTCCTGTGAGTGCTCTTGGAGGCCTCTCGGGGCGTCTCGGAGGCGTCTTGGGCCGTCTGGAGGCTATCTTGGGCGTCTTGGACTAGTCGTTCGCGATTTGGGTCCCTTTTGGACCGTCTTGGAAGCCTCTTGGGGCAGTCTTGGCCCGTCTTGGGGCCTTCTGTGGCTCCGGGACCACCCGGGGGATGGTATTCTGACGCGGGACGCTCCCTAAACACCGCCCCTCAACACCCCTCTCAACATTCCCCCGGCGGTAAAGAGATCAAAAGGAAAGGGCTTCCCTTCCATTCGATTCGATTACGATGTTGCTCAATTTCGCTTTGTCTGGCGCGCCTGAGGTGGAGGGCCCAGGGAAAGGGGGGGGAGCGGCGACGGCGGCAACGACGACGACGACGAGTCAAGCGAAACAGCGTCTCGCACACGACAGGGTCGGCGCATTTTTGTGTGCGCACCGATCGACACAACGACCAGCACTATCCAGTGTTCGAGAAACATAACAAGGAAGATGGGGAGGGTGAGATACGATTGTGGTGGTGATGATGGTGGTAACGATTCGGATTCTGATTATGATGGTGGTGGTGGTAATGATGCTGATGATATTGATGATGCTGCTGATGATGATGATGATGATGGTGACGACGACGAGAACGATTGCCATGATAATGATGTGTATCTGAATATGGATATGTAGATGATGATGCTGCTGCTGCTGATGATGCCAAGCTGGAATGATGGATTTAGCAGCACATTGATATATTTGTGGTGGTGATTATGGCAATGATGATGGTGGTGGTGATGGCGATGGTGGGGATGATGCTGACGATTATTATGATTGCGATGATAATGATAATGATGATGCTGCTGCTGATGATGATGATGTTGCTGCTGATGCTGATGATGCTGCTGCTGATGATGATGATGACGCTGCTGCTAATGATGATGATGAGGTTGCTGATGATGATGCTGATGATGCTGCTGCTGATGATGCTGCTGATGCTGATGAGGCTGATGATGCTGATGATGCAGATGATGCTGATAATGCTGATGGTGTGGATGATGCTGCTGCTGATGATGATGATCCTGCTGTTGCTGATGACGATGCTGCTGATGGTGATGATGATGATGCTGATGATGGTGGTGGTGGTGGCGGTGTTGGGTGTGATGATGAGGATTATGACGATGACGATCACGAAGGTGATATTGATTGAGTTATTGAGTAATTGATTTGTTGAAGTATTGATGGTTATGATGATGATTCGAAGATGAGGAAGAGGATGAGGAAGAGGACGAGGACGAGGACGAGGAGGAGGATGAGGAGGACGAGGAGGAGGAGGAAGAAGAGGGAAGGGGAGGATGAGGATGAGGATGATGATGATGCTGCTGATGCTGCTGCTGCTGATGATGATGACGATGATGATGCTGCTAATGATGATGACGCTGTTGCTGATGATGATGATGATGATGATGATGATGATGATGATGATGATGATGGTGATGATGATGATGATGATGATGATGATGATGATGATGATGATGATGATGATGATGACGATGATGATGATGCGATGATGACGATGACGATGATGATGATGATGATGATGATGATGATGATGATGATGATGATGATGATGA
The DNA here is from genome assembly GCA_963575745.1 of Prorocentrum cordatum. Taxonomy (NCBI): domain Eukaryota; class Dinophyceae; order Prorocentrales; family Prorocentraceae; genus Prorocentrum; species Prorocentrum cordatum. The sequence goes on from CAUYUJ010009996.1 coordinate 22,428, forward strand.
TGATGATGAGATGATGAGATGATGAGAGGAGGAGGAGGAGGAGGCGGAGGAGGAGGAGGAGGAGGAGGGAGGAGGAGGAGGAGGAGGAGGAGGAGGAGGAGGAGGAGGGAGGAGGAGGAGGCGGAGGAGAGGAGGAGGAGCAGGACGAGCAGGATGAGGAGGAGGAGGACGAGGAGGGGGGAGAATGAGGAGGAGGAGGAGGAGAAGGAGGATAAGGAGGAGGATGAGGAGGAGGATGAGGAGGAGGAGGAGGGACGAGGAGGAGAGGAGGAGGAGGAGGGAGGAGGAGGAGGAGGAGGAGGAGGGGGAACGTGCTCGGAAGCGGAGGGCGCCCCGCGGCGCTCTCACGCAGGAGCACGATACCTTCTTCGACGTTGTGAAGTCTTTCGACGCTCTCATCGTCCGGTGCAACCCGGGACAGATCAAGGCTGACGGAGGCCGCCGGGGGCGCAGGGTGGAGGAGGGCTGTCCAGGACGAGGGCTCTCCAGGGTGAGCAGCGGCATGGGTGCCTCTTCCTCTTCTCCCCCCCGCCCGCCCTACCTCCTCCTCTTCCTCCTCTTCCTCCTCTTCCTCCTCTTCCTCCTCTTCCTCCTCTTCCTCCTCTTCCTCCTCCTCCTCCTCCTTCTCCTTCTCCTCATCCGCCTCCTCCATTCGGGCGTTGCGTGATGGGGGGACGATACGTTGGGGGTTAAAGAAAGGTGCACCTCTTGTGCCCTAAAGGGGCACTGAAGGCCAAAAGGGGCACGAAAGGTGCACGTTTCTCTCCCCCCCTGTTATCGCCCCCCCATGAAGCAACGCCCGAATTGAGGAGGCGGAGGAGAATGAGGAGGAGGAGGAGGAGGGAGGAGGAGGAGGAGGAGGAGGAGGAGGAGGAGGAGGAGGAGGAGGAGGAGGAGGAGGAGGAGGAGGAGGATGAGGAGGAGGAGGAGGAGGAGGAGGAGGAGGAGGAGGAGGAGGAGGAGGAGGAGGAGGAGGAGGAGGATGAGGCGGGGCGGTCACCCATGCCGCTGCTCGTCCTGGAGAGCCCTTGTCGCCACGGCTAGGTTCTCCTGGACATTCTGGTCAGAACGCACCCCAAGAGAGGACCGCGAAGTAGCCGTATCGGTATCTCTTGGCTCCCCCAGTGGCGGGGGGGGAGGAGTAGGAGGAGGAGGAGGAGTAGGAGTAGAAGGAGGAGGAGGAGGAGGAGGAGGAGGAGGAGGAGGAGGAGGAGGAGGAGAGGAGGGGGAGGAGGGGGGAGGGCCAGAGGAAGGCACGAGATGGCATCGGCGACGCTGCCAGGCACCGTCCCGTCACGAGTCTCCCCGCGAGTCTCGTCGGGCCTCCCCGTCCGCTGCAGGACGCGCCGCCTGGGAAGGCCAGCGCCTCGCGGGCCTGCCATACGGGCGGCAGCGCAGGTCTCGAGAGGGGATGCCCTGCATTCTCCCAGCAAGCAGCGAGTAGCAGGAGGCATAAACAGATGAACAACACACAATCAAAAGGCCAAACACCATGAGCCAAACAAGCATGCAAAGCATGATTCTGCAGATGAGCCAGGCCTTCATGGGCATCCCCGTTTTGAGAATTGTGCAGCCCCAAACGTGCAAGACTCGCACAGTTTCGCATCCGTGACGCTGTGCCGTCTGTTCAAGTTTCTGGTTCTGGAACCGCCCTCCATCCGTGCAGTTGCTAAGTTTTTTTTGTTGTAAATGTCAGTTTTTTTGAGTTCAGCGACGGCTTAAGTGAAACCACCGCTTTGAAAAGGAACCGCACTCCATCTTTGTATCGGTTGCACGGTTTCAAGGCGCATGTTCTCGGCATTAAGGGGAGAGCCACATTGTGACCCACCCTCCATCCTGGACTTCGTTGTACGCTCGTAAGGTGATCGTGCGCGGCGCTAAGGCGAGAGTTTCATGCGACAACCACTCCTTTCATCCTTGAAGCTGTTACACTTTTTTCAGACGAACGTTCGCGGCGCTAAGGCGAGAGCTTCGTTCTGGAGACGGCCCCCTCCATCTTTGAAGCATTTACAGACTTCACGCTTCAGGAGCACAAATGGCGAGGGATGCTCATTCGAAACGCCCTACCGACATGTAATGAGGTGCGACAGGAAACGGTTGTTTATAAGAACCTGCGACGGAGGAGGAGAAGGAGGAGGAGGAGGAGGAGAGGGGGACGGGGAGGGAGGGGAGGGAGACATGGAGCAGGAAGAGGGGGAGGAGTAGGAGGAGGGACAGCAGGAGGGGATGGGGAACGAGGAGGACGAGGAGGAGAAGGAGGAGGACGAATGACTCATCAACCCCCCCCCAATCTCCCTCTTCATAGGCTCCCGCACGGATTCATTCCCACTGAAGGACGTGCTCCGTTGGTAGACAACCTTTTGAAGATCCTGCAGCGTGCCAAAACGGCATTCTCGGGACTGTTGCGACCTGACGATCTTGTATCGTGTCAGAACACCCTTCTTGGGGCTTCAACATCGCGACTCGTAACTGTTGCACCCTCTAAGAACACTGTTTCTGGGACGTTCACCTTGGGAAACCGTAAGACTCTTGCAAATGTTTAAAACGAGTGTACACGGGGCTAAGGCGAGATC
>CAUYUJ010009997.1:5000-30913 GCA_963575745.1 Prorocentrum cordatum
GGAGGAGGGGACGAGGAGGACGAGGAGGCGAGGAGGACGAGGAGGAGGACGAGGAGGACGAGGAGACGAGGAGGACGAGGAGGACGAAGGAGGACGAGGAGGACGAGGAGGAACGAGGAGGGCGAGAGGAGAGGAGGAGGAGGACGAGGAGGAGGAGGAGGAGGAGGAGGAGGAGGAGGAGGAGGAGAGGGGGAGGAGGGGGAGGTGGGAGGAGGAGAGGAGGAGGAGGAGGAGGAGGAGGAGGAGGATGAGGGAGGAGGAGGAGGAGGAGGAGGAGGACGGGGAGGAGGAGGAGGAGGAGGGGAGGAGGAGGAGGAAGAGGAGGAGGAGGAGGGGAGGAAGGAGGAGGGGAGGGGTGAGGGGGAGGGGGAGGAGGAGGGGGGAACAGGAGGAGGAGGAGGAGGAGGAGGAGGAGGAGGAGGAGAACGAGGAGGAGAACGAGGAGGAGGAGGAGGAGGAGGAGGAGGAGGGTGGGTGGACGGAGGGTGGGTGGACGGAGGGGGAGGGACAGAGGGGAGGGGGAGGTGAAGGGGCAAGCTATGTGCGCTCGCGTCATATCTGACGTCCTACCCCTCCCTCCCATCCCTCACCACCGCGTAGATTTCCTCTCTATTCGCACAGTCGGATGTCGAGCAGGGCAATGATCGCGAGAGGGCACGCGATGCATGGTAGAGCACGGCACGGCATGGCATGGCGTAGAAGAACACGGCAGAGCGTAGCATGCCATAGCATGGCGTGACATTGCGCAGTGACGCATTACATCACAAAACATTGCAACGCAAAGAATGGCAACGCATAGCGGCGCAGAACACAACACCGCACAGCATGTCATGGCATGGCGCCAGGTTCTTTGGACGGTAAGTGGATCGTCTTCGAGAGGTCTGGGCCGGTCTGAGGTCGTGGCTCCACGTCTCGCTCCGTGGGCTCCACGAAAAGCTCCACACGAGGCGGGGCTGATGGAGAGCACCCGCTGGCCCTGCTCCCAACATCGCCTTCTCAAAGCAGAAAGGGGGCTCCCGCTTGCTGCTCCCTGAAAACGACGACGCCCCCAGGGGGGGGGGTGCTTCTGCGGCCCCAAAAATCAACGAATCGACACCGAATGTGTGATCATGTCCGATGGTTTCTGTTCGGGGGGTCATTTTCTAGATTTTGAGACCTATTTGGAACGAAGGCCAGCGGTGCACGATTCGGAAGGAGCGGAAGCGCGGAAATGAGACCAGCGCTGCTGCGGGAGCATCTTCCAGAACGAGCGGAAGCCCGAAAATGAGGCCAGCGCTTCAGCGGGAGCAACATTTTGAAAACAAGCCCAAGCGAAAACCCGTTTCCCGGGAATCCTGTGAGTTAAAAGCAGTACGCGAAGGGGCGGCCGGATATTTTACGGACGTCGCCAGGGGAGGGAGGAGAGTAGTATTCATATTGTGTATTTGTGGAGGGGAAGGGAGGAGGAGGAGGAGGATGAGGAGGAGGATGAGGGGGATGATGAGGAGGAGGAGGAGGAGGATGAAGAGGAGGAGGGGAAGAGGAAGAGGAGGAGGAGGACAAATTTGGTGCGCTCGCGTCATATACGACGTCTTGCATGTCGATACCCACGGCGCCTTACAATTTGCACATGGATTTACTATGGATTTGCATGTCGATCTGCATTGGGGCACCAGCGGGACACCAGCGGGACGCCAGCGGGACACCGCGGGCCACCGGTTGCCGGGGGGGAATCATTTGGTCTGGCCGCGGCCTAGCCACAGAAGAATTTCCTCTCGCCCGCCCATGCAGCTTCGCCTCGCCCGCACGCACGCACGCACGCACGGCACGCACGACACGAACCCGAAACCGAAATCGATCTCCCGGTAGGAGGGGTCTCCGTTTCACGTCGGACTCACCCCCCAACTTCCGACTAATTGTACGGTAGTCGGAGGGGTTCACGGGTTCCAAATGGCAACTCGCGCGCGGAAGAAGGAAATAAATCCACGATCCGCCAAGGATCCCGGGTTTAATGGGTCGCCGCGAAGGTTGACCCCCCGCGGAAAGAAGAAAAGAAATCCGGCAAGGGGGTTGGGGGGTTCGTGAGTCGCGGGGCTGATACAAAATGAATATTCGCCTCTCTCCCCTGATGACGTCCACAAGATATCCGGCCCCCCTCCTCGTACTGCTTTTTTACACAGGATTCCCAGGAAATGAGTTTTCGCTTGGGCTTGTTTCCAACATTTTGTTCCCGCTGAAGCGTTGGCCTCATTTTCGGGCTTCCGCTCGGTCCGAAAAAAGCTCCCGCTGCAGCGCTGGCCTCATTTCCGCGCTTCCGCTCCTTCCGACTCGTCAGATAGATACTGAGATCGATACTGAGATCGATGCGGTGCCCCGAGGTGTCCCATGGTGTCCCGTGGTGTCCCAAAACGTGAGATCGATAGTGAGATCGATAGTGAGATCGACAGGTGTCCCGTGGTGTCCCGTGGTGTCCCGGTGAGTGAGATCGATAGTGAGATCGATACTGAGATCGATACTGAGATCGATGTGGTGCCCGAGGTGTCCCGTGGTGTCCCAAAAAGTGAGATCGATAGTGAGATCGACAGGTGTTCCGTGGTGTCCTGTGGTGCCCCGTTGAGTGAGATCAGTAGTGAGATCGGTAGTGAGATCGATATGGTGTCCCGAGGTGTCCCGTGGTGTCATATGGTGTCCCGTTGAGTGAGATTGATAGGTGGATCGATAATGAGACCGATAGTGAGATCGAGAGGTGTTCCGCGGTGTCCCGTGGTGGCCCGTGGTGTCCTGTGATGTCCCGTTGAGTGAAATCGATAGTGAGATCGATAGTGAGATCGACAAGTGTCCCGTGGTGTCCCGTGGTGTTCCGTGGTGCTCCGTTGAGTGAGATCGATAGTGAGATCGATTGAGTCAGATGTTGGTTCCCCCTCTCTCCCCCCCACACACAACCTCCTTATCACCCGAAGGGTGGTCGTATAGGTATTTGGGTACGACGTGTACTATCATGTGCTAGCGCGCAGTTACCCCATAGAGAGCACATTGTCCTGCCGTGCAAGGTGCACTGAGTATTATTAGAAAGCATGTTTTAGAGTGCAGCACTTGAGTTCGAATATTACGAGAGTGCAATTGACCATCGATTGCAAGAAGAGCTAGAGTGCAAGGAGTATTGCAACACACCGAGCACTACGTCACAGGTCGTACTCGAGTACAACTAGCGCCAGAGTAAACGCATTATGATATTGCAAGCATCAGTCGGGTACAGTTACCACCAGAGCGTAGTATCAGTACAACTCCCTAGTACAACTCCCAGTAGTACTCCCTGGCACAACTCCCTATTACTAGCACGACTCCCTAGTGCAACCACTATTAAAGTGTTGCTGCATTGCACTTACAATCTGGGCTCTCACCCTTTTCCTCCTCTGGTTGCGCTGGGGGGGTGGGACCCCTCGCGCGGGCCCCCCCGCGGCTGAGAATTCATTATTCTTCCGATATTTGAGGCGGGGGTAACCCCGTGCTCGAACCCCTCGCCAGGTATTTTTTTCCTCCGCAGAAACTGGGCCCCCTGGGTTCCTGGGCCCGCCCCAGAAGTTGTCTCCTTCCGGATGGGCCCCCATGGGTCCTTCGTTGGAGTCGCGGGGCTGATCATTTTGTGTAATCGCAGAGGAGGAAGAGGATGCGGAGGGGGAAGGAGAGGGAAGGAGGGGGAAGGAGGGGGGAGGGGAAGGAGAGGGGGAGGAGGAATGGGAGGAGGAGGAGAATGAGGAAGAGGAGGAAGAGGAGGAGAAGGAGGAGGAAAAGGAAGAGGAGGAGGAGGAGGAGGAGGAGGAGGAGGAGGAGGAGGAAGGTAGAGGAGGAGGTAGAGGAGGAGGTAGAGGAGGAGGAGGAGGAGGAGGAGGAGGAGGAGGAGGAGGAGGAGGAGGAGGAGGAGGAGGGGAGGAATGGGGAGGAGGGGAGGGAGGAGGAGGGGGAGGAGGAGGAGAAGGAGGAGGAGGAGGAGGAGGAGGAGGAGGAGGAGGAGGGGGGAGAGGAGGAAGATGGGGAGGAGGAGGAGGAATACTTACAATACAAATCGTAAGAATGATAAGAAGAAGGCGAAGCAGAGAAATCATACATTACATAATAAGACACATCATAATAACAGAAAGAAGGACACGGAGACGACTATGATACTATTACTAATAAAACTAAAACGGATAAACAACACTACTACTAAGACGACGAATAATACGTATAATATTATAGACGCTTCGCGTATCCCCACCAGCCCGTCCAGAAACGACGCCCAGGCGAGTAGAGGGTCGTCCTGAGGGGCTTTTCGGCGTCTTGGGTGCCTCGGGGGGGCCTCTGTGGGCCGTTCGGGATCCTCTTTGGGGCCGTTATGTTTCCTAGGCCTTCTGGCGAGGGGGCTTGCAACATCGAACCTCGGAACGTCTCCTTTATTAGGGGCCAAGTTGGCTCGTCAATATTCACATCCGCTTCAGTTTACGGGAGGATCCAGACTTGTTTGTTGATGGGCCCACCTCGACGCGATGGTGGCAACTGGAGCAATATAAGGGGGGGAATGGTTTCAGGCTGACAGTAGCAAGCGGTGGACACGTATTAAGTGCATGTTCGCCGAAGAGAAGGTGGTGGCGCGTGTACAAGCATTGTGGCAGCAAGAGGGGCGAAGTTGAGGCAAGGAGGACTACCCCTCCGTCGAGTTATGGGAAGCTCAGCATGATCTTCGATGTTGTGTTCGCGATCCTGCTCAGAGTCGTGTGGAACAACCCTTCGCAGTGGGTCTCCAGCTCGGTACCTCAGGTGGGGCACGGTAGGAGGGTGCTTTGGGGCAGACGGCTAATCAATCTTAATTACGCCGTCGAGCAGCTCCTCCGTTTGCGCGATACCCACAACGCAATGGCGGTGATCGGGGAGAACAAGGCCTCGCATCTGCATTCGAGAAGTTGTTTCCCTGCTGAAGAATCGGGCTGCGCCCAATGACCCCATCAGTCGAGGCAGCGCAGCGCGCTTTTGGATGAAGCTCGCAAGCAGGTGGACAAGGCAGGCCAACGTGTTGATCAGGCGCAGGCCCAGGCTGATAAGGCTCGGGCAGCGGCTGCGGCATACCGCACCTTCGAGCATTGCCAAGAGGCCAGCAGGGATTAGGTTGAGAAGCTGTTTTTTTGTTCCACGTGGCTGCCAGGCCATCTGGTGCGACCGAGGTTGCTGGCATTCAAAAGGGCCCGTTGCAGGCAGCGCGCGAATGGGGAACATTTCGACGCGGAAGGCATGGAAGCTTCGATTTGGATCTGGAGCGCACTGAAGTCAGTGAAGGAGAAAGGAGGCCGAGGAGTGAAATGAGGCCCTTCTCGCTCCAGTGCAGACCGCCACCCCGGGGGGGAAATGCGCTTCCGCGGTCGGGGGGCAGAAGAGTTTGAACGAACGCACGCCAGTAAAAAGTCGACGAGGTTAACGCGGTTAATCCTCTTTTGAGTCTCAGGCGGCAGGCGCTGCATGTGCCGAGCTAGACGTATCTGCCACTGCTATTCCTCCGCTTCCGCTCCTGCGGCGGCCACCGACGCGGCGCGCTCGACCAGGGCAGCTTCTGCGGGCTTGGGGGCTGCGTCTTCTGGGGCAGTGGCGCCCGCGGCGGAACAGCTCCTCGAGACGGCCGAGAAGTGCGGGCAGTGGCATAGGTACGCTTGCTGCTGGCGCTGACGCTTCTGGATCAGGCGAGGGAGATAGATCGGGCGGTCGCCAAGACAGCCAGCGCCGCGAGTTGGAGGCCTTGAACTTCGCGCGCGGGGGCTCAGCCGACAGATCGACGCAGCGACGCCCCGTTTCGCCAGGCAGCTTCAGATGGCACTTTTGTCGCAGCCAAACTTCGCCACCTCTCCCGTTGCTGGAGATCGGAGTTTCACCAGTGCGCGCTGTCGGTCGGACAATGTTCAAATGTCAAGAATCGATTGCAGCAATGAGCCCCGTCGCGCGACACCGATACTGGAAGTCTCTCAGGTCGGGTCGCTATCGGAGTTCCAGCTTACGCAGGACTGGGCAATCCTCCAGCGCTTCCCCCATGCCCTTCCTCGTGCACGTCGGATGGTGACTGCGCGTGCCCTTAGGGGGTTCTTGCAGTTTCGAAACGCATGCCCACTTCGGATCCGTTCGGAGGTGATGGAACCCACCTTCTGAGCCGATTGGGGAATTTCGACGCGCTGCGTCGCTTCCTTGCATCGTCGAAGGGGATTCGGATGCGCGGCCATATTTCTCGGGGTGGCTTGGATCGGCCGGCGAGCTCGGAGGTCGGACAGTCGCGCGGCCTTCCCCGACGCGACTGGCAGGTAAGAAGTGGCGGAGGACCGCGGGTGATGATTTAGCTGTTCGTTCGCTTGTTTGTCTCGTCTCTGTTCTCTGCCTAATTCAAGCTTCGCGCGGCCCGCTTAGCTTCGACCGGAAGAGGTGCGCTCTCGACCCGCGGATCAAAGACATGCCTTTCTTATCTCTAGAGGCCCCGGCGCTATCGGCGGCTGCCCGGGCGGCGTCCCCGGGCGCGCCCTCGAAGCCTGGGGCCCCAGTCCGTCGCGCTCGACAGGGGAGTTGGCCTATCGGCGCGCGGCTGTCCTGCGCGCCCCAGGGAGGCCCCCTCGGAGTCGCCCTCGGACTTGGAACGGGTCGCCGGGCTGATGGAGGAGCTGAGGCGCCAGGATACCGCGGGCGCGGGTTTTTCCAGACTCATCCGCCCTGCGGAGCTCGAGAACGGAACTGCGCGCCCTATCCCAGAATCCGGGCACGGCCGATCTGTTGGGCGAGGACAGGGTCGGGGGTCAAACAAGGCGCCCCCCCCTTCTTCCCTCTGGCCCCCGGGCCCCGCCCAGATGCCCGTCGGCCCGTGGGCTCGCCGGGGCCCGGCCCGAGGAGGTCGCGAAAGTACCCCGGTGAAACAGCCTCTCCCTGCCAGGGGTTCGAGACAACATCGAGAAGCGGAGGGGCGCGCGTGCGCGCGCGTGTGTCTATGACGTATTCGGGGGCCCACTATCTTTCCATGAACGAGCTGGAGGCTGCGCCGAGAAGCTCTGCGCCAAGTTCGCCGCCGCCCGCGCCCGCCAGTGACGAGTTTTTCTTCGGGGTGCTGCCCGGGCAGATGCCGCCGAGGCACGCCAGTTCAGCGAGCGCCCAGTTGGTCGGCGCCCAGTGGCGCCCCGTCCAAGCTAGGCACCTCCAGGGCAGGGCCGACGGACCTCATCGAGCATAACCTCCAGGATTGGGAGCGCGCGCGGGACTCGGCGGGACCCCGGTGACATCCCCTCGAGGGCCCCACTTGAGTTGTCATGGCCTTTCGGGATGCGCCCAGGTACCTCCAGCGCTCCCGCGTGCGATTCCAGACCCGATGATCAGGCACGTGGCCAGGAAACAATGATACGGGAGAAAAGCCCAAATCCAAATCATTTTATAGGGCGATGGGGCTATAGGGCCATGGAACTAGGGCCACAGGTCTACAATTCTATTGAGCTAAAGGGCGATCGAGTTCTAGGGCATAGGGATATGGCTGTAGGGCTATGGGGCCATGGGGCTCTGGGGCCACGGGACTCTAGGGCAAAGGGCCACGGGGCCATGGGGTTATAGAACCAGAGGGCCATGGGGATAGAGGGCTATAGGGCTATAGGCGTATATATATAAGAGAGAGAGAGAGAGAGAGAGAGAGAGAGAGAGAGAGAGAGAGAGAGAGAGAGAGAGAGAGAGAAAGAAAGCTATAGGGCTATAGACCTATGAAGGCTTTAGGGCTTCAGGGGTATGGGTATAGGGCCAATAGGGCTATGAGATTGATTTGGCCATAGGGCTATATAGCTAGTGGGCTCTAGGGCGATGGGGCTCGAAGGCTTACGGGCTATTCGGCTACAGGGCGATTGGATTATGGAGCTATGGGGGACAGGACTATAGGGCACCAGGGCGCCCGGGCACCAGGGCACCTTGGCGCCCGGGCGGGCCGCGGAAATCGGCGACGCACCTCGCCCAACCACATGAATCCGCTAGGACCCTTACAGGGGCGAGCTCTGATTGGGGAGCATCTTGGACAGCGCATGGAGTGGGCAGGTTTAGACCTCGATCTTTCCCCGCTTGTCCGACGAGCGCCTCGAGGCGCTCCCTTGGCTTCGGGCCTGGGCGCTGCAGGATGGCATGCTACCCTCGCAAATCTCGTTGAGACTGCGGCCCGCGCTCCCAAAGCCAGGCGATCACGGCCACTGGTTGGTATTTTTGATTGGCGCGACGGTCGGGCCGCGGAGAAGGCGCGCCAGACGCGTTGCGGCCACGTGGGTGGAGGGGGGGGGTCAGGGGGGGGCGCAGTTTTGCGGCCGGGCGCGCAGGCTTGAGCAACTTTGCCGTTTCCAGCGCTTTGATCGATTTGAATAAGGCCTACGAGAACGCCCAGCGCGCGCCGGCGCTGCTGGCTGCTCGGCAGCGCAGTCTCCCGCAGCGTCTCCTCAGGTTGTGTCTCGCGCCCTGCCCGCGTCCGAGAGCGCTTCCCATGGGGCCGCGCGTTTCGAGGTTATCGACCGTGTATGTCATCATCTTGGCAGGTTGTGAACATGCTGTTGCGTTTCTGATTCTTACTGACGCGGGCGCAGCGGCCAGAACTGACAATAAGTAACACGCGCCAGTTCTATAACGCGGCCACTGATATCATCATCTGCGTCGTTGCCACCTGCAAGCTCGTCGAGATCGCGGCCGTCCTGGGCGCCAGTCAGTTGCGCGAGAAGCTCGACGTGCGCGACCTGGTTTTTTTCCCCGGAAGCAGAGGCGTGGTTATCGCCTCAGCAGCCGAGTCGCCTGCTCAGATGTGCGTTGGCTTCGCGCGGTGGGGGTTCATATCGGCCCGCGCGATTCGGAATGTGGGATGCGACTTTTCGCTCTGCGCTCGGTCGGCCAGGGCCCGCTGGACAATGACTTATCCATGAGATCCAGGGCAAGCAGGTTTCGAGGCCCTCAGTCGCAGCTGAAGAAGATCATGTGTTTCGGGCGCTGGAGCTCCGCCTGCAGGAAGCAATGGAGTTGGAGTGCCGGGCGTTTCTGACAAGCGCTCGCAGGGGCTTCGGTCGTCAGCGGCCGAAGGTATTTTCGGCCCAGCCCGCGGCGGGCCGCGCCCGGCGCATTTCGATTGATCCGGCAACGAAGCCGCCGAACCCGCTAGCATCGGCGGCTCTGCGCCATAGTTTTTCCGCGGCATGGCTTCGCGAGGAAACTGGGCTCCAGCGTTTCCGAGTCAGCAGGCGTTTCAGAGCTATTTCAAGAGGCCCCCTGACTTGACTTGGCCCGAGGCCCGCGTGGCCCCGCGGGGCCTCTTGCGCGCATTGAAATGGGACGGGCCTGTTCGGCGCGCCCGCGTGGGCCCGCGGCCCGCTGACTGGGCGGGCCCCGGGCCCCTTGGAGAAGCGGGCCCTGCCGACGCCAGTGCCATTCGATCTCGCGCGCTTCAGGGGCCGCGACGTGAAGCGCCTCGTTCACGCTGTTATTAAGAATGCTGTTATGGGCCCCTTGCAGCGACAGTGGCCGGACAATTTTTCTCGCGGCCCGGGCTGCGGGCGACGACGGCGCAGGTCTGCGGGCCTCCGGGGAAGCGCGGCGAGCGGGCATCCGCCGGCAGAGCGCGTCGCGGGGGGCTCGACGGAGTCGGGCGGTGATCTACGGGCCCTGAGCGAGGCCTGTCAGGCTCGCGCGTTTCCGACAGGGCGCAGGTTTCACAGGCCGCGCGGGCGCGCTGGGAATTTGTTCTGGGCGGAGAGGCCAGCTTCCTGAGGGAACTGTCATGGCTGAGGAACATGGCGGGCCCTGGCGACCCCTTTCCCCCGCCCCGCGCCCCCCTCCCCCGCCCCGTCGTCGGGCGCCCCTGCCCGCGGCCCTCGGCCGACGCGGGCGGGTCGGCCCGCCGCCAGATGCGAGTGTCCGCGGGCTGACCTGCTCTGATGGGTCGGTCCTGGAACCCAAGGGTTAGACGCTGCAGCAGGGCGGGCTGAGCTTTCTCCGCGATTAGTGAGCAAGGGGGGCGCCTTGGCTAGCGCATCAAGACCTCTCCCGCGCTCGTTTCGGGATGTACGTTGCGTCGGTCTTTTCGAGCTCTCCAGTTGTACTATTGCGGATCGCCCGCTTTCTCGTCGTCTCTGCCTGCTCATTCATCTCCGCCATTTGTCCGTTGTTTTCTCGTGCTGGGACCTACTTGGAACCGGTTGGGTCTATGATCTGTCCAATTCCAATCAGATTGTAATTGGATGCCAGTAGGGGTCTAATTGGAAATAGCTGTGTCTGGGATCTGCCCCAGTTAATTTAGACGGTCGTTCGATTCCAATAGGAAACGCATTTGATTCAGCTGGGTGTGGGATCTGTTCAATTCTAATTAGATCCATCCGGGTTCAATTGGAATATGTTTGGAATCAGGTGGACCTGTGGTCTGCTCACTGCCGATTGTAGTCGAATTCGATTGCAATCGGAGTCAAATTCGGATTCAGCTGGACGTGGGGCGCGCCCAATTCCAATTCCATTCGAAGGAAATCCTGATAGAAAACCGATTCGAATCAGCTGGGGATCCGCTGCATATCAGTTCGGATTTCATTTGGTTCCAGATAAGAATAGATTCGCCTGGATCTGGGATCTGATCCATCCTAAATAGCTTCGAAGTTGATCCCACGAGCACTCGATTGGGAATCAGTTGGATCTGGGGCCTGCGTTTGGTTCAATGTCGATATCCATAAGAATCGATTTGACATCAGCTGGATCTGGGATTTGCGCCATTTCAATTCGTTTATGAACAGATTCCCGTAGGAAACCATTCTGGATCAGCGCTGTGTCTGGAACGTTATCAATCCTCATCGGGGTTTATTCGGTCCCGGTCGGAATTTAAATCGAATCAGCTGTTCTTGGGCTCGCTCCGCCCCAGTGATCCGTCAATAGTGTTCCAATCGGAATATCATGTTAATCCGTTGGATCTGGAATCAGCCTTTCTCTTTCTTTGTTTTTTTTGTTTCTCTCTCTCTCTCTCTCTCTCTCTCTCTCTCTCTCTCTATATATATATATATATATATATATATAGATGTCTCTGTCTCTGTCTCTGTCTCTGCTTGTCTCTGTCTCTGTCTGTTTGTCTGTCTCTCTCTCTCTCTCTATCAGTTTCTTCCGTCTTTCTTTTCTCTCTTCTTCTCTCTTGCTGTCTGCCTGCCGGTCTGTCTGTTTATTTGGCTGGCTTGCTGTCTGTCCGTCGGTCGGTCTGTTTGTTTGTCTGTCTGTCTGTTTGTCTGTCTGTCCGTCCGTCTGTCTGTCTGTGTCTGTCTCTTTCTGTTTCTCTCTCTCTCTCTCCCTCCCTCTCTCTGTCTCCTCTGTCTGTCTCTTTCTCTCTCCCTCTCTCTCTCTCGCTCTCTCTCTCTCTCTCTTTCTCTCCCTCTCTGTCTCTATATACCGCTCTTGTTTGTTTTTGTTTCCTATCTCTCTCTCTCTCTCTCGCTTTATGTTGGTTGTCTCACTCTCTCTCTCTCTCTCTTTCTCTCTCTCTCTCGCTCTTTCTCTCATTTTCTTTCTCTCTCTCTCTCTCTCTTTCTCTCTCTCCTTCTCCCTCTCCTTCTCTCTCTCTCTCTTTCTCCCTCTTTCTTTTTGTTTCCCTCTCTCTCTCTCTCTCTCCCCCCAGACACTCGACGCAATCCTCGTGATTGCGCGGGGTTTGCGATGTCAGGGGTGCGGCAACAGTGCGTGTTGTAACGGAACTTGTTTTAGGATTTCCGGGCTGAGAGGCGAGGAAACCATGCGCTGTCATCGGGGATGTTGGGATTGGTTGGGTTTCCCCCCTCCGGCGGCAATCCAGCCCAGCAGGGGCCTTCCTATGGGCCCCGGCCCCCCGAATCCAAAAGATCTCAACCATCCAGATGGAAGCACATGGTTTCCCCTCTTCTCATCCCAGAAATCCCCAGAATCCAAAAAATCTCAGCCATCCAAATCAAATGAAGACACGTGGTTCCCCCTCTTCTCGTCCCAGAAATCCCAGACATCCAACTGAACGCACACGGTCTGCGACGTCAGGGGCGCGGAAAGCACGTGGGTCCACGTGGAAGTGTCTTGGATGTCTGGGATGCGGCGTGAGGGAACCGTGTGGTTTCATTCGGATGCGTCGGATGTTTGAGATTTTCGGGGCCAGAGCTCCTGGGAGGGCTTTTGGGCTGGAGTCCCGCTGGGGGGAGGAATCTCCTGCGCATCAGAAAAGCCCAAAGGAAACACATGGTTTCCCCACTTCCCATCCCAGAAACTCCAAACATCCAATTGAAAACGCAGGGCTTCCGCGCCCCTGGCATCGCAAACCGCGGGTTTTCATCTGGACGTTTGGAATTTGTGTGATGAGAAATAAGGCAAGCGTGTGTTTCATTTTGATGTTTTGGACGTTTGAGATTCTGGGGATCGGAGCTCCTTGGAGGGCTCCTGGGTTGGACATTCGCTGGAGGGAGGGAAGTCCTTCAAATAGTAACAGTCGGCATGAAGACACAGGGTTGCGGCACCCCTGACATCGCAAACCCTGTGGTGTTTTCACAGGAATTGCGTTGGGTGTCTCAGAGAGGGAGAGAGAGAGAGAGAGAGGGAGAGAAAGAGGGAGGGGGAAAGAGAGAGAGCGGGATAAAAAAGAGAGAGAGAGAGAGAGAGAGGCAGAGAGGGAGACAGAACGACAGAGAGACAGAGAGAGAGACAGATGAGAGATAGATAACAAACAAAAACGAGAGAGGGCGAGAGAGAGAGAGAGAAAGAGAGATAGAGAGAGCGGACAACATAAACAAACACACGAGGAGAAGTAGGACATGAAGAACACCACCGTCGTAAGTGAATACTGAGATCAATGGGTCCTGAGGGTCCATATATGGATGGATTCCATGTACATGTGTGTAAATATAAATGATTGAATGTGTATACGCATACATATGGTGCTGATCCATACGCGATCATAATCATTCGTAGGCTTGCGGGCCCCCGGGGGGATCACACTGGGGTTCGGCTGCGTTGCTCTGTTGTATTTCTGGCCCCGCGGATGTCTCCAGGTCTGCGCTGATCTTCGCTTCGGTGCGTTTCGGGAAGGCGTGTCCTCCAGGGAGGGGGAGGAGGAGGAGGAGGAGGAGGAGGAGGAGGAGGAGGAGGAGGAGGAGCAGGAGGGGGGAGAGGAGGAGGAGGAGGAGGAGGAGGGGGAGGAGGAGGAGGAGGGGAAGGAGGATGAGGAGGAGGAGGAGGAGGAGGAGGAGGAGGAGGAGGAGGGAGGAGAGCTCACTTCTCGCGCTGCAAGGGTCCTGCTCACCGGGGCCGGGGGCCCGCGGAGGCCCGGGGGGGCACGTTTCAGTCGGGCCTGTCCCTCTACAGGGGGAATCTTCCAAAATAGTCAAAACATAGTCCGGGGACTATCCTTTGAGTGTATTTGTTTGCCTTTGGGGAGGATTTTTTGAACGTGTTTTGCTCTTCGTCCAACATCCCCCTGTATGGGGGCAAACGCCCGACCGAAGGGTACTTGCCCGGGCCTGGGCACTGCATGGCGATCGCGCAGTGGACTCCTTGTGTCCCCGGGCGGCCAGCGGGGCGTTCCCCTCCGCGCGCCTCCAGGGCCCGGGGGCGGGGCGCGGCGAGCGGCTGCTCTCTGCTTCGGCCCCCTCTGCGCCGCCAGGGGTCTGAGCTTCCACTTCCCGGGGTCGAGCTCGTGAGGCCCAGGGCTGCGGCGAGACCCGGCGGGCCTCTCGCGGTGCCGAGCCCGAGCGGGCACGCTGTTCGGCCCTGTGGGAAGGCGCTTGCCTGCAAGGTCTGTCTGTGGCGCGGACGCGCTGACACTGCCCTCGCCTTGACGCCCTGTTCGGGGGTGCCAAAGGTTAGCAGGCAGGCCCACCCCGCGCGCAAGGTTTGGGGATGAATCGGCACTGTTCAGAATACTCGTATGGATTCGTGCGCTTGGTGAAGGTCTTTCAGTTCGTCGACGTTTGCCCTGGACATCCCCAGATAAAGGGCGCGGAAAGATCGCTCAGCCTTCTGCAGCGAGGGGTGGGCCCCGGCATCAAGAAGTATCTCGGACGCAGTATCCCCACCAAAAAGAGGTGAGGCGCTGTGTTTGCCAGAGCTTTGGCCCGACTCGTATATATGTTTCTCTCTGCTGCTGGTTTCTCGTCGTGGGCCCATGCAGATGAAGGCTGAAAGGAGGAGGAGGAAAAGGAAAGGGAGGAGGATGGGGAGGAGGAGGAGGAGGAGGAGGAGGAGGAGGAGGAGGAGAAGGAGGTTGAGGAGGAGCATGACCGAAAATTGCCCCCCAGGAAGTCCGGGGGGTTCCCGTTCCGATCACCCGCGGCGCGCCCAGTTAGGTCCGCGGGGCGCCAGCGCGGAACAGGGGGCCTGCGGAGTCAGGAAAAAGCGCGTCCGTGGCACGCTCCTCCTTGAAAAGGGGATCCGAGCCTCGAGCCCCCCCCCCCCCGCGCTCCCTTGGAAATGGGAGGGGGGCTTCCGAAGCCCCCCCCCCGCCTGCTCTCATTCCGTGGTTGTTTTGGTTAGCCGGGGGGGCCGTAGCCAAAGGGGGGATGGGGCCTGGAAACTGCCCCCCCCCCCTCCCTTGCTTTTTCGGGGCCTGGGGTCAGCCTCGGCTCTCCCTTATTCACGGGCACCGGGGGCGAGTCCGAAGTTGCCCCCCCCCCCCCCCCTTCCTTCTGTGTGGGCGGCGGTGTACAGTCGGGGCCCTGAAGAAGGAACCCTTTTCGTTGGGGAGGGGCTCCGCGTTCCTCAAGTGTTTCACAGCTTGCCTCACGTGTTCCTTATGTGTTCGATAGGAAATCGAAGTTTAACTTATGGAAGAAAGGGGCCTCGTTCCTTATTCAGGGTTCCTTAGGTCAACGCCCCGAATGTAGCCGAGGGGCCCCTGGCTCAAAGGGGGGCGGGCTTTGAGACTGCCCCCTTTTTCTTTCCAGGGCCTGGGGCTGGTCTTATGTCGGGCCTGTCCCTCTACAGGAGGAGTACTCAAAAATAGTAAAAAACATACTCTGGGGACGATCTTTTGACTATTTGTTGGCATTTGGGGAGTATTTTTTAAGTATGTAGGGGGACAGGCCCGACTTCAGGCCAGTCTGGGCTAGTTCAAGGGATGGGGATGCTTCCGAACCCCCCTCCCCCCCCTCCGCTCCTTCTGTTGGCTCTTCCAGGTGGGGAGCCCTGGCTGAAGGGGGGGGTGCGAGGCTACTGCACTCTTTTTTGGTTTTCGGCGCCTCGTTGGTTTCCGGCGCGTGGTTTTCGGCGTCTCCTTGGCTTTCGGCGCGTCCTTGGCTTTCGGCGCCCCTTGGACGTTTGGCGGCCCTTCGGTTTTCGGCGCTTTATTGGTATTCGGTGATCCTCTGGTTTTCGGAGTTCCCGTTGTTTTCGGCGCCCCTTGTGTTTTCGACGCCACTTTTGGTTTTCTGCGCGCCCGTTGGTTTTCGGCGCATCGTTGGTATTCGGCGCCCATATGAGTTCCGGTGCCCCCTTCGTTTTCGGCGCTCTGTTGGTTGTCGACGCCGTTTCGATTTTCGGCGCCCGTTTGGTTTTGAGCGCCCTTCAGCTTTTGGCGCTCCTTTGGTTTTTGGCGTTCTTTGGTTTTCGACGCCCTTCGGTTTATCGGCGCGTGTTTGGCTTTTCGGCGCCCTTTTGGTTTTCGGCGCATCGTTGGTTTTCGGCGCCTCTTTGGTTTTCGGCGCCCCTTTGGTTTTCGGCGCCTTTTTTGTTTTCGGCGCCCTGTCCGTCTTCGGACCTTATGTTGTTTTCGGCGCCATTCCGTTTTCGGCGCCCTTCTGGTTCTTGGCGCCCCTTTGGTTTTTCGGCGCCCTTTTGTTTTTTGGTGCGTCGCTGGTTTTCGGCGCCGCTTTGGTTTTCGGCGCCCTTTTGGCTTTCGGGGCACCGTGGATGTTCGGCGCCTCTTTGGTTTTGGGCGCTCTTTTGTTTGGTTTTCGGCGCCTCTTTGGTTTTTCGGTGTTCTTTTGGTTTTTCGGCGCAATTGTGGCTGTCGGCGCTCTACTCATTGGTTTTCGGCGTTTTCTTTGTGTTCGACGCTTTTTTGGTTCTCGTTCTCTCCTTGCGGTAGTCGGCACCCTTTTGGTTTTCGGTGCCCCTTTCGTTTTCTGCTCCCTTTCGATTTTCGGCGCTCCTTTGGTTCTCGGCGCATTTGTAGTTTTCGGCGCCCCTTTGGTTTTCGGTGCTCCTTTGGTTTTCGGCGCCCAGTTGGTTTTCGGTGCCCTTTTGGTTTTCAGTACTCCTTTTCGGTTTTCGGCGCAGCTTTGGTTTTCGGAGCCCTGATGATGTTCGGCCACCCTTTGGTTTTTAGCGCCCCATTGGTTTTCGGCGCCCCTTTGGTTTCCGGTGTCATTTTTCAGTTCGGCGTTTTTAGGGTTTCTGGCGCCCTGTTAGGTTTCGGTGTTCTTTGGGTTTCGGCGCCAATTTGGTGTTCGGCGCTGCTCTAGTTTTCGGCGCCCTTTTGGTTTTCAGCGCCTCTTTCGTTCCCAGCGCCCGCTGATTTTCGGAGCCTCTTCGGTGTTTTGCGTTCGCTCGGTTTTCGGCGCCTTGTGGTTTTCGGCGACAGTTTGCTTTTCGGCGCTCTGGTTGTCGGCGCTCCTTTGGTTTTCGGCTCCCGTTTGGTTGCCGGCGCCCTTGTGGTTCTCATCGCCCTTTTTTTTGGTTTGCGGCGCTCCCTTGGTTTTTCGGCGCTCCTTTGGTTTTCGGCGCCCTTTTGGTTTTCGGCGCACCTTCGGTTTTCGGCGCCTTTTAGGTTTTCGGCGCCCCTTCAGTTTTCGGCGCCCCTTCGGTTTTCGGCGCGCCTTCGGATTTTCGGCACCTTTTCGGTTTTCGGCGCCCCTTCGGTTTTCGCACCTTTCGGGTTTTCGATGGCTCTGTGGTTTTCGACCTTCTTTTTGTTTTCGGCGCCCTTTTGGTCTTCGGCGCCCTTTCCTTGAGCCAAAGGGGGGGTCTTCCAAACCTCCTCCTCCCATTTAGCCAGAAGAGGGGCAAGGGGGGGGGCTAAATCGTCGGCACTGGCGGGAGCCTGTTGATGATCCTCTCGTGGATGATTATCTTGATAATCCCTTTCCTCCACAGCTCGCGCCAGCAGCCCAACAATCTATCAAGATATCGATAGCCCCTGATGGGCTGTAATACACTTCACTCACTTGGTGCGTGTGTGGCCTATCGGCCGTGCCCAGCAGCCTAGCTGGGACTCAAGGGCGCCCTCGAGCCGGAACGGCGGAGGGCACGACAGAGATCAGAGAGGCAACACAAATATAAATCACACAGGGGGAACATATTTTGCCTCTTGATCCCTACGAAATTCAAACATAGTAGCAGCGCTATTCTGGAATATAACCTCGCGAAGCGAGCAGATATAAAACCACATCTCGCGTTAGCGATCCGATATCATAGAAAAGAAATCCCCGCGAAGCGGGCTGAAATATTAACATATGAGCGAAATCACCGCGAAGCCGGATAAAATAACATATGAACGAAATCACCGCGAAGTGGGTGAAAATAGCATATGAACGAAATCACCGCGAAGTGGGGTGAAAATAACATACATTATTGAGTGAAACTCGGTTGGCGAGATAATACTTGTGAAAAGAATGCAACAAACCTCGCGAAAGCGAGCGATATGAATAGAAACCACATGGCTGAACTCAAATCTCAGCTGGATCTCGTGGTTCCTCGGCGAGTGGCGGCTTCTCGGCGAGAATGTCGAGCCCTCTAAGCCCTCGCTTCCTCGCTGACTCGAACTCCGGGTCGTGAATTAGCGTCCAGTAGCTCCTGCACATGAAAACGTCTAGCAGCTTCTGCGCCTCGTACTTGATCTTCGTGCATCCGTCGGCCACCTGTGCATAAGAATGAACCCATCTGAGTTCGGCACCGCACTCTTGAACTCCTTGCTTGAACGCCATGCACTCGATGGCGGCGCGCTTGTCGCTGAGACCCAGCGCTGATTCTCTGAACCCGTAACTGCATCGTATAGGTTTTTGCAGTCGGTCACTAGCACGCTCTTAGGTCCCTGCTTGATCATCTCGTAGCGCTTGTCGCCTTTGAGCTGCACACTTGCGCTCAGCATCTCCATCCAAGCCAGCTGCGTGTACTCCAGCTCCTCCGCGGCCTCGCTAGCTGCCTGGATCTCTGCACCCAATGATGAACGGCACTTGCGTGTCAGCTTCTTAGAAGCGCCTGTGAACATTGTGAACTTCTGCTTCTTGCCGCTGAGCGCCTCCACCTATGTCGTGCAAATCACGTAGCCTCCTTGACTGTTCCCATCTGCCCTCGAACACCACGATGCATCAAACCAACGAACCCAAGCCATCTGCTTGTAGGGATGTATGGTAACTCCAGTACTCGCAAACTCGTGAATCGTCTTGACTAGCTGGTTGATCCTGCCGAGGTCCTTGACCGTCGCGCTGTTGACCACTGCCTGCAGCATCGAGACATGAACTGCGATCTGCGGCATCGTCTGTGTAGAAAGCCACTGAGTTTGTCCAAGGATAGCTCTGCATGCTGTAACTTCTCCGGCTGTCAGCTTGTCGTCCGGGCTCGCCTTGCGGCCTCGCTTGACGTTGATCGGCTGGATGGTCTTGGCGTACTTTTCTTGACTTAGCCTGAAGCCTCCATCTGGATTTCTTGAAACTTCAACTCCACAAATTGAATAGCCATCTTCATCTGACTTCCACATGCCCCATCGATATAGCGTCTTGAGATGCTCATACTCCCTCTGGAACTCCACGTTGGTGGGGTCACCTGCAATCTGGAAGTCGTCCACGTGCACCAGGATGAGCCCGACCACCTCGTTGTCTGAGTCCAGCTTGGTGAAGAGACACGGCTCGAGCTTGCATGTGTACCAACCTCTACCTTCCAAATCCTTCTTGACCTTCTCGTACCACCGCCTCGGTGCGTTCGTAAGTCCATAGCAGGCCTTGAGGATCTGCACGACGTCATCGTCGTTGAGCTGCAATGCTTCTCGTAGCTGAGGTACTGGTAGTGCATATAGCTCACGCTCCTCTTCTGTAGCTTCTCCCTGAAGAAAAGCTGACGAAGCATCTGCAAGCCACGTCTTCCAATTCATATTGGCCGCCTTCTGGTATAACATTTGGCGCGCTCGCCTCGAGGGCGTTGGTGATTCGGTCTTGAGCGTTTCGAGGTCTTTGTCGGTGTAGCCGATGAGTACCAGTCTGGCCTTGGCCTTCTTGCCTCCTTCCGCTTCTGGATCCTCCTTCCACGTAAGTACCCAGAGCATCTTCATCAGGTCGACGTCCGGCAGCTTGCTCCTGAGTACGCCCCTGCAGGCCTGAGCGAGTAGAAATTGATCAACTTCTTTCTTCATTGCCACGTCGAACTTCGCCTTGTCCTTGTCGTCCAGCTTCTTGTAGCTGACCTCAATGCGCTGTCGCCTGGCCTGTGTCGCCACATACAGCCTGGGATCCTTCACAAAGCGGTTGAGTGCATCCCGGGAGGGAACCGCGATAGACACGTAGACGGCCTCCTGGCGCTCGGTGGTGACGTCCTGGTCCTCACTGGTCTTCTGAACTGAGTTGGGGTCGTTCGTCGTGCGCATACCGAACTCGTCCAGCTCTCTCCCGCGCTTAGCTCCGGTTCTCGTAGTCTGGCGCAATTTCTTGGCCGCGGCACCTTCTTCCGCTTCTTGGGGTCGCCGAACTCCAGGTACAGGTAGATTGTCAGGTGGTTGGCCTGGTGGTTCTGGCGCTTCTAAGTCCACAGACGAAAGGTCGTCCTCCTTCTCGTCCTCTTCCGACTTCTTGTCTTCGGACTTCTTCTCCTCTTCCTTGGTCTCGGCTGCCCCTGCAGGCTCCGATGGTGTAGGCGCCGTGGGCGCCTGAGTCTCGGCAGCAGCTGGCTGCCCACCTCCCGCCTTCTGCGGAAAGGGATCCTCCGGCTCCATAACCCATGCGTCATCTTCATCATCGAGATCTGGAAGGCGTTGTCCGATCAGATCCTCGAACTCGCTGCTCTTGACCTTCAGCATGGCAGCAGTGATGTTGAGAGGAACTGCTTCCCCATGAAGAAGTTTGTGGATCTCTATCTCCGTCTCCGTAGCTGGTCGAAGGTGTCCGCGTCCTGCTCGCAGAAGTCGGCCGTGGTGCTCTATCCAGACGACTGACCCTGGATTGCCGTCTGAGCCGGGCTCTTGTGCGATTACAGTCGCTGGGCCTGCCCAAACTCCACCAGGCATCTTGACGTTGCCCTTGGCCTTCTCGGACCACCAGTAGCACAACTGCCCTGTAGTCCAGTGTGTTTTCTCCCTGGTCTTGCGTAGTTCCAGTAGTGCAAGACGTCGTCTGGAAGTAACCTCGAGGAAAGCCTTTCTCGCCTCGAGCCGCACCTTCTGATTCTTGATGTACTCCTCGTCTTCGGCGTCGTAGGTCTTGCTGAGTATCGGTAAGTTGTGCTCTTCTCCGAACACATCTCCCACGATCGGTTCCGGCGTCCTGCCCAGCATCATCTCGTATGGGCTGTGGCCCTTGTACTTGCCGAGATCGTTCATGGTGGCAGTGACCTCCCATCAAATCTCATCCGCGGTAACCTTGGCGTCGGATTCCTCCGCGATCTTGGTCATGGTGTCCTTCAGGATGCCGATGTTTCTCTCACACAGCGCAAGCTGGTTGTGAGCCTGCCGGGCGGTGACGTCTACTATGATGCCGCGCGACGATAACCATTCCTTGATTCTCTTCTCTACGTGGCAGCCTTCACCGTCTAGACGTAGTAGAGCAGGTCGACCGTAATACTGCATCCACGTCTGCTGCAGCGTCTTGCGAAACTCCTCGCCCGATCTCATGAGTCGGCCCTTGAGTTTAAGCTTCCCGCCGCTGAGTCGAGTACCTGTATCGACGATGTATGTCCCTGTCCAGGCCTGCTTGTCGCGAGGATCTGTCCAGTAGAAGCCGTCCGTCTCGATCACCTTACCAGGCGTGGCCAGGCTGTACGGCGCGACCACCGACTCCATCGGCTTGTTCTTGTGACGTTCGCAAGCCTCGCATCTGAACTCAGCTGCCAGCTTCAAGATAGGGCCTTGAGCACCGGCCCGCTTGAGCACGTCAATGAGGGTCTTGTTGCTGCGATGCTCGAGCCTGACATGCAGTCTTCGCAGATATCCGTTAACTTTACCGACGTCCACTTCATCCTCCTGTGGCTCGTAAGGTGGAGGTGGTGGTGGTGGTACCTGATCTTCAGCTGTGCCGGGTGCTGGATCAGGTAGTTGCTCTTGTTGATCCCCAGGTCGCTTGTAGTAGAGACGTGTCCTCGTATGGCTCGTGCCTTCTGGCAGCGGGGCGTATATCTCTTCGTCGGTCAGGATGCTCTCACCCAGCTCGTCGCCAATGAGGGTGTTGGTGTCGAGGTCCCAGGTAAGCCTCCGCACCACAGAAAGCCAGTCAGGGCCCTCGGTGTCTGTCCCCACGTAGGTCTTGACGTTCTCGTCCTCGCGCTCCCAGCACTCGAACTCGCCCTTGGGGTCGATGTCGAGCTCGGCCTCCATCTCCATCTCCAGCCTCTGCGCCTTGGGTAGCGGCTGCTTCCCGACCAGGCGCCGCTTGGTGACGTACACGGCCTCGCTGAACTCCGTCTCGTAGTCGCCTCCTGCCCACGCGCACCAAGTAGACCACTCCACACATCTCATGATAGACTTGGCCCACTTCTTGCACATCGCTGTCGGGTAGGCTGCGGTGAACTCGGTAACCTTGCCCTGGATCTCCTCGTGCTTGTGGTTGTGCGGGCTGCCTTGCTGATTTGAGCACGTCCTGCCGATCGTCGCATTTAGGTGCTGGTCGGACGTCGCTATCAGCCACTCCTTGATCAGCTCGCCCGTCTCCGGATATCTCAACCCATAAGCACACCCATCCACTAGTACAGTGAACAGCTGCTCTCGAACGCGCTTGAGGTAGGGCAATGACCAGGTCCCGCACTTCAGCGGCTGCTCGAAGTCAACTTCAGCTCCCTGATGTAGTGCTTGAAAGGCAAGTAGCACGCAAGCCCGGGTGACCTTGTCGTTCTTCCTGCGCTTCGCCTCGAGACGTAGTCGTTGTTCTTCTGTCCTCTGGTTGGCGTTCTGGATGATCGATCTGGCCGTACAGGGTGGTGAGAATACGACCCTTCTCGGATTCTCCAGCTTCAGCGTCTCCGAGGCTCTTCGGTAGCCCGTGTTGGTCGTCAGATCGTACCCGTTGTGCTTCCCGAGCCTGATGACGGTGCCGCCGAGCTTCTCGACCTCCATGCCAAGCTTGGAGTCTGGGGGAGCACAGACCTCCAGCAAGTCCAGCTGCCCAAGTCGAAGTAGTTCTTGAGCATCCTTAGCAGCTGCCGCCTCGAACTCCGTGATCTTCCGGTTGAGCATATAGATCTGCGCGGTGTTAAGCGTCTTCACCTGACCAGCCGCATGGCGGCCCCGATCGTCCTCCTCTGGAGCCTCTTGGCTTCCGCGTCCAAGATCAGGTCGGTCAGTCTCAGCCAATTGTCCACGCTGTTGATCTCTTCGAGAAGGTTCCAGCAGCTGTCCTCCGGCACGGGGACGTCTTCCATCTCCTGCTGCATCCTCTCCATGTCCTCGGTCAGGGTCTCCTTCGCCGGGTCCCATGCCGGGAACTGCATGTTGGTCTGCATCACCAGGTCCAGATCGATCGCCCCCGAGACTATCTCCGGCTCTTCCTCCTTCACCGTCGCCCTCTTCGGAGGTGGTGCCTCCCACGCCGTCCGACAGGTCTTTTTGGTCTCGGGGCATGGTAACTATACCGCCCTCGGCGGCGACGGTGAGCTCGAAGTTGCTGTCCGTGGTGGCGGTCTCGAACTCGCTGTCGTCGGATCCTCCTCCTTGGCCTCGGAGGGCACCAACTATACACCAACACCGATCCTGGCCCAGGATCACCCTGGGCCCAGGATCGGTGTATATGCCTTCTTGCGCAAGGCAGGAGGGCGTATACACCGATCCTGGGCCCAGGGTGATCCTGGCCAGGATCGGTGTTGGTGTATAGTTGGTGCCTTCCTATGGCCCCTAAGCCCGAAGACGCTGGCCCAGAGCTCGACGTCTCCGCGCGGATCCTCCGACGCGCGTGGCTGCGCCCTCGCTTGTGCAGCTGCAGCCTGCCCTGCGCCTCCCAGGCGCTCCGCAGCACTCGCACTCCCACTCCCTCCTCCTCCTCCTCCTCCTCCTCCTCCTCCTCCTCCTCCTCCTCCTCCTCCTCCCCCGCCTCCTCCTCCTCCTCCTCCTCCTCCGCCTCCTCCTCCTCGTTCTCCTCCTCCTCGTTCTCCTCCTCCTCCTCCTCCTCCCCCTCCACTGCCTCTTGGTGTCGCCAGCGTCGGTCTCTTGCTCCTCCTTCTTGGCGCCGAACGGCTTCACGAGCGGCGGCTGTCCGAATGGAAGTCGTCCCCGACACTGGTGGCTCCTGCCGCCCGTGCAGGAACGCCCTGCCGTCGTGGTCCCTGGAGCTCCGCAGCAGCCGCACCCTGTGCTCGTCAAGGCCGTCGAAGTAGCGAAGGCCTCCGAGGGTGGCGATGAGCCACGCCAACTTCTGCCACCGCATGATGATCTCATCCGCTGGCTGACATGGAATTGAAAGCTGATCTGTCGCGAACTTCGCAGCTCGATCACCGTCTTGAGCCCAAGAGAATGCGGAAGCTTCTGTCATCAAGGCCTCATGTGTGATAACTTCTCTCCATTCAGCTTCTGGCCCAAAATCTATCAGAAGATGCCCGCACCTGGATCTCTCTAGTAGGTACGTCCTGCTACCTAAAGTCTGAAGCCTGATCGTCCCAAGCTCGAAATCCACAATCACTCCAAAATGCTTCAGAAAATCCATGCCTATCAAGAGCGGTGCCTCCACTTCCACAACTGAAATTGGAAAATCGCACTCCTGGCCATCAATATATCCTGGGATACTCGCATGATTTAGGGACTTGGCCTTCTGGTTATTCCCGAAAGTGAACTCTATCAGGGGTCCCGGGACGATCTTCATGCGATTTACGCCTGCGATCTTCATCATAGTGGCTTGCCATACCTCCGCTGTCTCTAAGCCTATCATTGAGGACGTAGCCCCAGAGTCCAAGATACCCTTGAAATTCCCCGAGAGCTGGGATGCCATAAACACACACTGCTCGAAAGCCACGAATCCCATGTGAGACTCTCTTCGAGAAACCCTTGGCCGAATAGTCTTGAGCTTCCTTGTCTGGCTACTCGGGGCCCTCCGAGATCTTCTGTACCTGATCCTTGTCGGACACCTCTGGAACCTCAAGAATCTCTGAAACCTCCGAGTCGGTCGCATTCGGGTTGCTGTCGATCGTATTCGTGATGTTCGTGATGCTGTCGATCGCGTTCGTGATGTTCGTGATGCTGTCGATCGTACTCGGGATACTGATGTCGATTGATGCTTGTACTTCCGTCCAGTCTGCAGCTTCGCTGGAGCCTTGCAGTTCTTAGCAATGCGTCCGCGGCCGTCGCACCTCAGGCATATGGTGTTGGGGTCCGTTTTCCACGACTCGTCCCTCGGCTGGTGATGGCCCGAGATGCCGGGCGAGCCCCTGGTCGAAGTCGGCGCCTCGCCTGCCCCCTTGGCCGGCTGTCCGCCTGCTCCTCCCTGGCGCTTCTGCCCGAACTGGCCTCCGAAGAACTTCCGTCCGGTCTTCTTCTGGCGCAGCAGCTCGCGAGCCTGCTTGAAGGATCGCTGCCCTTGTTGAGCAGCAGCATAAACAGCACCCTCTAGTAGTTCATCTCTCAGCTCCGGGTCGTCACCCGCCTGTTCGTAGATCTCCTGGATATGGCTGGCGAACTCGTCGTCCTCTGCCGCCAGCGTTGTGGCGGTCTCGCTGTACTGGTCCACCTGCTGGTATGCCTCCTCATCCTCGTCTTCCTCTTAGGAGTAGTCGTCGTCGCCCTCGGCCACGTAGTTCCTGCCGCGCTGTTGCCACTGTGGCCTGGCGCCACGGCTGTTGTTGTGGTCGCGCTCATGCTTCTTGTCGAACTGCATCCCGAGGGCCTGCTGGATGGACTGATACCCGTACTTATTCTGCACTGAGGCCAGCGCTTGTGAACGTTCATGGTCGTCGAGGCCGGCATTCTCGAGTAGAAACCATGCTCGGAGCGGCTCAGGAAATATGGGCTTCTTCTCGTCGAACTCCGTATCGATCGCTTTGATCGCCTTCTGCATCCGATCCTCTTCGACCTCAAACCGGGTCAGGTAGTCCCGCATGCTCGTCCAGTTCTTCCGGTATGTCTCCTCTATGAATGTCCTCATATATTTGCCAGCGTCCTCTACCTCCAGGATGCCGCTCTTCTCTCGAAGATACTGAAGCAGCTGGCTCACTCCCTTCGGTAACTTGGTGGTGTCGTCTTCCTCGAGGTCGTCCAGGGTGTCCAGCTTATCATATTTCTGCACTCCCTGCCACGCGCGTCCCTGGAGCTTCGCCATGAGCCTGGGCCCGCAGAGGCCCTTCTCGTCCTTCTTGGTGCCTCTCACATAGAGCTTCACCCTCATCACGTAGGAGTCGAAACTACCCACATCTCCGTCCCAAGAAGGAACCGTCTCATCTGTCGTCATGACGAGCCAGTCCGTGGAGCCAGACCGGCTCCGCTACCAACTAAATCGTCGGCACTGGCGGGAGCATGTTGATGATCCTCTCGTGGATGATTATCTTGATAATCTCTTTCTTCCACAGCTCGCGCCAGCAGCACAACAATATATCAAGATATCGATAGCCCCTGATGGGCTGTAATACACTTCACTCACTTGGTGAGTGTGTGGCCTATCGGCCGTGCCCAGCAGCCTAGCTGGGACTCAAGGGCGCCCTCGAGCCAGAATGGCGGAGGGCACAACAGAGATCAGAGAGGCAACACAAATATAAATCACAGGGGGGGGGCTTCCGGCAAGGAGGGTTCAAAGGGGGGTAGCTTAGCCCCCCCCTTCCTTTGAAAGCGAGGGGGGGTGAGCTTCTGG
>CAUYUJ010009998.1:0-25000 GCA_963575745.1 Prorocentrum cordatum
CGCAGCTGCACTGTCTTGTGTAACGAAGCGCTACCGTCTTTTTTTTATCGGAGTTGCCCTCCGCCTCCTCCTCCTCCTCTTTCTCCTCTTCCTTCTCCACGTCCTCCTCTTCCTCCTCCTCCTCCTCCTCCTTTTCCTCCTCCTCCTCTTTCTCCTCCCCTGCTCCTCCTCCTCCTCCTCCTCCTCCTTCCCAAGTATACGCCACAGGGCTGGGTTCCCTCATCGCGCGCGTGCGCCGTGAGAGGAGAAGGGGTGCGCCCCGGCGCGCCGCGTGAGCACTGCCAGCTCAATATCTCCTTGCCATCTTTTTATTTGACTCGAAGGCCCTCCGCCTCCAGCAGCGGCGAAGCGTCCTGGCTCGCCTCTAGACCCGCCAAAGAGTGTTCAAAGAACCTTTTTGTGGGCTGCGCGAAACGTGATTCGACCACTTCTGGTTGAGGTTGTCGTGTGTGAGCTCATCGGGTAGATGTTTTAAGAACATGTATTTAAATTCCGTGGTAGGCCTATAGGACTGCCGGGACGGTCGGTGCCTGCTCAACCGCCGCGGTGCAGAGGCATCGGCCGCATCTTGCTGCAGGCGTGGGGGCTCTTGGGCAGGATTGCTATCCATATCTCGAGTCGGGCGAAGAGAACTATGCACATGCACCGATCCTGGCAAGGCCCATCCTCGACCCAGGATCGGTGCATATGCCTCCCTGGCCAAGGCAGGAGGGCGTATGCACCGATCCTGGGCTCAGGGTTGGGCCTGGCCAGGATTGGTGTGCATGTGCATAGTTCTCTTTCTCCTATCGAGGAAGACAAACGGCATGCGCAGAAACTTGTTGGCGCCGCGCGCGGGTTCCTTGGCTCCGCGCTGGCCCCCCCCCCTGGCGGCGCCTCCAGGTCGCCGCCCCTGGCGCGCTCCGCTTGCCAAGGAGGGCTCCGCGCGCATCCAAGAGATCCGCGCGGAGCGCCAACAAGTTTATGAGTATGTTGTTTTCTCCTCCTTCTAATTGATGTCCACTGCGCCCCCGACTCTCTGGAAAGTGGCGCCAGCAGGCCGAGGCGCTGCGGACGTGGGTACAAAACTGTCCCCGCTAGGGCGCCGTCTCTGCACCCGCATCCGCGGCTGCTCTGGTCCTTGGGAAAGGGTACCCGAAGCTCCAGGTCGCGGGCGGCTGTGGAGGCAAAACTTGCCCGCAGCGAGAGCAGATGGCACGATCGTTGTGGATGCCGGAAAGGGCGGGGCACGGAGCCGGCCATTTGCGTTGAATTTTGGCGAGTCGAGCCAGCACGGGCGCAGAGACACGCTGCGGATTGGAAGCAGGCAGTTGACAGCATTCGTACGGAAGGCATGCTTGACGCCCTGCGCCTAATGGGCTTCCCGACGGATCGCAAGGATCGAGGGGCTCCTCGTGGCGCCAGAGGGGCCAATCGGCCGAGCGCCCACGAGCATTTGGCATGTTACTCGTCTGCACGCCGAGGCCTTTGCTTTTCCTTTCCCTGAGGACATTTCTTCGCGCACGACGCAGTGGTCGTGCTCCCCCAGGGAGCCCTCGAGGGGCCTGCGGCGCGGGCGGGGGCTGCCTCTGCCCGCGTGTGCACCGCTGCCCCTCGATGTTTGCGAGTCCGACGCGCGTGTGCGTGACTGCTGTCTTGGCAGCAGTGGCTGCTGCGCGAGCCGTGCGGCGTGGAGCCGCGCTGGCAGGAGGTCCAAAATACACCTTATGCGATGCTTAAGAAAACCTAAGTTTTCGGCCAGAGTCTCGATTATTCTTAACGTTTCAATGTAAATCCTAAGATTTGAATGGAATTTTTGGGTTTTTGTTCAAGTTCTGAGACTATGAATTTCTTAACCCATGATTTCTAAAGCATTTCGCAGGGTGTACTCAAAAATAGTCCATCAAATCGTCCCCAGAGTAATTATCTTTCGACTATCTTTCAAAATCCCTCCTGTAGAGGGACGGGCCCGACTGAGGGCGACCGCCGAGCCCCGAGGATGCGCCGCCGAGGCACGCGGAGCACAGGCAGCCCGCGGGAGAGCATCGGGGTGGGCGCGAAGGTGAAGCGTGCGTTCGGCAGGGGCGTCTGGGAAGCCCGACGGTCACGCTCGGCGCTTCTCGAGGTGCGTTGGACTTTGTTTTTAGTGCTTTTTGTTTCTCGTTGTTTGACGTGGAGGCGTAAACTCCACAGCTTTGTTGCGTTGTCTCCGTAGTCGGGTTCAAGTTGCTGCGCGGGCTCGGCATCGCATGCTCGGCGAGACGCAGCTGCGCCGTCCGGATGGTTTGAAGGCCGGCGGTTGCGACGGATCATCGGAGTGAGCTGGGGCCGACCAGGGTGGACCGATGCTCGTTTTGGGGACCTTCCTGTTGGCCACCTAAAGGATCTGTTCGACTCAGGTTCGACTCAAGTTCGACTCAGGTTCGGCTCAGGTTCGACTCATATTCGACTCAGGTTCGACTCATGTTCGACTCAGGTTCGACTCAGGTTCGACGCAGCTTCGACGCACGGGTGGAGCGAGTCGCTCCAGGAAGGTCCCCAGAATGAGCATCTAAGGGTGGACCGGTGTAGGAATATCCCAAGCAGGGACACCAGATAGAACCCTTTGTTTTTCACCGACCCGCGCGCGTTCTGGAGCCGGCTTTGAAGGCGCGGGCACCGAGAGAACGGCACCGCAGCCAGGCGTTGCACACGCATCGTGTGGCGTAGGGCGAGTTGGCAAGACCACGCTTGGAAACTCGGGGCGAGGGCGGAAGGAGCAGATGTCGGGGGAGCGTAAGACCCGGGTTTGCCAGGACTCGGGTTCGCCATCGTTTTTTGACGACCGCGACTCGGATTTTGACGAGTAGGAGTTTCGTGGGATGTCTGCAGCGGGAGGCCTCGTCAGAATGCAGGCTCGGCCTTGCCATTTTTGTTGACGACCTCGTCGGGGATTTCCGAGCCCCCTGTGCCCGGGTCTTACGCCCCCCTGAAGATGGACGGAGGGAGGGAGAGGGGGGGGGGGGCACGAGTTCGGAGAGGGCGGCAACCCATCCGT
The DNA here is from genome assembly GCA_963575745.1 of Prorocentrum cordatum. NCBI lineage: Eukaryota > Dinophyceae > Prorocentrales > Prorocentraceae > Prorocentrum > Prorocentrum cordatum. Next base: position 3,017 of record CAUYUJ010009998.1, read on the forward strand.
TTTCCAGGCGCTGCGCCCTGCGGAGGCTTCGCGTCGCGTCGGCCGGCGGCGACCCCGCCGTCGGCGTTCCGAGGTTGAACTGCCGGCGGCGGCCCAGATTCGCTCGATGTGGATCGATTTGGACGTTTCGGAAACGGCCGATAGGTTTCAGGAGGGGAAAAAACACACAGACACAATTAATCGTCGATTCCCCAGAAAATATGGGAAAATATGGGAAGTGGGGGGGAAGACAGAAACACAGAAAATATGGGGAAATATGGGGAATCCTTTTATTTGTATGAATTTATTTGTGTGTCCTGGTGCCCCTTCAGTGGAACGATTTGGACGTTTCGGAAACGGCCGATAGGTTGAGCGATCCCCGCGGTGCCAGAAGCCAACGCCGAAGCTGGCACGCCACGAGCCGGACGTGACCATGTCAGCCTTTGAGGCGACCCCCCCCATTCCTTCATGGCGCACGCGCCCCGTGCAACCGACGCCCCGCCCAGACTCCGTTCCCCGCCCACCGATGGAGTGCGCGCCATCTGGTGCGACAGCACTCGGGAGGGGAAAAAACGCACAGACACAATTAATCGTCCACCCCCAGGAATTACAGGAAAATATGGGAATTGGGCGGGGAGACAAAGCCTGAAAATCTGGGAAAATATGGGGAATCTTGTTATTTGTGTGTATTTATTTGTGTGTCCCAGTTCCCCTTCAGTTACGCGCGCCTTGCGCAGTGATCCGGGTCGGCCTGTTGCAGTGTGACGTGCCCGCGCAGCCTCGTCGTCGACCGGCGCAGCGTCGTGTTTTTGGTGGGGATGCGTTGTCCTACGCCGTCCAGTATCCAAGTTTTGCGGATCAGTGCGCGTACGCGTTTGCGCGTTGTGAGTGGATGCATCGTACTTTGTGGGCCCCGGAAACGACAGGGCCGTTTTGCACCGTTTCCAAAAAAATGTCCCTTGAAAATGGAGACGGTAAAACAACTGCGACCGGAAACGGCTAAAAAACGGCTCCAGGATTGGAACCGGAGCCGGACCCGGTCACAAAACGGCGACGGAACGGGAAAAAAACGGCGTCGGAACCGTCCAAAAAAACGGCAGAACGGAACCGGTAACAAAAACGGCCTTGGCGTTTCCAGGGCCCACGAAGGCGCCGTGCCCCATGTGGCCACAGCCGCCGCGCGCGCGCAGCAGCGTGCGTCGCCCCCCCGCCTGCACACGGCCACGGCGTGCCCGCTCCGCGCGTTACGCCTCTCGTGGAGAGGCGTGGACCTTCGCCGCTTCAGCCGGGGAGCCTCATCGACCCAACGTGTCGCGTGCCCGACGCCTCCCGTCACTCAAGTTTAGACCCCTACGCTGCCACCGTAAGGGTATAAACTTTCCAGCCGCCCTGGGGCAGGTGTCCCCGACGGCGAAAAGGTTTATTTTCTACCGTTCTTCGCCCGTTCAGACACGCGCGTCCGCCGCCGACCCCCCACGCGTGGGCCCAGGCGTGGCCCTCAGCACGAGCGTCGGCCTCAGCGCCGGGAAGCCAGGGCTCTGCCGTTGTCGGCACCGCGGCGAGTCGCCCAAGCCGTCCCTCCTCCTCTTCCTCCTCCTCCTCCTCCTCCACCTCCTCCTCCTCCTCCTGGGTAAGGGGGACGCCCAGGGGCCCAGTGCGGTGCGGGCTCCCGTCGGTGCCACCCCCCGGACAAAGCCAACGGGGGAGAAGCCGCCGTAATTACATGTCGCGGAGCTCCGACCGGGAGGTCCCGGACACAGTTGTTGTTATGATCCGCGGGTCGGGAGCGCACCTCTTCCGGTCGAAGCTGAGCGGGCCGCGCACAGCTTTATAATTGACAGGGGGGGGAGGCAGAAGGAGGGGCCTCACGTCGAGGCCAAGAGAGGGCAGGAGGTCCCGGACACAGCAGGACGTGATGCAGCAGCGTGCAGTGACGGTTACGTCGATTCCGGTATGTCGGTCCCGTGCCTCCTGCGGATGCCGCCCAGCCGTTCGCAGGCGTGCCTGCGCTGCCGGCAGGTAGGCCGGGCACGGGGAGGTCTGTTTCAGCTGGCAGGCCGCCCAATCGCCGATCCCTCATCCACATCATCCGCCACTTCCTTCTCCCTTCCATCTCCGTCTCCTCCTCGTCCTCCTCCTCCTCCACCTCCTCCTCATCCTGAACGGCATCACGCACGCGTGGCCCCGCTGGCACGCACGCGTGGCCCCGCTGGCACGCACGCGCGGCCCCGCTGGCGCTATCTGTGCGCCCCCGAGTCGATCATGCGTGCGTCGCGCATCACAGGCGGCGTGGTGGTGGCAGCGCAGGTGGCCTCTTCCTTCGGGGGCGGGAAAGAGGGGGGTGACGACCAGGGGGGGTGGATATCATGGCGTGGGCCATGGTACTTCCCCAGATTTCATGGCGCCTCTTCTTATTTCATGACGTCCCTGGCCCCCCCCCTCGCTGGGCCGCGCACATGCCGCCGGTCGTGATTTGCACCCCCCCCCCCTCTTGGACACCCCCCTCTTGGCCGCTCCCGATCCTTGGGCGCTCAGGGAGCAGCGTTGCCCACGGCAGATTCTCAGCTGGTGCAGGTTTTTGTTTCCGTTGGCAGCCACGCCCGCGTACCGCTCGGAGTGCGATCTACCAGTCAGTCGGATCTCCCCTCATCCCTCCCCCAGTTCTTCCCTTTCGTTCGCCCTCCCTTTTCGCCCCTTCCTCCTCGTCCGTTCCTCCCTCTTCTCTTCTGTTGGAGAATTGAAGGGACGGCGGGGGATCACAGGTTGGGTGATGGTCCCATCGGCGGGCGAAATGAGGGTGACCAGAGGTGGGACAAGGTGTTCGCCAAGCAGGCCGTCATCGTTCCCAACGTCCATGGCTCCGACATTCTGTATTCACACCTGAAGCCCCCGGTTGCGACTTCATTCTCCCTCGTGGATCCGTCCTTCATCCTCGCCGCTTCTTTCCGTCCCGCTCTCATGGGACGAGGCTGGGACGAGGATGACTTCAGAGCGATCTAGGACGTTTTCTGAGGAGGCCACGTCGCCCGATACATCCTCCAGAGCCGCCGGATCTCAGAGGTTCACGATTTATCCGCATTCGAGTTTGTCCTGGTCTTGGCTTCGCCTCATATCACCAATATTTTCTCTCCTTCCTCCCATTCCCGCCTCCTCTCCCTTCCCACTTCTGCCCACCCCTTCCTGCCTGCTCCCTTCCTTCCTCGTCGCTCCTCCTCCTCCTCCTCCTCTTCCTCCTCCTCTCCCTCCTCCTCATCCTCCTCCTCATCCTCATCCTCCCCCCCCTCCTCCTCTCCTTCCTCCTCCTCCTCCTCCTCCTCCTCCTCCTCCTCCACCTCGTTCTTCCTCCTCCTCCTCCCTTCTCCCTCCTCTGGTTGCGACGCCCCGCGACTTCCTGCAGTACCGCCGCGTGCTCCTGCAGCAGGCCCAGGGCCCGCAAACGGGGTCGACGCCGCCACGGGGACCTCGCCGAGAGCAGCCTCCAGCAACGAGCTCTGCCCCCCCTGGCTGCTCCGCCCTCCTGCCCCCCCCCCTGCCACCCCAGAGATCCGACGCTCCAACAAACATTGTCAGGGAGGAGGGGGAGGAGGAGGAGGAGGAGGAGGAGGAGGGGGAGGAGGAGGAGGAGGAGGAGGAGGGGGAGGAGGAGGAGGAGGAGGAGGAGGAGGAGGACGGCGATCCGACCCCAGAGATCCGACGCTGGCCGGGCCTCGGGACCGTCAAGCAACGTGGGCGATAGTCGCCTCCCCCTGGGATCCGCTGGAGGGGTTTGGCACGTGTCCTAGCGCCAACATCGCAGTGCGGATCTCGTTCGGAAAACGATCGGATGGGCCCGGAGTGTCCTGGAGAATTTCGTTCCGCATTTCGAGGTGAGTTTCATGCGAATTTTATGTGGCGCCAGGAATGAAGACCGAAAACAGTCCACGCGAAATTCACTTCGTTTTTCGCTCTCCTCTTCGGGCAAAGATCTGCTGCAATCATCCACGCAGAAACCCGCTGAAGCATGTCTGCAAGGCTGGTGCAATGACACGTGCTGTCGGAACGGGTGGAGGGGGGTTGGATGAAGAGGAGGAGGATGAGGAGAGGAGGATGGAGGTGGGCGGGATTGGGCAAGCTCCGTCGGAAGGTTATCCCCCCCCCTCGATAAAACAAACACTCATCCAGAGTAGGGAATTGGTCCCGACCTCCTGGGCCCACGCATCGAGAAAATGGGGGCGGCCGGACGTCTGGGTCTACCCCCCCCCGTCCCACCACCTTCCCTTTCTCCCTTTCCTTCCCCCCCCCCCTCTCCCCATTTTGCCTCCCCCCCCCATCTCCCTCCCTTCCCGTGCTCGTCCGACTCCTCTCTCTCCTTTCCTCCCCTATCTTCCTCCCTTCCTGTGCTCCTCCGTCTCCCTCCCTCCCCCCTCTCCCCCTTCTGCCTCTCCCCTCCCCCCCTTTCTCTCCCTTCCTCCCCATCTTCATCCCTTTCCGTGCTCCTCCCTTTTCGTCCTTCCCCCGCCCGCAGGTACACAATATGAATACTACTCCTCTCTCCCCTGATGACGTCTGGAAGATGTCTGGCACTCCTCCGCGTATGGTTTTCATATAGGATTGCCGGGACATGGGTTTTCGCTGTTTTTTTCTGCTCCAGACTGTTGCTCCCGCTGAAGCATTAGCCCCATTTCGGCGCCTCTGGTTGTTCCAAAATGTGTTCCCGCTGCAGCGCGGGTGTTTCAGGTCCTTCCAAACAAGCCCCAGAATCTTCAAAGCTTCCCGCAAAAAAAACTCGGAAGTGATTCCACATTCGGTGTCGATACATTCGCTTCTTGGACCGCAGAAGCCCACCTCCCCCACTTTGGGGCGTCGCCGTTTTCAGGAAGTGTCAGGCGGGAGCCCCGTTTCTGCTTTGAGAAGGCGATTTTGAAAGCAGAGCCAGCGGGTGCTCTCCATCAGCCCAGCCTTGTGTGGAGCTTTTCGGAGAGCCCAAGGAGCTAGACATGGAGCCACGACCCCAGACCGGCCCAGACCTCTCGTAGACGATCTTCTTACCCACCAAGGAACTGAGCGCCATACCATGACATGCTGTGCGGTGCTGTGTTCTGCGGTGCTGTGCGATGCCATGCTATGCGTTGCCATGCTTTGCGATGCAGTGCTTCAGTGCGCAATGCCACGCCATGCTGTGGCATGCTACGCTCTGCCGTGCCCTTCTGCGCGATGCCATGCCGTGCTCTACCGTGCATCGCGTACCCTCTCGCGATTGTTGCCCTGATCGGCATCCGACTGCGAACAGGGAGGGTATCTACGCCATGGCAAGGGACGGGAGGGAGGGGTAGGACGTCAGATATGACGCGAGCGCACCTAGCTTGCCCGTCCCCCTTCCCACCTCCCTCCCTTCCCGTGCTCCTCTCTCGTCGTCCCTCCCCCCCCCCCTCCCAGTGGCGCTTTGAGTCTGCCCCGAATCTGGGCCATGACCCCCCATCCATCCCCCCCTCCTGACGCCGTCAGGATGTTGAGGTCAAGCGTCGGCGTTGCAACCTCCCCGAGGACGGTTCCATCCTCATCGCGCTCCGCTCCGCGGAGCATCCTGACTTCCCGGAGGAGCTTCCCGCGAGCAGCGTTTGGTGCTACACTTCTTTCTGCCGGCTCTATTTCTACGTTTTTTTTGTTTCCTCCGCGTCCCCCTCTCTATTCCGCCACTCCCTCATCGTCTCTACCTAATCCGTAGCCGTTTTGGCTCAAGCTACGGCTGGCCCCCCCTCCTGGGCGCGGGCGGTGCGGGGGTCGCGATGGTGCGGGCGCGCACGAATGGCCCGCTGGTGCGTCATGGGCTGTGCGTCGCCCACTGGTTCGGTGGCCGAAGCCGTGGAGCTGAATGGTGCTGCTGGCGGACGGCGGCGGCGAGAAGGATTGCGCCTTCGAAACCTGCGAGCAGGTCTTGCACGGCGCAGGGCGTTCCATCGCCCTGGGCCGCAAGGCCATTTCTGAGGAGGTGCGGCGCGCTCTGGCCCAGGAGCAGCCCGCCTTGGCGAAGCGATGGTCGGCGCTTCGAGCGGGCCGGCGCTGGGCAGCCCACCCGGACTCCTGCCTGCTCTCCGAGGTTGCCGCGGTGCTGGGCACGACTGCGAGGCCCTGGTCGAGGGCGCGCACGGCAACAACGACGAGGAGCGATTCGTCCTGTACCTGGTCGTCTTCTGAGGTGCCCAAGGAGTGCGTTGCGACGGATTCCGAGGACGAGAAGGAGGCGAGGAAGTCCCTGGAGGCTCAGAAAAAGGAGTTGGAGGAACAGGTCACCCAGAAACGGGTGGTGCAGCAGGATGGGGTGTCAGTGGAGCATTGTTTCGTTGTCGGCCGGACCTGCACGGACTCCGATGTGCCGACGGAGATGGGACCGACCTCTGAGGTCTGATATGGGACCGACCTCTACGGGCTGGAGACCGAAGCTGACCTTGAGAAACCCCACTTCGGCAAGGCTGGCAAGGGGTATGCGCTTACGGACGTGGAGGTTGCCGATGAGGAGGACAGGGAGTTGAGGACCTCGGATGACAAGGAGGAGTCCCTCAAGGCCCAGGTCGTCAGCAAGGCTGCTGTGCTGACGCAGGCGGCCACCGACCTCGAGACTGCCAAGACCGCCTTGGTGCAGGCGGAGGCCACCTTCGACGAGGCAGCCGAGGACGTGTCCAATGTTCTTTCCCGTCTGGAGGAAGAGGCGCGGTCGACTCTTGCGCTGAAGTTCGGCTGCCTTCCCGTGAAGACAGAAACGGCGTGAGTGCCGCGGAGGCGGCACTCCCGCTGCATGACGCGGAGGCTCGTGTTCCTCATGCGTCTTGCGCCCGCGGAGGCTCGTGATCCTCCTGCGCGGCGCCCGAGCGGCCGCGGAGGCTCGTGTTCCTCCGCGGCTGAGGTTTTGGCGTGGCGGGCGAAGGCTCGTGTTCCTCCGCCGCCAGGTTTTCGCGCTCGCGGTCGTGTTCGTCCTGCGCTGCGCCTGTGCGGCCGCAGAGGCTCGTGTTCCTCCGCGGCTGAGTGATCGGGTGGTTGGGACTGATCTGATATTGCCACGCGAGTGGCTTCGCAGCGCGATCCAGCATGATCGTCTCTACCTAATCCTGCTCCCGATCTTGATTGTATTGTTTGTGATTCCCCTTCCTCCTCCGTCAAGCTATACATCCTCCTGCTTCTCCTTCTCATCGGCCTCTCTCCCAGCTGCAAGTACCCCATTGATCATCATGCCTTCGCCCGTGTCATTCCGTAGGCGGTGTCGTCAGTACGCACCCTTTTCGAATAGTTGTTGGTGTGTGTATACATTTTTAGATATACATAATTTAATCGCTTCGCTCATTCCGCCGGCCCGTATTGCGCACCGCGGTCGACTGGATGAGAGGTCGTCGGCAGTGCGGAGCTGCAGGGAGCGGGGGCTGTTTTTTTTGTTGAGTCGTTGCGTTCGGCCTTTTGTGGTGAAAATGCCCCGGTGGAACAGGTTCGTGTCGATTCGTGGCGACCGTCTGTGGGGGTGGCGGGGGAATCGTTGGTTCCTCGGGGTTCTAGGTTTTGCTGCCCTGGGGTGTGCCTGGCGCGTTTGTGGGGGCTCGTTGCCCGTGGATGCCCCTGCGGGGGCCTTGAAGAAAGCGTGGCTATTGCGACAGTTGTGTTTCTCGACGTGGGAGGGAAAAAGAGTGTGTGTGTGTGTGTGTGTGTTTTGAAGGAAGGGGGGGAAAGGGGGCGGTCGCAGTGTAGAGGGGCGACAGTGCAATGGCGAGAAAAGGAGAGGGAAAGGGAAGCAGGAGGGGGAGGAGAAGAAAACGGAGGAGGTGGGGGAGGGAGTGTATAGCTGCAGTGGGGAAGGGGGAGGAGGCAAATGTACGAGGGGGTGAAAAGGAGAGAATCCAGTGACGCGCTCTCCCGAACACCGGCTCAGAATCGAGCCCCGGGCTTCCAACGTGGTCCGTCCGGCTCGGCTCTTTCGCCCCGGATCGATGTCTGAGGGCCCCAGGGCCCGACATTCGGGTGAACGTAAAGGGGGGTGGCCCAGACGGGGGGTGAACTCGGACGGCCTCGGAGGCGGCGCAGAGGAGGTCTGAAATGAAATGTGATTCAATCGTTTCGCTCACTCCGCTTGTCCATATTGCATGATCGCGCCGTGGTGGGCTAGCCGAGTTTTGGGGCCTGTTGAGGGCCGTTTTGGGGCCTCTTGGGGCCTCTTTTGGGCCTCTTGGGCGCCTCTTGGGGCGTCTTGGGGGCCTCTTGGGGGTCTCTTGGGGCCTCTTTGGGACCTCCTGGGCGGCTTCTGGGGCGGAGGGCTCGATTTTTCAGTTCTCTGTATCCCTCTTGAGCCCCTCTTGGGCCCGTCTTGGGGCCTCTTGGTCCGTCTTGGGCGGCACTTGGGCCGTCTTGGGGGCCCTCTTGGGCCGTTTCGGGGCCGTCTTGGGAGCTTCGTGGGCCGTCTTGGAGCGATCTTGGGCGCCTCTTGGGTCGTCTTGGAGCGTCCGGAAGCCGAAAAAGCCAGAACGCAAAAAACATAGGAAAAACCAATGAAAATCAACGATTTTGGCCTCTTGGGGCCCTCTTCGGAGGCCTCTTGGAAGGCTCTTGGGGCGTCTTGAAGGCCTCTTCGGCTGTCTTGGGGGTCTCTTGGGCCGTCTTGGGGTCATCTTCGGCGCCTTGGAGCGCTCTTTGAACGTCTCGGGGGCCTCTTGAGCAATCTTGGGGGCCTCTTGGGGCACTCTTGGCGCGCTCAGGGCGGCCTGAGAGGCCGCACCCAGAAGGAAAACCATCTCTGAGTTGAACCGGGCGGGACCTTCCCAGGCGGCGGGCGGGGTACTTTTCGCCGGGGGACCCCCAGGGGCCGCCCCGCGCGCGCGAACTAGTACAATACAATTGTTAACCAGTTACCGGAGATCTTAGCACGCCTCTGGCCCGTTGGGCCGGCGAATTATTGTTTGTTGGTGCGATCCCTATTATTGTTGCTGACCATAAAGAAGATAGCATGCAGGAGGAGGAGGAGGAGGAGGAGGAAAAGGAGGAGCAGGGTAAGGTGACCGATGAGTCAGACGGGTTGTGCCTGCCGTGCCTTGCTCTGCCCTGCTTTGCCCAGTTCTGCGACGAGGCAAACCAGCACACGAGCACGCCGCGCCACCCAGAGACGAGGGAATAACAAACACCCTGCGTTTATTAGACGGCCTCAAGCGATTACTTAACAGCCCTGCCTTGTCTTTGGGGCCTCGCTTGTCGGGGTGGTTATTGTAAGGGCGGATGTTACTGCTCTTTTTCGGAGCCTGGTGATGCTGCCTACAATCGGGCCGCGCACGCAGGCACGCACGCCGGTCGGCGCGCGCGGCACCAGGCGCACCCCGGGCACGCATGCAAGCGCGCGAGCACGCGCACCGCAGGTGCGCGCAGCCAGCGGGTCAGCCACCGCGAGTCAGCGACGCAGCAGTTTTGAGTCCCCACCCCCACCTTCTTTTCCACCTCCCCCTCCTCCTCCTCCTCCTCCTGCTCCTGCTCCTGCTCCTCCTCCTTATCCCCCTCCTCCTCCCTCTCCTCCTCCCTTTCCACCTCCCTTTTCCTCCTCCTCCTCTTCCTCCTTTTCTTCCTCCTCCTCCTCCCCCTCCCTCCTCCTCTTCCTGATGTTTCCTCCCCCTCCTTTTCCTCCTCCTCCTCCTCTTCCGCCTCCTCGTCTCCTCCATCTCCTCCCCCCTCCTCCCTCCTCCTCTCCCGTCCTCTCCCGCCTCCTCTTCCCCCGCCTCCTCGTCATCCTCCTCCTCCTTCCTCCTCCCCCTCCTCCTCCTCCTCCCTCCTCCTCCTCCTCCTCCTCCCCCTCCTCCTCCTCCTCCCTCCTCCTCCTCCTCCTCCTCCTCCTCTCCTCCTCCTCCTCCTCCTCCTCCCCCTCCTCCTCCTCCTCCTCCCAGGTGGCTCCCCAGCGAGGCCCCGCGCAACCGTGTTGTCCGCGGCGGGCGCGGCTCGCGGATAGGCCCGTGCAAGGGGGCGGCGCGGAGGGCGTCGCGAGCGGACTCGAGTGTGGCCTGCGCCCAGCGCCGCGCCGCCCGAACGGCCCGAGGTCACGAGCGAGCCCGCAAGCGACACGCCGAGCTCGGCGGCAGAGGTTCCGTCGGCGCGCGCTGCGCGGCGGCGGGAACGTTTGCGGCATACGGCGGCGCAGCGGGTTCAGCAAAAGGCCGCGGAGGTCATGCACATGCTAGGCCCGCCCGCGCCTCTGCCAGTTGCGCTCCCAACCCTGGCCGACGCCTTCGGGGAGGGACTGGCGGCGGGCTGGAAGCTGGCAGTGGTCGGGCTGACGGAAGTACCACGGTGGGGCGAGCAGTGCACGCAGGCATATTTGGAAGAGCCAGATATGACCAGCGTTTGCGTCGCGACCAGCCCTTGCGAGAAATGGGAGGCGCATATAGAGCCCAACATGACCAGCTACAACGTTGCGACCTGGGCGATCGTCAACCCTTGCCACAGCGAGTACGCGACGTGGGAGGCGAAGGTAGCGCCCGACGCGATCTGCTACAGCGCTGGGACCATATATAGAGTGCGAAAAAGAGAAAGCAAAGCTGGAACCCACCATCTCAAACCTCAGCACGGTGGACAGCACGTGCGTGTAGTGGAAGGCGAAGATTGAGCTCGACGCGATCAGCTGCAGCGCTGCGGCCAGAGAGTTCGAGAAGAGAAAGGGAAAGCCAGAGCACGTTACCTATCTTAGCCAGTGCCTTGATCAAAGCGCGTGTGAGATATCGAAGGCGAAGACGGAGCCCGACGCGATCTGCTACAGCGCTGGGACCATATATAGAGTGCGAAAAAGGGAAAGCAAAGCTGGAACCCACCATCTCAAACCTCAGCACGGTGGACAGCACGTGCGTGTAGTGGAAGGCGAAGATTGAGCTCGACGCGATCAGCTGCAGCGCTGCGACCAGAGAGTTCGAGAAGAGAAAGGAAAAGCCAGAGCACGTTACCTATCTTAGCCAGTGCCTTGATCAAAGCGCGTGTGAGATATCGAAGGCGAAGACGGAGCCCGACGCGACCATCTACAGCGCTTCGAACCAGACGTGCGAGAAGAGAACGGCAAAGCTAGAGCCCACTATCCCGAACCACGATTCTAGGACCTGCGCGGGCGATCAGTGGAAGGCGAGGAGTGAGCCCGACGCGATCACCTACATTGCGGGGACCAGTACGTGCGAGAAGGGGACGGCTATTCTGCAGCCCTTTTGCTACCCCAGCCAGAGCCAGAAGGGCAAGACGGAACCACACGTGACCAACTGCAGTGCTGTGATCAGGACAGAAGTGGTGGAGGCCAAGCTGGAACCCAATGCCACTAGCGTTTCCACCTCCGGTCCCCTCGTCGCCACGGCTGGACCTGCGAAATTGGACCGTGGTTCGGTTACGGAGGCGAAGGAACCCAACGTGACCAGTTACAGCGCAGACGCCAGCGGCGGTGGCACCATCGGGGGCCCTGGAGACAGCGCGCGAGAAGTGCGAGGTGAAGACAAGACCTTATACGAGCAGCTACAGCGCGGCAAACAGGGCATGCATCAGCACGGCGATGTGCCGAGCGCGAGCCGAGACCTCCCGCAAGTGGCTGGGCCCGAGCAGGTGCCAGCGCGAGCTGGGGGATGAGTGGAAGCCGAAGCCCGACGTCGACAGCTACAACATGGTGAAAGGTAGCTAATGGGAGGCGCAGGACATCCATGGAGAGTGGCGGCCCCTCCCAGGCGGGGACCAGCAGAATATCGAGACCAGATACCAAAAGTACGTCATCACGCCCGGCAGGGAGTTCAGCCCCTTCCCCCTGCTGGGGTCGAGCGGTAGGTATACGTGGCCAGTCAGGCCAGACTTCGCGAAAATGCTCCTGAGGAGCACGCAGGGCAAGAAACGCGCCCCGATAAGGCGCGTGTGAGAAGTGTGTGAAGTGCAGCAGGTGCGAGGTGGACCAGCAACGCCTCGAGGGGCGGAACAAGGGAGGAGACTGCAGCGCCCAGTGAGAGCAGCAGACGCTGCGAGGAGCTGCAGCACCGCCTCGCCAGGCGGAGCCAGGGAGGAGACTGCAGCGCCCTGCAGGCGCGCCTAGCCGCGGGCTGCGGCGCCGATAGGCCATCACCGCCGCCGCGCCCGCCCCATGCCCTGAACGGGGGCCCCTTGAGAATTGGGGCGTGCCCGGGGGAGGGGCGTTGGCGCGGCGGGCGGCGGGGCACCTCCAAACCGACGATGTCGATCAAGGATGAACCCTGGAAGAGCTCCTTTTCCTCCTCCTCCTCCCCCTCCTCCTCCTGCTCCTCCTCCTCCTCCTCTCCTCCTCCGCCTCCTCCTCCTCCTCCGCCTCCTCCTCCTCGTCGTCCTCCCCATTCCTTTTCCTCCTCCCCCTCCTCCCCCCCCTTCTCCCTCCTCCTCCCCCCCCTCTCCAGGAATCGGCGGCAAGCGAAGGGGTGGGTGGGCAGGAGGAGCCCTTCCCAGAAGGCGGCGGGTCTTCTCAGAAGCCCTCGCGCTCTCGCAGAGGCGTTCTGCGTCTTCGGGGAGAGCCGGGGAAACTTCTCAGAAGGCCGGGGTGCTTCCGCGCCCTCCGAGACGCCCTTTCTCACCACTCCCCCCCCTTGGGCTCGCCGCCGATCGGCGCGAACGCTTAGGTTCCAGCCCCCCCGCACACGTGGGGCTGCGGCGCTGTCCTCGCCGCGCCCTCTCCCGACGGCTCTCCCGGCTCCTGCCTCCAGGGCCGGGTCCTGGGGAGGAGGAGGAGCCGAAGCAGCTGCTGCACCGACCGCTCCGTGCACGAGGAGGAGGAGGAGGAGGAGGAGGAGGAGGAGGAGGAGGAGGAGGAGGAGGGCCAAGAGAGGGCGCCCCGGCTCTCCCTTGCCCCCCCCCTTCCTCGCCCTCCGTGGGCGGCCGGCCGTCGGCGCTCGTCGCCGGCGCCGCCCCGTGGATTTTTTCCATCTGGCGGGCGCCGCCCCGCGAGTCGCCCGAGCAGGGGCATCCATTTTTCAAGCGCGCGCCCCCCCCTCCTCCTCCTCCTCCTCCTCCTCCTCCTCCTCCTCCTCCTCCTCGGATTTGTGAATCACAAGCTGGCATGCCGTGCTGTCTCCCAGTGCACAGATGTTGTGTTGTGAAGGCCGGTGCGGCCGGTGCCGCTGGCCTTGTGTGCGAAAAGAAGGAGGAGATGGAACGCTGGACAGGGAGTGGGGGGGGGCTCTTCGGCCTTCCGGAACCTGTCGGGGGTCTCTTTGGAGCCGCCTGAGGGCCTCCTGGGTCTTTTTGGGGGTTTCTGCGGGGCCTCTTGTGGGACCTCTTGGGACTTGCTGGGGCGAGGCCTCGGGGCCGAAGGTTTCAGAGCTCCTCGAGTCCCCCAGTGCGGGCACGCACGCTCTGGGGGCCGTCTTGGGGGGGCCTCGTTGGGCCGTCTTTCAGGCCTCTCGGGCTGTCTGGGGACCCCGTTGGGTCGATTCGGGGCCCCTTTTCGGAAACTCTTGGGATCTCTGCGGGCTCCCCGTCGGCTCAGCCACGGCGCTGCTCAACTCCACTCTGGTTTCGCATTGGCCGCGGCTCGCTTGAGAAGGAGGGCCCGGTGAAAGTCAAGAGGGAAAGAATCACACAGACACAATGAATCGTCGACTCCCAGGAACACATGGGAACATATGGGAAGTGGGGGGGGTAAGACAGGAACCCAACAAATATGGGAAAATATGGGGAATTGTTCTATTTGTGTGTATTTCTTTGTGTGTCCCAGGGCCTCTTCAGCATTGGCTGGCGGGGCCGAGGGCCAACGAGCGCGCCGAGAAGACGAAGCCTCCTCCTCCTCCTCCTCCTCCTCCTCCTCCTCCTCCTCCTCTCCTCCTCTCCTCCTCCTCCTCCTCCTCCTCCTCCTCCTCCTCCTCCTCCTCCTCCTCCTCCTCCTCCGCCTCGGCAGTAGGCTCGCTTGAGAAGGAGGGCCCGGTGAAAGGGGGGGGGGAGCGGCGGAGGGCCCCAGGAAGGGGCGTCAAGCGCGACGGCGGCGGCGGCGGCGACGTCAAGGGCGACGGCTGCGACGCCGGCGACCACGTCGACTGACGACGAGGCGGAGGAAGTGGGGGAGGGGGAGGAAGAGTAGGTCGGGGGCGGAAAAGAGGGGGGTGATGACTAGGGGGGGGTGGCTATCATGGCGGGGGCCATGATATTTCCCCAGATTTCATGGCGCCTCTTCTTATTTCATTACGTCCCCGGCCCCCCCCACTGGGCCGCGCACATGCCGTTGGCCATGATTTGCACCCCCCCCTCTTGCACGCCCCCCTCTTGGCCGCCCCCGAGTAGGAGGAGGAGGAGGAGGAGGCTCTCGTGGGCCGTCTTTGGGGCCTCGTTGGGCACTCTGGGTCCGTTTTCGGAGCGCTTGTGAGCCCCGGGGCCCCCGAGGGGGGGATGGTACTCTGACCTGGGACCCCTTCTGGGGGGAAAGGGATGAGAAGGAGTGGGTTCCCCATCGACTCAGCTACGACGTTGTTCGATTTCGTCTTGGTTTCGCCCTGGCTGGCTCGCTTGAGAAGGAGGGCTCAGCAAAAGGGGGGGCGGCGATGGGCCCAAGGGAAAGGGGATCAAACGCGACGGCAGCGGCGACGACCACAACAAGGACGACGACGTCGACGACAACGACGAGGCGGAGGAGGAGGAGGAAGCGGAGGAGGAGGAGGAGGAGAAGGAGGGGGAGAAGGCCCTCGTGGGCCGCTCGTTGCGACCTCCTCTGCAGTTCCTCGTCGTGGTGTGTGCGTCCCAGTTCTCGGCCAGCGTTTGGCCGCGAGGCGGCGACGAGGGATTCGACGATGATCTTGATGACATCCTGCCGCCAAAAAGCGGCGTGGGTCCAGACGGACGCTGCGCGGCCGTGGCAAGAGGGTGCCATCCTCCGCCCCAGCCGCCCCCGCTGCTTCCCCACATTTCCCTTTCTGCCCCTCCCTCGCCCCCCTTCTTGCCTCCCTCCTCCTCCTCCTCCTCCTCCTCCTCCTCCTCCCTCCTCCTCCTCCTCCTCCTCCTCCGCCTCCTCCTCCTCCTCCTCCTCCGTCGTCTCCCTCCTCCGTCGTCTCCTTTTTCGGTATCCTCCACAGCCTCCTCTTCGTCGCTGCAGTCGTCCTATCCCCCTCCCCTGTCGCCTCCCCTCTCTGCACCAACCTTCTGCTGTTCGTCCTCCTCCCTTGCATTCCTGCTGCTCCCTCTTGTTCTGCTTCCTCACTCGCTCTTACTCCCTTGTATTCTTGCTGCTCCCTCTTGGTCTCGCCTTCCTCTCGCTCCGCCTCCTTCCCCCCCCTACCTCCTGCTCTCCTCCCTGCCCCCCTCCTGCCCTCCCCCTTCCCTCTTGCCTGTCTCCTCCCTCCTCCGTCATCTCTGCTGTCGTAGGTAGAAGATCGAGGTCGGTTCAGCGAGGGTACCCTACGGTTCTCCTTGTTCGTTGGGTGTCATTGTGCATCCTGGGGAAGGGTACCGTCGGCAGTCTGAAGGTTTGGTGTGTTTTGGAGGGCGGAGGGTCTCCTGTTCCTGGAGGATGTTCTTCTGTTCTGGGTCCGGCCGCGTTCCCTCCCCCCCGCGCTCCGTTCGGCGGATGCGGTGCGTCCGGGCACCCCAGGATCGGGTCGGGCGAAAGGGGGGGTTTGGGAAAGGGGGGGTTACGAAATCTGCTGCATGCAGCTGGTTTCGGCCCCACCGAGGGGCCCATTCCTCGATACATGGCCGCCTCCGGCGCCGGGAGGCGCCGGGAAAAGCAGCTACGGGAGCTGATTCTCAAACCCCCCCTTTGCTATCCCCCCCTTTCGCCAAGGGCGCCCTCGAGGGCGCGAAGTTATTCGCGCTTCGCGGTTCGCGGTTCGCGGCTCGGCTCCGATCCTTCCTCATCCTTCTCTTCTCCCTTGGGAGGCGGCGCGAGAGCGCGAAGTTATTCGCACTTCGCGCTTCGCGCAGCGCGAAGCGCGAAGTTGGGAGCCCTTGTTTCGCCCGACCCGACAGGATCCCGCCACCATCCGCGCGGAGTCCTACATCTCCTGCTACGTGCTGCGGCAGGAGTGGGACGGCAGCACGCCGGTCCTCAGAGAGGAAGGAAAGTAGTTACCTCTCCCGGGCCACCCGTCCCTCGTTCTCCCCTGAAGAGGCCCTCGCCCTCCTCGTCCTTCTCATCCTCCTCCTCCTCCTCGTCCTCCTCCTCCCCCTCCTCCGCCTCCCCCTCCTCCTCCTCCTCCTCCTCCTCCTCCTCCTCCTCCTCTTCCTCGTTCTCCCCTGAAGAGGCCTCAAAATTCTAGTCGGAACGCACCCGGGGAGAGATCCGGGGAGTAGCTGTTGGTCTCGGTACCTTTTGGTTTCCCCAGGGTCGGATATCGCCAGGACCCCTCAGTGATCGGGCACTGGAGCCCCCGAATTGGCCAGAGTTGCTGCACCGTGTCTGCCGTAGCTGGTGTCTCCTCGGGTGACGGCAGTTCTGGTCAGTGGAGTGGGGCGGGGGAGGCGTCTCTCGGTACACGTCATTGAACCAGGTCCCACTGAGCCCAGTCCTGCCAGCGCTCGACAGGTCCTCAGGATCTTCCTCATGAGCTGCACGGACGTCAAGGGCCTGATCCCGAAGTGGATCATCAACCACTTTGCCCCAAGGAAGCCGTCATGTCCCTGCGTCACCCATCGTCGCTCCTCGCGCTCCTCCTCTTCCCACGTCCTGCCCTGGTGGAGATCACCCGGGTACGTATTCGACCCTCCTACTAATCTGCGGCAAGCGAGGGGGGGAAGTGAGCAGGACAATGCTTTCTCAGAAGGCAGCGGGGCTTTTCAGAAGGCCTCCAGCCTTCCGAGAGGTCGTCTGTGTCTTCGTGGAGCGCGCCCCCCGGCCGCCTGAGGCCCCGCCCGCCCGCGCCCTGTCTCCCAAGTAGTGTTTTTTTGTGCGGCCCGCCTAACTCTCAACCGGAAGAGGCTCGCTCTCGACCCGCAGACCAAGGAAGTGTCCTCGGGGAAGGTTCCGAAGATGTCTCAGAAGACTTCAGGAGGGGAACAAAAACACACACACACAATTAATCGTCGATTCCCAGGAAAAGTGGGAAACTATGGAAAGTGGGGGGGAAGACAACAACCCAAGAATTATGGGGGGAATATGGGGCATATTTTTATTTGTGTGTATTTATTTGTGTGTCCTGGGGCCCCTTTAAGACTGGGGGCTTCCGAGCCTCCTGGGAGGGCCCGCCCCATCTCACTTTCCCTTGGTCTCGCCGCCGAAGTCAGCTTTGCCGGGGCACACGTCGGCGAGTTTTAGTTTGCGTGGGCGCGCCAGGGGGCCAGGGGAGCGCTGCGATTTTGGCCGCGGTCGGGAGCGGAGGGCCAGTTTGGCTATGCACGCTCTGGGCTTGGCATCGTTCGGACGTGTGCATTTTCCTTCGGCGAGGACCATCGAGGAGCATCCTTGATCATTTGGCGAAAAAGCCACGCACGAAATCAAAAAAAGCTCAGGAAATGGACGTCCGAGCGATGGCGAGTGGGGACTTCAGGGGCCCAGGGTGTGGCGACAGCTGTTATATCTGCTTGGAAGCATCCGTGGGGGCAGAGGCCCATCTGAGTGGGATCTGTCCAGATGGAGCCACACCCTCTCATCTCCCCCACTGCGAGCCTCCTTGGGGGCGAGGCCCAGCTTCGGTCTGGTTCCTGGTGGTGCTGCACTGCTCCGCTGCTGCCCTTTCGGGCCCAGGAGGTGGCGACAGCAGTTCTACATCTGCTTGGCAGTACGGTCGGACCGAGGTACAAGATCGAGGTCGGCTCGGGGAGGGTACCCTGATGTTCTTCGTGTCTGTTGGATCTGATGGTACATCCTGGGGGAGGGCACACTCGGATGCTCCGTGTGCTGTGCTTTGGCCGGCGGCGGGTCCCACGTCCTTGAGGGATGCTCTTCTGCCTCTGGTCCGGCAGCACCCGTTGGGGGACGCCCAGCCTGGAGGAGGAGGAGGAGGAGGAGGAGGAGGAGGAGGAGGAGGAGGAGGAGGAGGAGGAGGAGGAGGATGCCTCGTTCGGCGCCGCTGCGCACGAACTTCCGGGGGCCCCGGGAGCGGGAGCGCCGCGGGCCCTGGAGAGAGGGGGGCGGCCCCGCGACTGGCCCGAGCGCTGCGGGGGGCGCGCTCCGGCTCGGCGTCCCGTGTGCGGCGCCGCTCCGTTGGCCCCGCGGGGGGGGGGGGGCCAGGGCGTGGCGAGGGCGACCTCCTCCTCCTCCTCCTCCTCCTCCTCCTCCTCCTCCTCCCCTCCTCCTCCTCCTCCTCCTCTCCTCCTCCTCCCCCGCCTCCTCCCGCCGCTCCTCCTCCACTCTCCCCTCCCTCGCTCCCCCCTTCCTTCTTCTCCTCCTCCTCCTCCTCCTTCCAGCCTCCTCCCTCCCTCCCTGCAGCACCGAGGGGAAACCAACACGACAGTAGAGCATGGCAGACAAGGAGGGAGGGGGCATTCAGAGGAGGGACATGCACTCCAGATTTCGTGAGAAAGGGAGGGGGGTCTCATTTCGGGGGGGGTCTCTTCCAGGCTATCTTGGAGGGCCTGGGGGGGGGTCTGGGGACGATGTTTTGGAGGGTTCTCCCACGGGGGAGGTCTGAAATGGCTTGTCTTGGAGGGTCCAGACCCCCTCCCTTTTATTACGACATCTGGAGTAGGCTCAGGGAAAGACGGAGGAGTTGCAGCGGTTGTGCTCGAACCGAGTGCCTAATTCAAGATGGGTTATAGAACACGCTCCGAGGAAGCCTGGCGAGTGGATCGAAAGCCTCCGCAGAGCCGCAATCGAATTCCAGCAGTCCAACCCCGACATGATAGCCGAGCTGCAGCAGACCGTGCAGTGCTTCGCGGAAGACAACCCTTTCGACTTCGAGGCTGAGCGCATGGGGGAGAGATGCGTCTCCCTCCCCTCTTTCCTCCTCCTCCTCCTCCTCCTCCCTCATCCTTTCCCATACGTTGCCAGTTTGGCTCAAGCTGGTGCTGCCCAATTCTCCGCCTTCCCCTTGTCCTCGCCCTCCTCCCATCCGTCTCCCCCTTATCCATCCTCATCCTCGAGTTTCTCCCTCTCGTCCTGCTTCTCCTCGTCCTGCTGCTGCTGCTCCTCCTGCTGATTCTTCTGCCTCCTCATCCCCCTCCCCCTCCACGAATTCATTTCCGTTCTTCCGGCAAATCAGGCACTTCGGACACATCAGGCAAGTCAGTGCACCGTGGGAAACGAACCGCTGCCGGAGGAGAAGGCGTCAACAACCGGCTTCTCGGCTTGAGGGCTCGCTTGACGCTCGCCCTGGCACGCGGTCATGCAGAATGGCAGCGACAGTCTTGAAAGTGTGCGCTTTTTTTTTTTGTGTGTGTGTGTGTGCTCAAGGCTTCTTCAGGCAGCACGACGGCGGCTTTGATGGCCGTCCGCGAGTGCAAAGACGCCGCGCAGGCCCTCGGGGACCGAGTGGAGAACGGCGACTTGATCCAGCCACGCGCAAAGAGTAGTGGGGGGAGGGGGGAAGGCTTCTTAGAAGCATCCCTGCTTGTCATAAGGCGCGGGCCTCGTCTGCAGATGCAGGGCTGGCGCCTTCTAAGAAGCAGCCTGCTTCTCAGAAGCCTCCCCTCCTCCCGCCCCCCCCTCCCCTGCGCGCCGCCGCGTGGAGCGCGGCGGGGGCAGGGACAGGCAGTGCGATGGCGGAGTCTCGGGCCCGACGAGAGAAGGCCAGGATGCGGAAAGGGGGGGGTCAGAGCCCCGAATCATCAGGGGTAACTCGGGTCAGGGCTGACTCGGGTTCGTTTTTCGGGAATCCGAACCCGACTTACCCCGGACCCGAGTTACCCCGGATAATTCGGGCGTCCAGAACCCCACATCATCAGGGGTAACTCGGGTCAGGGCTAACTCGGGTTCCTTTTTCGGGAATCCAAACCCGAGTTACCCTGGACCCGAGTTACCCCGGATAACTCGGGCGCCCAAGGGGGGGGGGGGCGAAGTCTGTTGCCTGCAGCGGGTCCCCGCTCCGAGGCGGAGTCCAGAGCCTCCCGCTTCCGGCCCTTCCGCCCCCCCGTGCGCGCGGGGGGGCGCGAGAGGCGTCGGGCAGCTGGCGCGCGGCGGGCCCGCCCACGGAGAGGCCGAGGGGCGGGGCGAACGCGCGGAGGGGGCGGCAGCGAGAGGCGCAGCTGGAGCTGGAGATTGCGAGAGTCGTCAACTTCTTGATCGCAGCCGTCAAGGCGTACGTTCTCGAAGAGCCAACGACACGCCGTGACGACGAAGCAGATATCTGGAGTCCCAGGTTCCAGTCCCTTTCAGGCGCCTTCCTGCTTGGCCGATCGAGTGGCTTCCCCTGTTCCGTCCTCTGGAAGGGGCGGGCGGACACCCAATCTGCCTTCAACGCCCTCCTGCTTCCTGCCTCTGCCTGCTTCTTCCGACCGAGGGGTACATCTCAGGGGGCGAAGCAACCTCCCTGGCCAACGTACGGTAGGTTCGTGTCGTGTCGACCAGCGGCGACCCCGCCAGCGGCGTTCCATTTTGAACGCCGCGGGCGACCCAGACTCGCTCGACGTGGAACGATTTGGACGCTCCAGGCACGGCCGATCGTTCAAGGTTGATCTATCCCCGCGGTGCCAGAAACCAACGCAGAAGTCGGCACGACACGAACCTGACACGGGTCTGATTTGAGTTGCCTTGGAAGGTTCGGGGGGGTCTGGGCAGATGGCCGCCCTTTGTCATGGATGGTCCGGGGGGGCCTGAAACTGCTCGTGTGGGGGACTTGTGGCCCCCTCCCTTTTATGTTTCGAGTCCTGGAGTGCATCTCAAGGGGCGAAGCAACCCCCCTTCACCACCCACCAAACCACCCCAACCCAACCCGAAGGCCCAAATTTATCCTCGATTTCCAGTGGGGGGGGGGGTCGGGGAACGTTGAAAAAACACATGGCATCCGTACCCCCCCCCCCAATCCCCGAAATTCGGGTCCAATTCGGGTCTTCGGGTCGGGTTGGGGTGGTCTGGTAGGTAGTCATCCCTGGCCAACGTATCGAGGCAGAGCAGGCGCCACAAGCAGAAACCTCTTGGCGCTCCGCGCGGAGTTTTCTCTTGCGGGTCTGCGCTGTGGCCCCCCCCCTTCGCGGCGCCAGGGGGCGCCGCGCCTGGCGCGCTCCGCGCGCCCAGGGAGGAGGAGGAGGAGGAGGAGGAGGAGGAGGGAGGAGGAGAGGAGGAGATGAGGAGGAGGAGGAGGAGGAGGAGGAGGAGGAGGAGGAGGAGGAGGAAGGGGGGGACGCGCGCCAGGGGTGGGGGTTCCAGCGTTGATCCAAGAAGTCCGCGCGGAGTGCCAACAGTTTACGTTCTTGCCGTTTTTTGTGTTATCTTCCTCGAATTTCAGTCAAGGGGTGAACAAAAGCACCCCGGCCCACATAGGTGGCGTGTGCTCGACAGCCCCGGGCGTTCAGGAAACAGGCCTGCTTTGCTCGACCCCCTCCTTGTGTAGGTTTGCTCGAATGCTTCGCCTGTCGGGGTGATTAACACGAGGGTGTTTGTTTCACCAATCCGTGCTTGCACTGAAGGGGTCCCAGCGGATATTGAAGAAAGATTTGGCGAAAGTTTCCCTCCGATTTTGGTAGCCGTCTGGGTTCCTGGGTTTCCTGTTCTGGGTTCCCGGGTTACTGGTTATTGGTTCCGACCCGATTTCGGTGGGTTCCGGGTTCCCAGGTTCCCGGGTTCCCGGGCGATTTCCTCATTGATTTTTTGTATCGATCCCATTTCAAACCATCCACTGACCACGTTTTTTTCTCTGGTGAAATTTTGTTTTTTGCCCTCTATTCATTGAGGTGGGACATGCGTAGGGATTACTCGAGTCCCTCGGTCGTCCCTGCATACCGTCCCCAGGGCGTTTCCAAGGTGCCGCGAGCTTGTCCGGACAGGTCGACTCTCATCTCGGCCCACGCTCCATTTGCAGCATCGCAGGTTTCCCTGTTCCATGGCATTCGACTCCCATGCGACTTCCACGCAGGGACTTCTGTACCGCCCGCAGACCCGGAGAAAAGGGCTTGGACGGGCGAGGGGGAGCCTGGCTCGGGGCATGCAAAGCAGGCCAGAGAACATCCGCGATTAGC
>CAUYUJ010009999.1:0-2500 GCA_963575745.1 Prorocentrum cordatum
TGTAGTTCCTCTGGTGGTTCTTGGATATCAGATTGTGGTGTTCTGCCAATGAAGTCGCGGGGAACGTTATTCGTGGCGCCGTCTGTCCAGCGTATTTTCATGGCCTGCTCACTCAAACCCAGCACGATACAGTCGAAGTACTCTTTGCCGTACTTGCCCTCCACAATGTCTCCGATGGCGATGGGCCTTGTGGGTGTGCGGAATCGGGGTGCGGCATTCCGCTTGAGTATTTTCTTCGGCCCCGGTCTCCAACATGTCATTCGAATTCCCAGTAAGAGCCTTTCGGGCACGGTTTAAAGTGAGACCATGAGCGATGCCCGATTTCAGTTGTGGTTGCCAAGCGCCGACTGTTTGCTGCTGCAGATCGGGGCGTAGTTGGTCTATCCAAATGCGGACTGCCCACTCCAGGTCCACAGCCACGCTTGGATTCGTCTAATCGGGCCCAGCGTGTCCTAGCGGCCCAGCGTGTTCCCAAAACCCAGCGTTTTCTCGTAGCCCAGCGTGATACGGTAACCCAGCGCCTTTTCGTGGTCCAGCATGGTTTCGTTGCCAGCGTGGTCTGGTGGCGCAGCGCTGTCTCGTGGCCCAGCGTCTTCTGGTGGCGCAGCGCATTCTCGTAGCCCGGCGTGTTCTGTTAGCCCAGCGCCTTCTGATGGCCCAGCGTATTATCGTGGTTCAGCTTGTTCTGGTGACTTGTGGCCCAGAGCCTTCTCGTAGCCCAGCGTGCTATGGTGTCCCAGCGTGTTTTCGTAGCCCAGCGCTGTGTCGTGGCCTTGCGTATGCTGGTAACGCAGCATGTTCTGGTGGCCCAGCCATTTCTCGAAGCCCACCTGTGGCCCAGCATGTTCTCGAAGCCCAGCTCTCGCGTACCCCTGAATGTTCTGGTAACCCAGCGCCTCTTTCTCTTCTTCTTATTATTACTACTAGTAATAATACTATTCCTATTTACCTGTTTCGTATTAGCATTCTGAGTATTGGTATTATTATTGTTCCTCTTCCTCCCCCTCCTCTTCCTCCTCCTCCTCCTCTTCCTCCTCCTCCTCCTCTTCCTCCTCCTCCTCCTACTCCTCCTCCTCCTCCTTCTTCTCATCCTCCTCATCATCTCCTCCTCCGCCTCCGCCTCCGCCTCCTCCTCGTAATCGTCCTCCTCCTCATCATCCACCTCCTCCTCCACCTCCCCATCCTCCTCCAACGTTCCTTATCCCAATACCCCTTGAAGTAGACTGGTGGACGCCTCGCGTTTGTTTCCCGGGCCGCGCTCGCCGCGCGCGCGGCCACTGCCACGCGTGTCGATTGCGTTTCATGGCGCGTGTGTTAGCCCATTGCGCGTGTTTGCCTCGGTCGGCTTCAACGACAGCGCGCAGTTTGTACCAGCCCTCATCACGCCGCCTGCCTCGTTCGCCGCGCAGCCGTTGCAACGCGCGTCGATGCCCTGTGCGTGTGGATGTCGACGACGCCCCCGACCTCGTCCCCGCCGACGCTCTCGACTCTCCGCCTGAGGACACTTCCGATGCTGACTCTGATGATGCTTTTTCGACACCGCTCCCTCACTGGGCCGACGCCCACGCCCCGACGCTTCACCCAACTGTGCTCCTGACGACCGCCCCGACGCCGTTCCCTCCCGGGGTCGGCGCCCCCACCCCGACGCGGCCCGCGGCGCCGGCCCCGACGCCACGGCCGACGGCGATGCCTCTGCGGCGGCCTCCGGCCTGGGCGCCAAGCACGTGACCTCGTCCCCGCCTGCCTCCTCCCCTCCCCTCCTCCTCCTCCTCCTCCTCCTCCTCCTCCTCCTCCTCTTCTCCTCCTCCTCCTCCTCCTCCTCCTCCTCCTCCTCCTCCTCCTCCTTCCTCCTCTCCTCCACAATTACGCAATATGAAAATACTCTCCTCTTCCCCTGATGGCGTCCGGGTGATGGCCGCGCACCCTCCGCGTACTGTTTTTTTATACACAGGATCCCCGGGAAATCCCGGGAAACGACTCTCGCTGAGGCGCCGGCGTCATTTTTTCCCAAAATGCTGCTCTCGTTGAGGCGCCGGCTTCATTTCTGCTCCCGAATCGTTCCAAATCGTGCTCCCGCTGCAGCGTGGGCCTCATTTTCGGATCGGTGTTTGGCCTCCGTCGTTCAGGATGGCGTTCTCGCCCCAGCGCGGGCCTCTTTCTCGCGCGCCCCTCCGCCCGCCACCACCGCGCCGCACCACCACCACCACCACCACCACCACCACCACCACCACCACCACCACCACCACCACCACCACCACCACCACCAACACCACACCACCAGCACCAGCACCAGCACCAGCACCAGCACCAGCACCAGCACCAGCACCAGCACCAGCACCAGCACCAGCACCAGCACCAGCACCAGCACCACCACACCCACGCACACACGCACGCACGCACGCACGCACGTGCACCACCACCCACTACGCACGCGCGCGCGGAGCCACAGGTCCGCTACGACACGCTTCCGCGGATAGAGAAAATCAGCGCCATGGTAAGG
>CAUYUJ010009999.1:7500-30912 GCA_963575745.1 Prorocentrum cordatum
GGGAGAAGGACGAGGCGGAGGAGGAGGGAGAGAAAGCGCTCCTCGTGATTTGAGTCGTTTGGGGTTTCTCGTCCTGGTGTGAGTCGTTCGGGCCCTTCTTCCTGGTGTGAGTCGTTCGGGCTCTTCGTGGTGTGAGTCGTTCGGGCTCTTCGTCCTGGTGTGAGTCGTTCGGGCTTCTCGTGGTGTGAGTTGTTCGGGCCCCTCGTCCTGGTGTGAGTCGTTCGGGCCCCTCCTCCTGGTGTGACTCGTTCGGGCTCCTCGTGGTGTGAGTCGTTCGGGGCCCGCGTCGTGGTGTGAGTCGTTCGGGCTCCTCGTGGTGTGAGTCGTTCGGGCGCCTCGTCCTGGTGTGAGTCGTTCGGGCCCCTCCTTGTGGTGTGAGTCGTTCGGGCTCTTCGTGGTGTGAGTCGTTCGGGCCCCTCGTCCTGGTGTGAGTCGTTCGGGCTCCTCGTGGGGCCTCTTGGGGGCCTCTTGGAGCCTCTTGGGGCCTCTTGGGGGCCTCTTGGGGGCCTCTTGGGGGCCTCTTGGGGGCCTCTTGGGGCCTCTTGGGGCCTCTTGGGGGCCTCTTGGGGGCCTCTTGGGGCCTCTTGGGGGGGGCCTCTTGGGGGCCTCTTGGAGGCCTCTTGGGAGCCTCCTGGGGGCCTCTTGGGGCCATCTTGGGGCCTCTTGCGACCTCCTCAGAAGCGCAAATGAGCGCTGCCCCCTGAGGAGGACAAAATGAGCCCAAAACCTTCGTAACATCAATGATTTTGCTATGAAGGACGATGAGCGCTGCCCCTTCAGAAGCCCAAAATGGGGCCGAAACCCTGGTAAAATCAATGATTTTTGCTTCAAAGACGAGCTGAGGCACCGAACTCCCCCCCCCCCCCCTCGGGGCCAGAATCCTCGTGAGGGTCGTCGTATGTTGGCCCTCCCAGGCGTCGAATAAGACCCCCTTGACACCACTCGGAACTCCCTCTCCAGGTCCAGGGGGAGGGGGTAGGGGGAGGGGTAAACCCCTCCCCGAAGGGGAAGATGGGGGGTTGAGGACAGAGAGAGAGAGCTAAACCACTCACGCCCAAAGGGCTGGTGGGAATTCTAACATCGTTGATGACTCTTGGGTGTACACTGCTCCTCCTCCTCCTCCTCCTCTCCTCCTCCTCCTCCTCCTCCTCCTCCTCCTCCTCCTCCTCCTCCTCCTCCTCGTACCCTCCTCATCCTCGCACTCAGGTTACCCCCAGTACCACCCCCCGCCCGATCGCTCAGGTTAGGACCCTTTTCTTCACCCCCTATGCAGGTCACCTCCCAGTACCCCTGGGACTGTCAAAATTTTTCTGCGGTGAAAACATGTGGACACCAGGAGGGGTTTGGGGACCGATTTTGAGCGGATGTGGTTTTAGGCCCCTTTCTTGACAGATGTTTCCGAGGTCCATCCAGTTCAGACTCCCTGGCCGCCTCCTCACGAAGTCTTCTGCGTGCAGATGGTGGTCGCGTTCCTCGATAATTACGTGGGGCGCTCCAAAAGGGGCCTTGCCTCGGAAGGCCGAGGAGTTGGCGCATCTTCCCTCGCAGAAGGCGGCGGAGGTACAACGAGGGCGCCTCCGCCGGTGGAAGCCGGCTGAATCAAAGCCAGTCGCCCCAAGAGAGCACGAGTTTTTGGGGTGCCGGGTTTCGGAGCTTGCCACGTGGGCGCCTCTTGTGTGGGGAGACGTTGGGGAGGCCTCCTGCGCGAGTAGGTGCGCTACACCCCCCCTTTCGTCCGACCCGATCCGATCGTCGTCGTCGTCGGTGTTGTGCAGGGGCGCCGGCAGGGGGGGGGAAGCATCGACCCCGAAGCCCCATTCATCGAAGCCGGCCCTCATCCTCCTCCTCCTCCTCATCATCATAATCAGCATCAGCATCAGCATCAGCATCAGCATCAGCATCAGCATCATCATCATCATCATCATCATCATCATCATCATCATCATCATCCTCAGCATCAGCATCATCATCATCATCATCATCATCATCATCATCAGCATCATCAGCATCATCAGCATCACCTCATCATTATCATCCTCATCCTGCGCGGCTCCGCTTCCTCGGCGTTCCCCTCGGCGTTCCCGACAAGGGGAAGGGGAAGGAGGAGGAGGAGGAGGAGGAGGAGGAGAAAAAAGAGGAGGATGAGGAGGCGGAGGAGGAGGAGGAGGAGGAGGCGGAGGCGGAGGAGGAGGGGAAGCATCGGCCCCGAGCAGCCCCATGCGTTGCCCAGCGGGGCCTGCGAGCCCCGCCCGGCCCTGCCCAGGAGCACGCGCGGGCCTCGCCATAGCTCTCGAGGGCACGGCGCCGATCTCTCGGCGAGGCATCGCCGAGTTCCCCCCCGAGGCAGCCCCCCCACCCAAGTGAGGCGTTCCAGACATGGCCTTGCCTTGCGATCGTTCTCTCATTCCTTGGTTTACCCATCGGCGCGGGCCCTCGCGCCCCCCCCATCCCCCCCCCCCCCGATCTTGGAGCACGTGGAGTCTCCCCCATCGGACGCACTGCTGCAAGCAGCCGCAGTAAGCAGAGGTTCGGAGCCAGACTCCCCCTCCCCCCCCTCCCCCCCCCTGTCCGCCCAATGTCGAAACGCTGAGTAAGAAAACGCTCACCTTCGAGGATCAAAGGAGTTGTCATCTCTTTGGCCGCAGAAGGCGGCGGAAGGCCGGCGGAGGGTCGGCGGAAACAGTAGAACGAGGCCGCCTCCGCTGGCGGAAGCCGGCGGAAGGGCGGCGAAAGGTGGCGGAAGTCAAAAATGCGCCCACAAGACATGAAAACATGTTTCGGTTCAGGGTTTCCGGAATCGGCCATCTCGTTCGCCTTCAGTCGCCACGACCGTCGATCGATTGATCATTCGATGTTTGAGGGTCGATCAAATCATAACGCAAACGTCTCGAAGGTCCACGCGGATTTCTTGGGTCGGCACCTGGGGTCCCCCCCTTGGCGGACTCCGCGCTCCGGCGTCGATCCAAGAAGTCAGCGTGGACCTCAGAAAGTTGATGACTAGTTGATTGTTGACGCTTCGCGCATCCCCACCAGCCCATCCAGAAACGATGCCCAGGGGAGTTGAGGTGATCAGGGAATTGGGGAAGCATGCAGAAGAACAAAGGGCGAGGGAAGCCGTCCGATACCCCAAAAGGGGGAGGATGGTGGAGGAGAAGGAGGAAAAGGAGAAGGAGGAGGAGGAGGGCGAAGAGGAAGAAGGAAGAGACAGTGGACAAGGAGGAGGAGGAGGAGGAGGAGGAGGAGGAGAAGGGGCATCTTGGCGAGCCCAGGGCCGTCGTTGAGTATCCTGGGTGCCTCGGGGATCCTCTTGAAGCCTATTGGGGTATCTTGGGGTCCTCTTGGAGGCATCTGGGGCGCCTCTTGGGGCCGTCTGGGCGCCTCTTGGGGCCATCTTGGAGCGGAGCGCTCTTGGGGCCATCTTGGAGGTCATTGATCAAAAAAAGAGAGAAGCTCCAGTTAGCGTCCCCCGTCGGGAGCCCCAAAAGTCGCCTCCTGGGTTGCTCTTGGGGTCTTGGGGCGCTCTTGGGCGCTCTTGGGGCCGTCTTGGAGCTCTCGTGGTCTCTCTTGGGGCCCTCTTGGGCCATCTTGAAGCCATCTTGAGGCCTCGGATGGCCATTGAAAGCGAAAAGGCGAGAAAGCAATTATCCTGGCGAAGGACCCTTCTCAGTATCTTCTTCGGTAGCGATCCCCCAGGAACCACGAAACGCATGAGGGCTGTGCCGGGGCCTTCGGTGGAGCTCCCTGCGGGGCCACGAAACGTGCAAGGGGTGTGCCGACATTGGTGCTGTGGGCGCATTGGAACGCAGCCACTGGGGCCTTCGGTGGGGTTCCCTGTGGGGCCACGAAACGTGTGAGGGGTGTGCCGAAATGGGTGCGGTGGGCGCATGCGAACGCAGCTACTGGGGCCTTCGGTGGAGCTCCCTGTGGGGCCACGAAACGTGTGAGAGGTGTGCCGACGTGGGTGCGGTGGGCGTATGCGAACGCAGCCACTGGGGCTTTCGGTGGGGCTCCCTATAGGACGCAGCCACTGGGGCCTTCGGTGGGGCTCCCTGTGGGGCCACGAAACGTGTGAGGGGTGAGCCGAAACGGGTGCGGTGGGCGCATGCGAACGCAGCCACGGGGGCCTTCGGTGGAGTTACGTATGGGGCCACGAAACGTGTGAGGGGTGTACCGAAATTGGTTCAGTGGGCGCATGCGAACGCAGCCATTGTGACTTCGGTGGAGCTCCCTGTGGGGCCACGAAACTGAGTGGTGTTCCGAAATGGGTACGGTGGGCGCGTGCGAACGCAGCCACTGGGGCCTTCGGTGGGGCTCCTTGTGGGGCCACGAAACGCGTGAGGGGTGTGCCGAAATGGATGCGGTGGGCGCATGCGAACGCAGCCACCGGGGCTTTCGGTGGAGCTCCCTGTGGGGCCACGAAGCGTGTGACAGGTGTGCCGAAATTGGTTCGGCGGGCGCATGCGAACGCAGCCACTGGGGCCTTCGGTGGAGCTCCTTGTGGGGCCACGAAACGTGCGAGGGGTGTGCCGAAATGGGTGCGGTGGGCGCATGCAAACGCAGCCAGTGTGGCCTTCGGTGGAGCTCCTTGTGGGGCCACGGAACGTGCGAGGGGTGCGCCGACATGAGAGCGGTGGGCGTATGCGAACGCAGCCACTGGGGCCTTCGGTGGAGCCCCCTGTGGGCCAAGAAACGTGTGAGGGGTGTGCCGAGATTGGTTCGGCGGGCGCATGCAAACGCAGCCATTGGGGCCTTCGTTGGAGCTCCCTGTGGGCCACGAAACGTGTGAGGGGTGTGCCGAAATGGGTGCGGTGGGCGCATGCGAACGCAGCCATTGTGGCCATCGGTGGAGCTCCTTGTGGGGCGACGAAACGTGTGAGAGGTGTGGCGAAATGGGTGCGGTGGGCGCATGCAAACGCAGCCAGTGTGGCCTTCGGTGGAGCTCCTTGTGGGGCCACGAAACGTGCGAGGGGTGCGGCGACATGAGAGCGTTGGGCGTATGCGAACGCAGCCACTGGGGCCTTCGGTGGAGCCCCCTGTGGGCCACGAAGCGTGTGAGGGGTGTGCCGAAATTGGTTCGGCGGGCGCATGCAAACGCAGCCATTGGGGCCTTCGTTGGAGCTCCCTGTGGGCCACGAAACGTGTGAGGGGTGTGCCGAAATGGGGGCGGTGGGCGCATGCGAACGCAGCCATTGTGGCCATCGGTGGAGCTCCGTGTGGGGCCACGAAACGTGTGAGAGGGTGTGCCAAAATGGGTGCGGTGGGCGCAAGCGAGCGCAGCCAGTGTGGCCTTCGGTGGAGCTCTCTGTGGGGCCACGAAACGTGTGAGGGGTGTGCCGACGTGGGTGCGGTGGGCGTATGCGAACGCAGCCACTGGGGCTGTCGGTGGGGCTCCTTGTGGGGCCACGAAACGTGTGAGGGGTGTGCCGACGTGGGTGCGGTGGGCGTATGCGAACGCAGCCACTGGGGCCTTCGGTGGGGCTCCTTGTGGGGCCACGAAACGTGTGAGGGGTGTGCCGAAATGGAAAGGAGAGGAGAGGAGAGGAGAGGAGAGGAGAGGAGAGGAGAGGAGAGAGGGCGGCGCTCTTGTGGGACGAGGGAGGAGGAGGGGGAGGAGGAGAAGAAAAGAGGAGTGACACGGGGCACTGTCTCTTCAAAACGAGGACCCAACACCACAGGATGGTTGGAAAAAACAGGGATTGTCCTTAGGTGATGGAAAGATTTTGGTTTCTTGGTGGCCTCCTTGGAGGTCTCGGAGGCCTCTTGGAGCCGTCTTGGAACGCTTGTGGGGCCTCTTGGAGCATCTTGGGAGCCGACTTGAGGCATCTTGGGCTATCTTGAGCCATCTTGGAAGTCATTTTGGGCTCTCCGAGGCGCTCTTGGAGCCATTTTGGGCGAAAGTACCCTCTGACACCTCGCGGGGCGCCCCGTCCAGGTCCAGTGGAAGGGGTAGGGGGGGGGTCAAGGCACTCTCCAGATAGCAATCCGTCTAGCTCACTCCCACCCGCCTTCCCAACACATAAGGAACACTCGAGCCTCAGCATGTTCAGCGGTCGTTTTTGGATGGACAGGTACCGGGAACCAAAATCGAGCCCATGTGCGCGACGCTGGGGCGAGGTGTGCCACACGTGCCAGGCTCATCATTCGCGCCAGGCACCCCTGGGGCCCGAGCGTGCCAGGCACGCCCCGTGCGCCAGATGCGCCACGTGCTTCCGCGTGCGCCAGGTGTGCCGCATACTCCAGCCGCGCCAGGTGCGCGACGTTCGCGGCACGTGCAAGGTGTGTCAGGTGCGCCTGCGCACGTGCGCTTGCGCACGTGACAACACATATCGGGAAACATGTCGGCCCCCCACATGTTTGTCGCAACTCAATGCCCATCATTGTGTCTGATTTGGCCTGCGCACAGCAGGCCATACGCCACCACTTGACAGCGATCGCGGAGCGGTCGCGCATGATCCAGATTTAACCGCGAGGTGCATGTTGTATGATTCTTGTCAGGAATGGTGGCCCTGCGCGCAGCAGGCAATATGCTGACACCCCTACCGTCCCTGTCAATCACCAATACCCAGTGCCCGCAGGCCTCACGAACATGACTCCAGATGTTGCCCCGAAGTCTACTTCGTGTTGTTTTTTGACAGGGACGGTGAGGGGGGCCCGCGTCGGGTTGGCCGCGCATGCTCCAAACGTGGTGGCGGAGTGCGCGTTGCATTTTTTTCCGACCGGGATGGTAGGGGTGGAGCATGGTTCCTGGCTGGCTGCGGGACGCCTGGGGGAGGGGGGGTATGTTTCAGAGGGAACAGTGATAAACCCCTCCCCGTTGGGGACGAAGGGGATTGGAAGAGGAAACCCTCTAGACCACCTGCGCCCAGAGGGCTAGTGGGACTTCCGAGAAGGCGCGAGGGCTTTTGAGAAAGCGCGAGGGCTGGTGGGATTTCCGAGAAGGCGCGAGGGCTTGTGAGAAGTCCCACCGCCTTCTAAGAATGCCTTCTCCTTCTCACTTCCCCCACCCGCTCGCCGCCGAGAACAAGAACCGGCGTAATCCCACCAGTCCTTTGGCCGTAGGTGGTCTAGGGAATTTCATCCTCCAATCCCCTTCTTCCCTCTTCGGGGAGGGGTTTGTCACTGTTCCCTATGAATATACACCCCCTCCCCCAGGCGACCGGAACCCAACCAGGAACCATGCTCCCCCCCACCATCCCTGTCGAAAAACAATGCAACACGCACTTCGCCTCCACATTTGGAGCATGCGCGGTCAACCCGACGCGGGCCCCCTTCACCGTCTCTGTCAAAAAAAAAAAACACGAAGTACACTTCGGGGCAAAATCTGGAGTCATGTTCGTGAGGCCTGCGGGCACTGGGTATTGTTGTTTGATAGGGACGGCGGGGGTGAGCATATTGCCTGCCGTGCGCAGGGGTACCATTCCTGACAAGAATAATACAAAATGCACCTCGCGGTTAAATCTGGATCATGCGCGGCCGCCCCACGATCGTTGTCAAGTGGTGGCGTATGGCCTGCTGTGCGCAGGCCCAACCAGACAATGATGGGCATTGAGTTGCGACAAACATGTGGGGGGCCGACATGTTTCCCGATATGTGCTGTCACGTGCGCAGGCGCACATGCGAGTATGCGGCACATTTGGCGCACGCGGAGGCACGTGGCGCATCTGGCGCTCCGGGCGTGCCTGGCAAGCTTGGGCCCCAGGGGTGCCTGTCGCGAGTGACGCGCCTTGCACGCGTGGCGCACCTCGCCCCAGCGTCGCGCACGTGGGCTCGGTTTTGGTTCCCAGTAGCTGTCCATCCAAAGACGACCGCCGAACATGTTGAGGCTCGGGTGTTACTTATTTGTTGGGAGGGCGGGTGGGAGTGAGCAAGAAGGCTTGCGGGCGGGTTGGTAGCTTGAACCCTCCCCCCTACCCCCTACCCTGGACCTGGACGGGGCGCCCCGCGAGTGCTTTTTCGCCCAAGATGGCTCCAAGGGCCCCAGAGAGCCTAAGATTACCTCCAAGATGGTTCGAAATAGACCTAGATGCCCAAAGTGGCTCCCAAGATGCTACAAGAGGCCCCAAGAGCGTTTCAAGACGGCTCCAAGAGGCCTCCGAGACCTCCAAGGAGGCCCCCAAGAAGCCAAAACTGCATTAATTTTTAAAAGACAATGAATGATGTTTGCTTTCTCCCCTTTTCGCTTCCGATGGCAATCCGAGGCTTCAAGAGGGCCCCCGGAGAGGCCCAAGAGAGCCCCAAGACGGCTCCAAAAGCGCCCAGGAGCGCCCCAAGAGCGTTCCAAGAGGGGTCCAGGAGGCGATTTTCGGTGCTCCCGACGGGGGACGCCAATTGGAGCTCCCCTCTGTTTTGATCGATGTCCTCCAAGATGGCCCCAAGAGCGCCCCCGAAGCTCCCAAGAGCGCCCCAAGAGAGCCCCGAGAGGCGCCCAGACGGCCCCAAGGGGCTTCCAAAAGGCTCCCAAGAGACCCCATACGAGGCTTCAAGAGGATCCCCGAGGTACCCGACTCTCTCTCTCCTTCTCCTTCTCCTCCTTCTCGCCCTCCTCGTCCTCGCCCTACTCCACTTCCTCCTCCTCCTCTTCCGACGACGACGACGACGACTACGACGACGACGACGACGACGACGACGACGCCCACGATTTCTCCTACATCCTTCCCATCTTGGGGTAGATGGCGGCTTCCATAAGACTTCTCAGCAGGCCAGGCTGCTTCTGAGCCTTCTTGGAAGGCCTTCGCCTTCTCACTTTCAAGCTGTGGCGAAGCGTCCTGACTCGCCTGTAGGCCCACCAAGGATTTTTATAAGAACTTCTTGTGGCCTGCACGAAAAATACTTAGAACATGTCTGGCTGGGGCCGTTTCGGTTTAACACATCGGGTTTATGTTTCAAGAACACTGCTTATGCTCTTAGAACATGTCGGGGTTCTAAGAACATGTCACGGTAGGCCTAGAGGAATGTTGGGACGGTCGGTCCCTGTTCAACACTTCCCCCCCCCTCGCTCGCCGCCAGTGTTCAGCCAGGATCGAAGGTCGAGGTTTGAGGAACCAGGCCGCTCGGCGCTCGAGGGCCTTTTTTTCCACGGGACTACATGGGGCCGCCCGAGACCTCCTGAGGTCCTCGTCGTCGTCGTCACCGTCGTCGTCGTCGTCGATGTTCGTTGTCGTCGTCCGTCGTCGTCCGTTGTCGTCGTCGGCGGTGTCGTGATCGTCGGTCGTCGTCGCGGTCGTCGGTCGCCGTTGTCGTCAGTTGTGCGTTGGCAGTCGCCCGTCGTCCGTTGTTGTCCCTGTCGTCGTTGTTGTGCGTTGGCGTCTATCGTCGTCCTCCTCCCTCGGTCGTCGTCGAGGGGGAATGGGAAGAACAGAAGTGGAAGACCAGGAGGGCGAGGGGGAGGGGGGAGACGGAGAGAGAGGGAGGGGGGAGGCGGCAAAGGCGGACTTCAGCCGGAGGAGGGGGGACAACGAGGAGGAGGAGGAGGAGGAGGAGGAGGAGGAGGAGGAGGAGGAGGAGGAGGAGGAGGAGGAGGAGGGAGGGAGGAGGAGGGAGGAGGAGGAGGAGGGAGGAGGGAGGAGGAGGGAGGAGGGGGAGGAGGGAGAAACACGAGGACTCTCCCCCCCCCCCTTCGTTGGGGAGGAGGCGGCGGAGCGAGGAGCAGCAGAGGATACCGGGAGGAGGGACGCTCGGCGGAGAGTCGATAGGCGCGGAGGGCGCGGCGAGGGGGCGCCGAGGCGGTCGGCGACGACGCCAGCGGAGCCTCGGCGGCCCCGGGCGCCCCCCGGGCCCAGGCGCGGCAGCCGCTGCCGGGCGAGGCCGGCGGCGGCGGCACGGAGGGCGAGGGCGGGCCGGTGGAGGGCGCGGGCGCGGCGGCGGCCGCCGGCGAGCCTCCTGGAGCCGCCGCGCGGGGTGCGCCTCCTCCTCCTCCTCCTCCTCCTCCTCCTCCTCCTCCTCCTCCTCCTCCTCCTCCTCCTCCTCCTCCACAATTACTCAATAGAATGATACTACTCCCCCTCTTCCCCTGATGACGTGCTGGGAGTGCTCGCCCCCCCCCCCCGCGTCCTGTTTTTTTTACACCGGATTCCCGGGAGTTGGGTTTTCGCCTGCATTTGTTTTCAAAATGCTGCTCTCGCTGAGGCGCCGGCCTCATTTTCGGGCCCCGCTCGTTCCGAATAGTGTTCCCGCTGCAGCGTGGGTCTCATTTTCGGATCGGTGTTTTGCCTCCGTCGTTCCGGATGGCGTCTCGCCCCAGCGCGGGCCTCTTTCTCGCGCGCCCATCCGCCCGCCACCACCGCACCGCGCCCCGCCCCGCCCACCGCCACTTCCACCCACCAACGCACGCACGCACGCACGCACGCGCACCGCCACCACCACCCCACTACCCCACCCACCACCACCACGCTACACCGCGTCACACCACATCACACGCGCGCACACACAGACACACACGCACGCACGCACGCACGCACGCACTCATGCCGCACGACGCACACACACACACACACGCACACCACACACACACACACACACACACACCCACACACACACACACGCACACACACACCACCACCAACCACCACCACCACCCACCACCACAGCCAACCACCACCACCGCCATCACGCACGCACGCACCTGCCCACCACCAACCACCAAGACGCCACACCACGTCATACCACAGCACAGCGCACACACGCACACACACACACACACACCACACACACCACCACCACCACCACCACCACCACCACCACCACCACCACCGCCACCACCACCACCACCACCACCACCACAACCACAACCACAACCACAACCACAACCACAACCACGCACACACGCACGCACGCACGCGCACCACCACCCACTACGCACGCGCGCGCGGAGCCACAGGTCCGCTACGACACGCGTCCGCGGATAGAGAAAATCAGCGCCATGGTAAGGGATGGGAGGGAGGGGTAGGACGTCAGATATGACGCGAGCGCACATACCTTGTTCCTCCCCCCTCCCTCCCTCCCTCCCTCCCTCCCTCCTCGAGGTGTTTCGTGGGCCCACGGGGCCCGGAGGGCGTCGTGCGCAGAGCTCGCCTCGCGCGCGCTCGCGCGGCGCGAAGGGGCGCCAGCGCGATGCTGGGGCTGCCTTTGTAAGTCGGGCACGTGCCTCTGCAGGGGAGTATGCGAGAGTGGTTTTTGGTAGTTTGGTGTCGATCGTTCGTGCTTGTGTGACTCTGTTTGACCATGTCATCGGTTCGCCCATTCCGCCCCATATTTCCTCGCCGCTTGGGGGCCTCTTGAGGGCCTCTGGAAGGCAGTTTTGAGGCCTCTTGGGGGCCGTGTTGGTTTGTTTATGATTTGTCTTCCAAAGTCCGCCAGTAGGAGGACATGCCCGACCTCAGTGTCGTCCTGCGGCGGCGCTGGTTTGCCTTGCGTCGGGCCCCAGGGCCCGCACAGGTCGAGATCCAGCTCGAAAAAAATGCCGCAAGGAGATGGGGCCCAGGGCTCCACAGTCGGGACTTTTCGAGGTTGCGGCTGTTGTTCGCAGCGGCAACAGATCTCAGGGAAGGGGGGGCAATGAGTGGCGGGATCTTAACAGTTTTCGGCCTTTGGGGGCCCTCGCCGGGCCTCAGAAGCGTCAAAAATCATCTCGGGACGAAAAACTGGCCCTTGGGAAGTGGTCTGGACCTCAGGGGCCCACACATCGAAAAAGTTTTAGATCCAGAAACGATGTCCAGGCGAGCTGAGGTGATCAGGGAAGTGCGGGAGCAAAAGGGGGGACGGCCGGACCGTGCGAAGGAGGGAGGAGGAGAAGGAGGAGGCTGGATGGATGGATGAGGGAGTGGGGAGAAGGAGGATGAACAGGAGGAGGAGGAGGAGGAGGAGGAGGAGGAGGAGGAGCAAGAGAGGAGTAGGAGGAGGAAGGAGGAGCAGGAGGAGGAGGGCAAGCAAAAGGGCCAGAGGTCTCTTGGATGCCTTTCGGAGCCTCTTGGGATATCTCTTGGGCGCTGTTGGTGGCCTCTTGGGACGTCTTGGGGCGGTCTTGGGGGCTCTTGGGCGTCTTGGGTGCCTCGGGGGGCCTCTTGGGGGCCTCCTGGGTGTTTCTTGGGGGCCTCTTGGGGCCTCTTGGGGCCATCTTGGGGCCTCCTAGGGCCTCCTGGGCGCTTCTTTGGGCCATCTTGGAGGACATCGATCAAAGAAGAGGGGAGCTTCAATTAGGGTTGCCCCCCCAGAGGCCAAAAAGGAGCCAAAACTCAAGTAAAACCAATGATTGTGGCTTCCTCGCCGAGGCCGTATTGGACGCTCTGACCGCTCGCGACCGGCCCCGTCCAGGTCTAGGGGAGGGGGTAGGGAAGAGGGGTCGACCCTTCCCTGAAGGGGAAGAAGGGGGGTGGAAGAGGAAACTCCCTAAACCACCGCCCAGAGGGCTGGTGGGATTGGATGTCTGGGAACGGGGGGGGCTCGAGGATTGCAGGAAAGTGGCCTTGGATAGGGCCCTGACAGAAGGCTCCTGGACGGCCACCGTGGAACTGGAAGCTGCGCGAAGGGTGCACACTTCTTCACCGCACGGGTCTGGCCCCCCAGTTCACGAACACGCGAGTTGGTGGTTTTCGGATGTTGTTTTTCCCTGTTCATGGAGGTTTTCCAGCCTCGGGGTGTCTTCCTGCTGCGTCTCGCCGAGGGCGTTCAGGGGGTGCACGAATCGTCCCGAACGGCCGCCGTGACCCGAGCTATGACCCGAATCACAAGTTTGTCCACATCTTGGAAAAATCGCGACGCATTTGCTTGCTACTTTCGGCCTCAAGGGGCCTTCAACGGGACCCGGGGACGTCGAGAAATTTACAGTTCGGGGCGAAAAGCGGGTTCCCAGGAAGGGGTCCAGAGCTCTGGGGAGCCACGTTGCGGCAAGAGCCGCGGCGTCGGAGATCTAGGCCGCCGTCGTCGTCGTCTTCGTGGGTCGTCGCCGGTCGTGGTCGGTCGTCGCCGGGCGCGGGCGTCCTCGTCGCGGTCTGCACGTGGGTCGGGGGTTTGCGACAGCGGCGGAGAGCGGGTGGGGATCGACACTGCACGTCTCCTTAAAGGGGCTGGGGGTCCTGGGAGAGTCGCGCCACGGGTGGTTTTCCGCCGTGTTCGGACCCGCGGGGACCGTGAAACAACGGCTCGGAAGGAAGAATTGGCTCCGGGGAGAGGCCCCGGGGTCCAGGGCCCGTCGTCCGCGCCGTGTCAAACGAGTCATCTCCAGGGGCTCCGCGTGCCCATGCATCTGCCGAGGCGCCTGGGCAAGATGCGCGCACACCCCGCGGGCCATCCGCCCCTTCTGCTTACCCCGGGTGATCCCCGTCGTCGTCGCGTTCGCCGCCGCCAGGAACCAGGAGTTGCGCTGGCTGAGTCGGGAAGCCTCTTGGAGTCTCACCCTCTCGCACGCGGCCCCAGGCCGGCGGGATCACAACGCAGCCTCGCTCACGTTCCCATGTCCTTCTCGTCGTGTTCCCCATCCCTGCTCATTCGTCCTCCGCCTCTCTATCGTTCCCCTTGCGCGTCTTCATCTTGGCCTCCTCCTCCTCCTCCTCCTCCTCCTCCTCCTCCTCCTCCTCCTCCTCCTCCTCCCTCATATTATTAATTATCCTCCCTCGTCATCCTAATCCGCCCTTCTGTTCATCCTCCTCGTCCGCATCTGCATCCCTTGTCCTTCGCCCTCCTGTTTCATCCTCATTCCCTGCCTCGTCCTCCTCCTCCTCCTCCTCCTCTTCCTCCTCCTCCTCCTCCTCCTCCTCCTCCTCCTCCTCCTCCTCCTCCTCCTCCTCCTCCTCCTCCTCCTCTATACTCCTCAAAATTATCCTCCGTCCCGCAACAGGCCAGGCTCGAGGTGCATTCTCTCGACCTGCCCATCTTCGCCCACGCCTGGCAAGAGCAGCTCGTCTTTCGCCGGTGGGTCCACGCGGTCATGCGGCCAGGAGTTCGCGCGGCTCCACGCCGGCACCGCGGCACGGCGCCGGGGCCCGGCGGCCCCGCCGCGGCCTCCCGCGGGCAAGGGGGGGGGGCGTCAGACCAGCGGCCCAGGCGGCCGCTCCCCCCCGGCGGAGAGGCGGCAGCAGCGGGCGAGCGCTGTCCAGGTCGCCGTCCGTCGGTGGCGTCGCCGCGCCGGGCGAGCGGGCCGTCTCGGGGGGGGTGGCGGGGCGGCGGCGGGCCCTGCTCGAGCAGCTCCAGTGCACCCCTCCAGCCTCCCGCGCCGGAGGCCCCTGTCCCTCCGCGAAGGGGCATCTGGCCCCAACACGGCTCGAATGCTGCACGTGCCCCCCAACCCCCCCCCGAAATTCTGGGTGGCGGTCGACGTATGTTTTCCCACCATTGTTGGCCGTGCTGGCGATGGTTGGGGGGGATTTCTCCTGGCGGACATCATCCCTTTGGCTACGTGCAGAAGAGGGGATCCCCGTGTCTGTTCGCACGAGGCATCTAGTACGAGACCGTGTCCTTCCTCCTTCTCCTTTCATCCTCCTCTTCCTCCCCCTCCTCGCTCCTCGCTCCTCTTCCTCCGCCGTCGGACAGCGACCGCGGCATGAAGGTGGTCCTGTGGGGAACTTCCGCGGCCTGGTTCACTCGGGCTTCACGCACACAAGTTGGACCTCCTCCGCCCACATCTCCGTGCACGCTCTCGATTCGTATTCCAAGAAGTTCATGGCTCGAAGGCGGCCCTACGCGTTACAGTGCAGGCCCAGTTTGAGCCCTACTTGCAAGGTCTTTCACAATCCTGGCCCGTCGGCGGCGGCTGGCGGCGTTCTCGGCCCTCCTGGTGGCCGAGACGCCGCGAGGTCAACCATATCTGACCTACCAATGCAACGACATGGAGCTTGGCGCCAGCTCTTCCGCCTCACGTTGAAATCGAGGCGGATAAATTGCCCATAGCGCCCGCTCCCAGATCGACGGCGCGGCCAAGTCCCCCGGGGTCTTCTCGGGCCCGCGGAGTGGATGAATGACGTCTGTAATTTGGGCTTCTTCATCGGCAGCTCTGCTGTCACATATGCTCCTCCTCCGCCGCGGCGATGGCCACCTGGACCCGCCGCGCCGGCACCCGCGGCGGGCGGGCAGACCCGCCCGCGGAGCCCCCGCACTCCTGGACGACGGCCCTGCGGAGGACCCCGCAAGGCCCTCAGAGCGTGAATGACCTACCCCGCTTTCGCTTCCAGGCAAAGCCAAGTCGTGCCACGCGCCTCCTCGTCAAGCGGCCTGACCAGTACAGGCCGCAGTTTGGCATCGCTTGGTGTCTCTTGGAAGCGAGGGTGGTCAAAAGCGAGGTAGGTTTCTTTGCCCCCTAAAGGCGGGGGGAGTTCCCCGCCCGCGCTCGCACCCGCGGGAGGTGGTCCTCGGCCTCCGCGGCGAGCCGCTGCAAGGACGTCTGCCAGCCAGAGATCGTCGCAGCCGCCGCGCGCCATCGGATGCCCGGCGCGCGAGGCTGCCGCGCCGCCGGGGCAGGGGGGCTTTAGCCCATTCGCCAGGGCCAACAGGTCTGCTCGGCGGAAGGACGAAGGCAGGACGCGCAGGCGCGCGCAGAGCAGCAAATGTTCGCGCCCGCGGCCCGCATTGAGCGATGGGAGGAACTGGGCCACGCACGATCGGCAGCCGACCGGCCGCGGCACGGCCCCGGCCCGGCGCCGCCATTTCGCGCAGGGCAGCTCCCAGTCTCCTCGGGGCCGTCTCGGGCCTTCGCTTCGGAGCCTTGCCGGGCCCTCGTCGACTTGTCCGGGGCCATCCTCGAACTTCCTTGGGGCGCCTCTCGGGCCCTCCTGCGGCCCGTTCCGGGGCTTCCTCTCGCGGCCTTGGTTGGACCTCTTGGGCCCCTGCTGGCGGCTCCCATTGGGGTGCTCTTCGGTTCTTTTTGGGATTGCCCTCCGGTCCTCTCCGGCGGCCCCTCCTCGGGCGCTCTGGAGGTCTTTTTGTTCCCGGGCACCCTTCCGCGCGACTGCTCGGCCCGCGGTCTCAGTGCGTGGCCCCCCAGAGTGGCGGGCGAGAACGATGGGGCGGCGGGGGCGGCAGCAGTCTGCGAGGCTCTGAAGGAGCCTGCCGCAGGCGCAGAATTTCTCACGCCATGCAGCTAGCCCGCCGCGGGCGCCGATTTTTTGTTAAAACAATTTGGGCGGATCACTAGTAGGGTCGCGGGTGGGTCGACGGTGGGTCACGGGTGGGTCGTCGCGGGCGGGTCGCGGGCAGGTCGCGGGTACGTCGCGGGGCGGGTCGCGGGCGGGTTGCGAGCGGGTCGCGGGCGGGTTGCGGGGCGGTCGCAAGCGGGCCGCGGGCAGGGTCGCGGGGGGGAGGGCGCAGCAAAACAAGCAGAATCTTCGCCGTGAATCCCCATTTCAGCACGCACCCAGGGACAGCGAATGACCGCTCGACCCCCTCACTCCGATTGTTAGGGTCTGGGGCGGATCGCTGGCGGGGCGCGGGAAGTGCTCGCGAGGGCGACGCCCCCACAACAATGCAAACCAGCCCGCCGCGCCGCAGGGCGCCCTCCTAAACCGATGCAAGGCAGCCCGCCGCAGGGCCGAATGTCGCATTTTGTTTACGAATTTCGCATTTTGTATCGCGGGGTGGGTCGCGCGCGGGTCGCGGGGAGGGGTCGCGGGCTTGGATCGCGGGGCGGGTCGCGGGCGGGGCGGGTCGCAGGGCGGGTCGCGGCATGAATGACCGATCTGATTTCTTTATTTGGTTATCTCTCTTTCTCTCTCTCTCTCTCTCTCTCTCTCTCTTTCTTTCTGTCTCTCTCTCTCTCTCTCTTTCTCTCTCTCGTTCTCTCTCTCTCTCTCTCTTTCTCTCTGTCTCTCTCTCTCTCTCTCTGTCTTCCTGTCTCTCTCTCTCTCTCTCTCCCTCTCTCTCTCTATGTATATCCTGTATCTATGCATATATATATATATCCCTATCTGTTTCTTTTGTTTCTCTCTCGCTCTCTCTCTCTCTCTCTCCCTCTCTTTCTCTCGCTCTCTCTGTCTCTGTCTCTCTCTCTCTCTCTCTCTCTCTCTCTCTCTGTTGTAAATGCTCTCTCTCTCTCGTTCTCTTTTGCTCTCTCTCTCTCTGTCTCTTTGTTGTTTCTCTTTCTCTCTCTCTCTCTCTCTCTCTATAGTGTCTCTCCTTGTGGCTTCTAAGTACGTCTATCGCCTCAATATATCTATATATATATGTAAATGCTTTCATGGCTATCTGTCTCTGTGGTTTTCTCTGTCTCTACCTCACTCTCTTTCTCTCCCGGTCTCTCTCTCTCTCTCTCTCTCTTTATTTCTCTCTCCCTCCCCCTCTTTCTATAGTTAGTCATATTGATATCGAGTTGTCTTTCTCTGTCTCTCTATTTCTCTCGTTCTCTCTCTCTCTCTCTCTTTCTCTTGCTCTCTGTCTTTGTGTTTCTCTCTCTCTCTCTCTATCTGTCACGCACACTCCCTCACTATGTATATAGGTATACATACATGCACCCCTCTCTCTCAGTACTTCTCTCCTTCTCTCTCCCTCATGTTATGTGTTTCCCTCTCTGTCTGTTATGTTTCCGTTTCTCTGTCGATATATATATATATATATATATACACATACATATATATATATATACATATATATATGTTTATTGATCTGTCTCTCTCTCTCTCTCCCCCCCCCCCGATCTGGAAAGGCAAACGTTTTGGCAAATACGAGCCACAAGGTGCCCTATCAGTTGGAAATACATAGCCCTATTGTGGGCTGGCCAGCAGGGTCGGTTGACAGGCGTGGCCAGACAACCAGAGGGTTGGCCCGAGCGTTGGCCGGGGTAGTTTTTCGATTGTCAGAATTCTCCACGCCAGACATCGCCCAGATGTGGTCAACATTCTTCCAGAAGCGGCCGACGTGGACCAAGCATTACCCTAAAGCTCAGGTCGTGGGGCAGACGATGGTCGTTTGAGTCTGGACGATTGCCGTGCCATCCCCCTCTTCTTTGTGTTTCCCTGCAGAGGCTTCCCGACGGCGGAAGCCTATTCGGTTCGACGCTGCGGAACCGATGAAAAACAAACGGAGCCAGTCTCTCCGCTTGCTCTCCTACTTTCTGTCCTTGGCGTGCCCCTCGTCGCGTTGCACAGTAAATTCCTTTCTCCTTCGATTGGGCAATCATGCGGCACCGATGCTGCGGAACCGCCCCCCCCTCCCTGGAGGCATAGACACGAAGGGGGAGCGACGATGGAATTTGCAGCCCGTTGTGGAGTTGGACGGTCGCCCACCTTTGTCACAGTATCTGTCGTTGTGAACTCTCATTGTGTCCATGGTGCCTCGTCCCCTTCCTATACTTACATTCGCGTGTTCCCCCAGCAGTGTGTGCTTTCAGGGGGGGCCGATTTCTTTTCTAGGGAACGGTGTGGTGGTGACCACGACGACGACGACGACGACGACGACGAGGGCAGCCTCGGCGCGCCCTCGGCCGCCCGCTTCCTGGGCATTCAGCATCATTAGGCTTCAAAATTTGATCAACTGCAGTCCCTATTTACCACTAGCACAAGGCGGTCATTCGGGCTACAACTTTTTCGCTCGAGCCGCGCCTGTGCGTGATTGGTGTCGATGCGTTAGGTTCCTTGGGAAAGGTGGCGCCCG
The DNA here is from genome assembly GCA_963575745.1 of Prorocentrum cordatum. Taxonomy (NCBI): domain Eukaryota; class Dinophyceae; order Prorocentrales; family Prorocentraceae; genus Prorocentrum; species Prorocentrum cordatum. The sequence continues at coordinate 26,071 of CAUYUJ010009999.1, forward strand.
GGCTCTCGCCGCCTGTCGGGCCGCTGCCTCCGCCTCGCCGCTGCCCTCACCGCGCCAGGGGGTGTCCCGATGGTTGTTCCGATGGTGCCCGATGGTTGTCCTGCTGGCTGCCTCGTGGTTGATATATAGGTGGGTAGATAGATTTATAGATAGGTAGACATGTGTGCATATATATATATATAGACATATAGATGGGTAGATGAATCCATTGATTAGTTGATGGAAGCATAAAATACAAAAACACAGACCGATTTGGTATATTGATTACTGAAAATGATAGATATGCTGCAGCTGTTCAGCGCGCGCGCCGCCGGGAGGTGATTTCAATTGGCGCATTTCCTGCTCGTGCCTTCTTCCTGCTTTCCTTCTTCCCTCTTCTGCCTCCAGGCGCACTTAAGTCGGGGTTGCGTCGGGTGTTTCTTCGTTCTCCCTGAGTTGGTCCTTCCGGGGCACCGAGAACCCGCGGGGAGCGTTGCCTGGTGACGCCGGGGCATCGCGCCGCCCCTTTCGTCAGCCTGCCCGCGCGCGCAATTGACATCTTGACCCCACCAGGGGCCCCACCACACTGGCTCGCAGACTAGAGCCACCCGGGAACCCCTACTGTTTTCTTGATCCCTCCACCTCCCACGAGTGGCTGGCTCAATCGCGGTGCGTTGTGCTCGCGATCCCGCGACGTTGGGCCGGTGCGCCGCCGCGTCTGCACCAGCGCAGTGGCTTCTGTTTCTGGCGCTCCCCGGTGCAGCCCCGGTCTCTGACAAGGCTCGCGGCGGTCGAGGAGCACGCGGCCTGGCGCCATGCGCTGGACTTGTCTTGGCACGTCACGCTGCGCAACCGCGCTTCGACTCACCCGAAGGCTTGGGGGGGTTTGGCCCACTCGGTCAAAGCGTGCAAAATATTCCAGCAGGCAGGAGGCGGAGGATGGCGGTGAATGTGAAATTGTCGAACTCCTTCGCGCCGGGAGATGGGCGCCAAGTATATGGCGTGGGGACGGGCGCAAGAAAATAAGAGGCGTCGGATAACGCACGCCGGCACGCCATGGCGCGGCTTCTCATGTTAGGGCAGCATCCGTTTCGGTATTTCCGCTACCGTTTCGGTACCTTCATACCCGTTTCGGTATTTCCACGATTCCGTTTCGGTACCTTCATCTACTCGTTTCGGTACCTTCATGTATTCGTTTCGGTACCTTCATTTATTCGTTGTGGTACTTCCACCAATCCGTTTCGGTACTTCCACCAATCTGTTCGTTTCGGTTTAATTTTATTCGCTTCGGTATTTGCACGGCGTGTCGAAAAGAGACGCGGAGCGGAAAAGAAGGGAGAGGGGAAGAGGAAGCGGGGGAAAGAAGAAGCGGGAAAGAACAAAAAACGGCATTACGCCGGTTAAAGCCGTGGTCCACGAATTGTGGTAATGTTTCGCCGATCTCGCATGGCACGGGTCGTTCCTTTCCCCCCCCCTCTGTGTTTTAATTCTCTCCGGGCCTTTCCTTCTTCTTTCCGCCGTGCACCTATCCTCGTCGTCCTCCTCGTGTATCCTCCTTCCTCCTCCCTCCTCCTCCCTCCTCCCTCCTTCCTCCCTCCTCCCTCCTCCCCCCTCCCGTCCCTCCTCCCTTCTCCTTCCCTCCCTCTCTCCTCCCCTTTTCTTCCCTCCTCTCTCCATCATTCCTCCGCCTTCCCTTCTCCTTTTCCATCCTTCCCCCTCTCCCTCCTCCCTCCTCCCTCCCCGGTCCTGCTCAGAGGCGCGAAACAACCGTCGCTTGTTATAATTCCCCGCCCTTTTTCCAGGGACCGGGGAACGGAGGGGGACCCTTTAATTATTTATCATCATATCTTATTTCATGTTCCGCTTTCTGCTCTTCCTCTTGTTTTACCCTGATTTGGACGCGTGCGTGGGCTTCGCAAATATTTTGCACCAAAAGTAAATGAATAACCGCGTCCGAAACGAGGAAGACAATACGAAATCAAAGCAGGACAACCACAACATTTAAGTTCTCTTACCTTGCTATGCCCGGTATGGGAACACAGAAACACCAGAACATGTTGCCTAGCCTTATTGGCTCAAGTCCACATCTGCGCTTCCGCTACCGAAGATCTCAACAATCTTGTTTCTTTACTCCGTGCACATCAGGTAACGTGATGCTCGCGCATTCTTGCGTGGACAATTATATGGTTTCTTGGGTGCGGCACAACTTGGTTTCTTGGGTGCTGCACAACTTGAGGCACTGTCGACGAACAGATGATGCGGCGATTTTCGAATAATTACAGAATGGTTTCAGAAATTGAATGCCGGACGAATGGAACCGGCAAGTGCAATGATACAAAACGGAAGGCCCTGAAAGAAACGGTACTGGTGCAGAAATATCGGCACACAGGTTCACGCAATACGTCCTTGGAGCCAGGCATTGCGAAGAACGTCGAGCAATTCGAGATGCTTACCACGACGAGCGATATTTAAAAATGCTTAAAAATTTGTGAAATCACAGGCGTGTCCCCGTGGGAGCAGGTAGCGCTCAAAGGCACGCGGGCTCTTGCTAAATTCGCTGCGCGGCCGGGTACATCCACCAGTGTTGGTTCTGCCAGCAGGAGCACGCGGCCAGCCCCGCGGGCATCTGCGCCTACTGCCGGTTCTGCCAGTAACGCGCAGCCAGTACACAGGGCGTCTGCGCTCAATGTTGCTGCCCATGGCGCAAAGGAAGAACGCGCCGGCAGAACAGTTGCCGCCCCGGGGGGCGATTATCTTGGAGACGATGATCCCGGAGATGGCGATCCTGGAGACGATGGTAAACAGTTGACGTGGACTCAAATCGGAGATCCACGCGCATCCGATGAGCCGTTCGAAACGTTCGTCCGGAAAGATTTGTTTTGATATGTTATTGCGTCCTTTCTCGCTTATTTGTTGCTCTTCCGTTTTGTTTGTTTCCGCCCCAAAGGAACAGCAAAAAAATGCCATGTAGATCAGAAAACTTTCGGTCGTTTGGACTGCAAATCCACGCGAGAGATTCGGACATTTTCGGCCCCCGGAGGGTCTCCGGGGATTCGCACAGTTGGTGTGGGAGCAAAATCATCAACCATCTGCGTCTGTCTCTGCGTCTGTCTATTCCTCGCCCTTGTCTCAGACAGACACAGACAGACTCGCAGACAGACTGTTCCAAACGCACAGACACAGACACGCAGACACACAGACAGACACACAGACTGACAGACAAACAAACAGACAGACAGATTGACACAGACAAACATACAGACAGCCAAACAGACAGACAGACAGACAGACAAACAGGCAAACAGACAGACGGACAAACAAACAGACAGAATGCTTGCTGGCCTCGCTCGCTTGCTTTTTCGCCCCTGCGCCCTGTTCCTCCCTCTGCTTTGCCCTCCCCCTTGCCCGGCCCGCGGAGAACGTCGTCGGCAAATCGGTGAAAATGCGCAATTTCAAGACGGTGCTGCTTCGCGACGACAAGGTACGTCAATTTGTGATCGTGGTTTGCAAACAGCACGTCGATTCAAATGAGAGAATGCGCGGTAATTTCCTCAAATATGTGTAACAAAATGGGCCGTGATAATTTTCAAATCCGGCGCTTGCTTACCTTTACCATCACCGGCGCAACAAAGGAAAGATAAACGAGCCATCTAGAAACCAATGGCCGCTAACCTATTGCCAGTGTCCACGCAAATTATCCATGTGAATCCCGACAAAGACGAGCGTGTACAGAGAACGGTCAGTTCAACGGGCCGCCGCTCATGGGACAGGGCCGAGTGCCCCCAGCCAATGGGAAGAGGAAACAAACACCTTGCAGCCAAAACCCGATGAGCCTGCGTAGCGTCTCACTATAGACCCGCTGTATTCTTTGCCGAGCCAACAGATTATCATCTTACGCTGCAAGTTCTTGACGGACGCGGTTGCCAGATTCGTGCGAACCCAACCGCCCGAGTATCGCCTTCGGGTGTGTTGCGATGCGACGCGCAATATGGGCATTCAAAAGTTTAAGCTTATGTTAGTCGGGTGGCTCGGGACGCATTACGAACGTGGCGAATGGCGCACCACGTTCGTCCCCATTGCGTTCGCTTTGGCACGTGCAGAAGATGTACAATCCGTGGAAGCAATAGTGGTTTCAGCTATCCAGACAATCAAGACTGCACACAATTTGGACATAGTTGAGAGAACATCAAATGTGTATCTTGATGGTGGACCTGCCTTGTCAAACGCGTTCGAACGGTTATTTCCAAATGCCACCCAAATCCGTTGCGTGGAACACGCGAAAAAGAATGTAATCCAAAATGCTTGGCGCTGGGTTACGCGGAGCTACGGATGGGAGGTCCGGGACAACGTTCACCGGAGCTGCACACTACCACCTCCAATTCCGACCCTAAGGGGCCATAAGGAGCCCTAAGGGGCCCTGGAGGGCCCCGAGGAGCCTTGAGGGGCCCTGAAAGGCCCTAAGGAGCTCTGAGGGGGCCTTAAGTTACCCTACAGAGCCATAAAAGGGCCTGGCCCTAAAAGGCCGTAAGCGCCCCTAAGTTGCCCTGGAGAGCCCTAAAGGGCTCTGGGACCTGATGGGCCCTGAGGGGCCTCAAACGGCCCGAAAATGCCTTAAGGGGTCTCCTCCTCCTCCCCCATCCCCCTCCGCGCCCCCCCCTCCTCCTTCCCCTCCTCCTCTTTGTTTTAATCGACGGGCACAACGCGCAATGGCTGCAAGGTTCCGAAACGCATTTTCTGAGGTACCGAAGCGAATTTTCCGAGGTACCGAAACGAATTTTCTGAGGTACCCAAACGGATCGTCTGAGGTACCGAAACGAACCGACCGAGGTACCGAAACAAATTGGCAAAGATACCGAAACGGAT
>CAUYUJ010010000.1:0-30910 GCA_963575745.1 Prorocentrum cordatum
CCTCCTCCTCCTCCTCCTCCTCCTCCTCCTCCTCCTCTCGGGAGCGGCCAAGAGGGGGGTGTCCAAAAGGGGGGGGTGCAAATCATGACCGGCGGCATGTGCGCGGCCCAGCGGGGGGGGGCCAGGGACGCAGTGGAATAAGAAGAGGCGCCATGGAATCTGGGGAAATATCATGGCCCCCGCCATGATATCCACCCCCCCCTAGTCATCACCCCCCTCTTTGCCGTCCCCGATCTGCATGCCTTCCCGCCGCGGCGCCCTGTCCACCCCCGGCCGCGGCAAGGGCCGGGGCCCGTCGACGGCAGCCTGTCTCCTTCGGGGGGGGGTTGTGCGGCATCGGCGCTGCCCTCGGGGGCAGAGGCCGACCCCGAGCTCAGACCGCCCTCCCAGAGCGCGGGGCGCAAGCGGCACTGGGGCGCCACCGCCAGGCTCGCCATCGCTCGGACGTCCATTCCCTGTGCATGTTTCGACTTCGTGCGTGTATTTTTTCCTGAGGTGATCCACAATGCTCTTCGATGGTCCTCGCCCCCAAACATGCACAAGTCCCAGCGATGCCAAGCAGGAGACCCAGACCCCCGACGCCGTGATTTTTTCCATAAAGTCGACCCCCAGAGGTCTGGACCCCTTCCCCAGGACCTGTTTTTCATCCTGAATCCTTTTTTGACGGTCCCGAGGCCCGACGAGGGCCTCCAGAGGGCCAAAATAGCGAAAAACCTCCCGTCGTGATTTTTTCACGACGCGAGGAGGTCTGGAGGAGGGGCACCGCGAGCCGCGGCTGCCGCGGGCCCGCGGGCTCGCGGCGGGCGCGCCGGCCCCGGCTGGGGCGACGGGGGCGGCGGGCGGGGAGCCTGCCGCGCTCTGGCCACGGCGCGCCCCGACGCGGGCTAGGACGGCGCCCCTCCTCGCTCCTCCTCCTCCTCCCCCTCCCCCTCCTCCTCCCTCCTCCCTCCTCCTCCTCCCTCCTCTCCTCCTCCTCCCTCCCCTCCTCCTCCTCCTCCTCCCCCGGAGACCTGATCGATCTAACTAAGGGGAAAACAGACCTACCTCGCTTTTGATAGGTCGGGCATGTCCCCCTACAGGGCATGTCCCCCTACAGGCTCAACGACGTGCACGCTGGTCAGACAACACGAGCTGAGAGATCAGCTCCAATGGAACGGTGGTCACAGGCTGTTCGGCGGCGGCTGTTGTGGTCAAACAGTGATGCATATTTCGCTCTTTCGACGTATTGTTAGGTCGGGCATGTCCCCCTACAGGGGCATTTTGGACGAAAAATGAAACATTTTCAGAACATACTCACAAATAGCCAAACGTATTGAGATCGAGCCGCCGCCCACGCGCAGCGCCACCTGCGTGGACGACTTGCCGGCCCAGAGCATTGCAGGGCCTGCGACGCTGCAGGAGGCTGGAGCGAAACTGCATCCCTAGGGGGAAAACAAACCTACCTCGCTTTTGACCACCCTCGCTTCCAAGAGATACCAAACGGTGCCAAATTGCAGCCTGTACTGGTCAGGCCGCTTGACGAGGAGGCGCGTGGTATGGCTTGGTTTTGCCTGGAAGCGAAAGCGGGGTAGGTAATTCACGCTCTGACTAACCAGCCTCGAACGTATCCCTATCCCTGAGATGGGCGAGCAAAAAACGAGGACAATCTTCGGGATTGGCCCTCAGAACCTGAGGGAATCCTCAAGATCGGCGTCGAGGTGAGGTGATGCCAAACATAGGGATAAGGATACGTTTCAAATTGGTAATGGTCGCTGGCACCGTCAACGCCAAGAACTGGAGCGGGGCGCAGGATGTGCTGCATTGAATTGGCTGCGGGGTCGGCTGCCACGCGCCTGTTGCACCAGTGAGCGGCGTGCTGGAGCCGAGTGCTGCCTGGACCAGTTCCTCGACCTCCCTCCCCAACACGCTGCTGCCGGGGGCGTGCGGGAGCGGTCGACACTGCCTTGCTAGACTGCCTCCAATCACGGCTTGAACGGCTGGACTGCACGGGGACAAGAGAGGGTGGGATGCTTTACCAGACTGCGCAAGACGTATCTGCGTGTCCAGACGGCCCCTCGGGGGGCCAAAGTCCGTCGAGCCAGCCACTCCGAGAGAGTCCGAGCCAAACTGATGGCCTCGAAAATGCTCGAGCCTGTTGCCATCTCGGCAACTTCGGGCCCTCTTAGGCCCTTTAGGCCATCATCATGTCTGAATCCCATCATCATGTCTGAGTTGGGCTGCAGCAGTTTCCGCGCCCCGCCGGCGCCCCTTCGGGCGGAGGGGGTCCTGCTGCTGCCCCCGTGCCTCTTCCCCGCCAGGGGGAGGAGGAGGAGGAGGAGGAGGAGGAGGAGGAGGAGGAGGAGGAGGAGGAGGAGGAGGAGGAGGAGGAGGAGGAGCGAAACTGCCGATAAACGGGCCCTCTTAGGCCCCCTCGTTCGTGGGGCGACCGGGGTCGAGGCTGGGCCGGCGCTTTGGCATCGGATGTCGAAGCAATTTCAAATGGAGGCGCAACGCAGACGACGACTGGACGCAGCCGAGCGCGGGCGGTTGCGGCGTGAGCTCGGAGCCGAAGCCGTCACAGGCTCAGCACGTTTGGCCAACGCAGTGATCACATCCTAGCCCGAGGAAGACCTGCCGATCCTCGATGAGACAGGTAGTGATGCTGTCACGAGTGCTGCGGCTGTTGAAAGCATCTCGGCAGAATGGGGTGGCCCACGGGTGGCCCAAGGGCGCGAGCGAGAAGATCGCCCCAACACATGGCAGTGCGGGTGGAAATCCCCTGCTATCACTGCTGACGACATCCGAGCTGTGTGCAAGACGTTTGGCAAGTCGAAGACCCTCGGGTGGGGCAGCTTCCACACGCGACTGGCAACGTTGATGCCTGGGCCTTTCTCGGACAGAGCTGCAGCCATTCAACAGAGGAGCGCGATCCTGAGCGTCGACGCACGCGGTCCCGAAGCCATAAGCTGTCACCCGACCCATCGGGCTGTTCCCATTCATCGAAGGCGGCTATGGGCTCGGGTCCGTCAGAGACGTGCGAAGTGATGGGAGTGGACATCTCAGGCTGCTGAGACAAGACTGCCACGCGCAGTGCGGACAAGGCGGCGCACGTGCACGACCTTCTATGCACCCATGCCAGACGCGCGTTGGCGTCATCGCTCACGCTGTTCTTCGACATGTCCAAGTTCTGCGAGAACATCGATCATGAAGAGCTCAAGAAAGCTGCGGACCATTGGAACTTCGATGGAAGTCTTCTTCGCGCGGTGTGCGTACTGCACAGAGCTCAACGACGTGCACGCTGGTCAGACAACACGAGCTGAGAGATCAGCTCCAATGGAACGGTGGTCACAGGCTGTTCGGCGGCGGCTGTTGTGGTCAAACAGTGATGCATAGTTCGCTCTTTCGACGTATTGTTAGGTCGGGCATGTCCCCCTACAGTGGCATTTTGGACGAAAAATGAAACATTTTCAGAACATACTCACAAATAGTCAAACGTATTGAGATCGAGCCGCCGCCCACGCGCAGCGCCACCTGCGTGGACGACTTGCCGGCCCAGAGCATTGCAGGGCCTGCGACGCTGCAGGAGGCTGGAGCGAAACTGCATCCCTAGGGGGAAAACAAACCTACCTCGCTTTTGACCACCCTCGCTTCCAAGAGATACCAAACGATGCCAAACTGCAGCCTGTACTGGTCAGGCCGCTTGACGAGGAGGCGCGTGGTATGGCTTGGTTTTGCCTGGAAGCGAAAGCGGGGTAGGTAATTCACGCTCTGACTAACCAGCCTCGAACGTATCCCTATCCCTGAGATGGGCGAGCAAAAAACGAGGACAATCTTCGGGATTGGCCCTCAGAACCTGAGGGAATCCTCAAGATCGGCGTCGAGGTGAGGTGATGCCAAACATAGGGATAAGGATACGTTTCAAATTGGTAATGGTCGCTGGCACCGTCAACGCCAAGAACTGGAGCGGGGCGCAGGATGTGCTGCATTGAATTGGCTGCGGGGTCGGCTGCCACGCGCCTGTTGCACCAGTGAGCGGCGTGCTGGAGCCGAGTGCTGCCTGGACCAGTTCCTCGACCTCCCTCCCCAACACGCTGCTGCCGGGGGCGTGCGGGAGCGGTCGACACTGCCTTGCTAGACTGCCTCCAATCACGGCTTGAACGGCTGGACTGCACGGGGACAAGAGAGGGTGGGATGCTTTACCAGACTGCGCAAGACGTATCTGCGTGTCCAGACGGCCCCTCGGGGGGCCAAAGTCCGTCGAGCCAGCCACTCCGAGAGAGTCCGAGCCAAACTGATGGCCTCGAAAATGCTCGAGCCTGTTGCCATCTCGGCAACTTCGGGCCCTCTTAGGCCCTTTAGGCCATCATCATGTCTGAATCCCATCATCATGTCTGAGTTGGGCTGCAGCAGTTTCCGCGCCCCGCCGGCGCCCCTTCGGGCGGAGGGGGTCCTGCTGCTGCCCCCGTGCCTCTTCCCCGCCAGGGGGAGGAGGAGGAGGAGGAGGAGGAGGAGGAGGAGGAGCGAAACTGCCGATAAACGGGCCCTCTTAGGCCCCCTCGTTCGTGGGGCGACCGGGGTCGAGGCTAGGCCGGCGCTTTGGCATCGGATGTCGAAGCAATTTCAAATGGAGGCGCAACGCAGGCGACGACTGGACGCAGCCGAGCGCGGGCGGTTGCGGCGTGAGCTCGGAGCCGAAGCCGTCACAGGCTCAGCACGTTTGGCCAACGCAGTGATCACATCCTAGCCCGAGGAAGACCTGCCGATCCTCGATGAGACAGGTAGTGATGCTGTCACGAGTGCTGCGGCTGTTGAAAGCATCTCGGCAGAATGGGGTGGCCCACGGGTGGCCCAAGGGCGCGAGCGAGAAGATCGCCCCAACACATGGCAGTGCGGGTGGAAATCCCCTGCTATCACTGCTGACGACATCCGAGCTGTGTGCAAGACGTTTGGCAAGTCGAAGACCCTCGGGTGGGGCAGCTTCCACACGCGACTGGCAACGTTGATGCCTGGGCCTTTCTCGGACAGAGCTGCAGCCATTCAACAGAGGAGCGCGATCCTGAGCGTCGACGCACGCGGTCCCGAAGCCATAAGCTGTCACCCGACCCATCGGGCTGTTCCCATTCATCGAAGGCGGCTATGGGCTCGGGTCCGTCAGAGACGTGCGAAGTGATGGGAGTGGACATCTCAGGCTGCTGAGACAAGACTGCCACGCGCAGTGCGGACAAGGCGGCGCACGTGCACGACCTTCTATGCACCCATGCCAGACGCGCGTTGGCGTCATCGCTCACGCTGTTCTTCGACATGTCCAAGTTCTGCGAGAACATCGATCATGAAGAGCTCAAGAAAGCTGCGGACCATTGGAACTTCGATGGAAGTCTTCTTCGCGCGGTGTGCGTACTGCACAGAGCTCAACGACGTGCACGCTGGTCAGACAACACGAGCTGAGAGATCAGCTCCAATGGAACGGTGGTCACAGGCTGTTCGGCGGCGGCTGTTGTGGTCAAACAGTGATGCATAGTTCGCTCTTTCGACGTATTGTTAGGTCGGGCATGTCCCCCTACAGTGGCATTTTGGACGAAAAATGAAACATTTTCAGAACATACTCACAAATAGCCAAACGTATTGAGATCGAGCCGCCGCCCACGCGCAGCGTCACCTGCGTGGACGACTTGCCGGCCCAGAGCATTGCAGGGCCTGCGACGCTGCAGGAGGCTGGAGCGAAACTGCATCCCTAGGGGGAAAACAAACCTACCTCGCTTTTGACCACCCTCGCTTCCAAGAGATACCAAACGATGCCAAACTGGTCAGGCCGCTTGACGAGGAGGCGCGTGGTATGACTTGGTTTTGCCTGGAAGCGAAAGCGGGGTAGGTAATTCACGCTCTGACTAACCAGCCTCGAACGTATCCCTATCCCTGAGATGGGCGAGCAAAAAGCGAGGACAATCTTCGGGATTGGCCCTCAGAACCTGAGGGAATCCTCAAGATCGGCGTCGAGGTGAGGTGATGCCAAACATAGGGATAAGGATATGTTTCAAATTGATAATGGTCGCTGGCACCGTCAACGCCAAGAACTGGAGCGGGGCGCAGGATGTGCTGCATTGAATTGGCTGCGGGGTCGGCTGCCACGCGCCTGTTGCACCGGTGAGCGGCGTGCTGGAGCCGAGTGCTGCCTGGACCAGTTCCTCGACCTCCCTCCCCAACACGCTGCTGCCGGGGGCGTGCGAGAGCGGTCGACACTGCCTTGCTAGACTGCCTCCAATCACGGCTTGAACGGCTGGACTGCACGGGGACAAGAGAGGGTGGGATGCTTTACCAGACTGCGCAAGACGTACCTGCGTGTCCAGGCGGCCCCTCGGGGGGCCAAAGTCCGTCGAGCCAGCCACTCCAAGAGAGTCCGAGCCAAACTGATGGCCTCGAAAATGCTCGAACCTGTTGCCATCTCGGCAACTTCGGGCCCTCTTAGGCCCTTTAGGCCATCATCATGTCTGAATCCCATCATCATGTCTGAGTTGGGCTGCAGCAGTTTCCGCGCCCCGCCGGCGCCCCTTCGGGCGGAGGGGGTCCTGCTGCTGCCCCCGTGCCTCTTCCCCGCCAGGGGGAGGAGGAGGAGGAGGAGGAGGAGGAGGAGGAGGAGGAGGAGGAGGAGCGAAACTGCCAATAAATGGATCCCAAACCTTATTCTTTGATGGGGACTCTCTGCGGGCGGCAGCAGCAGCAGCAGCAGCTGCTGGGCGGCCCAGGGGGGATTCCCTTTGACCCTTCCGCGGGGCAAGAGGGTCCTGGCACGCCGAGACCTCGGCGGGGACTCTAATTCTGGGTCCTGCCAGAGGGTCGGCGGACGGGCGAGTAGGATGCCTGCTGGTCCGGAGGCTGGCAGGAAGCTCGAGGACATGAGACGCGGGCCCGTTCTCTACTATGCCTTCCGGTCGGGACCCTTGGCCAATGCTTCCTGGGGCGTTGCCAGCTTCACATGCTCAGATTTAAAGCGACCAAGTCTTGAGGCCCCCTCTGCGCTGGCACTGCTCTGGGTATCGGGTGTCTGCGCAACCCAAAACTGTGTTGAAGGGACCCCTTGGAAGTCATCACGGCTGCCGATATTGAGGAATTCGTGAGTTTAGTCTGGACCCGTGCCGACGACGACGACGACGACGACGACGACCACGACGACGACGACCGCGGGAGGGAACAGATGACAAACGTGACGCGAGCGTAGCTGACCTGCCCTTCTGCCCTCCGCCTGCCCCTCCCCCCCACTGCTCCCCCCGCCCCTCCCCTGCGCTCCTGTTCCTTTTCCTGGACCTCTCCCCAGTTTTCCATCCCCTCCGCCCGTCCCAGCCTGAGGCGAAGTCAGCATTCCTGCAAAGGCTGCGCTTCGCATGGGGAAAATTCCTTCTTCTCCTCCTCCTCCTCCTCCTCCTCCTCCTCCTCCTCCTCCTCCTCCTCCTCCTCCTCCCCATCCTCTGCTGCTCCTGCTGTTGCTGCTGCTGCTGCTCCTGCTGCTGCTGCTGCTGCTGCTGCTGCTGCTGCTGCTGCTGCTGCTTCTCTTTCTCCTCCTCCTCCTCCTCCTCCTCCTCCTCCTGTTCCTCCTCCTCCACCTCCTGCTCCTCCCCCTCCTCCCTGCTGCTTTCCCTCCAGCCCCTCCTCCTCCTCCTCTTCTTCCTCCTCTCCTCCTCCTTGCACTTGCCCTCCCTGCTCATCCTTGTTCCTCCCTCTTCCTCCCTTTCCTCTTTCGTAGGCTCCCTTCTCCCTCTTTATTCATTCCTCGCTCCTCGCTCCTCCCTCCTCGCTCCTCCTCGCTCCTCCTCCTCCTATCCCCTCCACCTCCCCACCTTCCTCCTCCTCCTCCTCCTCCTCCTCCTCGTTAACTCCTCCCTTCTCCTCCTCCTCCTCGCTCCTCCTCCTCCTCCTCCTCCTCCTGCACTGCCGCGCTCTCCGGGGGCGCTGCCCAGCCCCCCCCCCGCGCTGCACGGGAGCGCCCCGCCCGAGGGGGGCTGGCCTGCGCTGCCTGGCGCGCTGCTCCGGCGGCCGAGGGGGGGCGGCGAGGGGCCCGCGGGCGACCCGGGGCGGGGCAAAATATCGACCTGGCGTGACTCCGAGGGAGCGGTGACGGTGGCCGGCGGGGACGGCGACGAAGGCGACGACCACGACGACGACGACGGCGGCGGCGACGACGGCGGCGGCGACGACGGCGGCGACGATGACGACGGCGACGACGACGGCGGCGACGACGACGACGGCGGCGGCGGACGGCTGCGACGACGACGACGGCCGGCGACGACGACGACCGACGACGACGACGACGGCGGCCACGACGGCGGCCACGACGACGACTCCGAGGGAGCGGTGACGGTGGCCGGCGGGGATGGCGACGAAGGCGACGACCACGACGACGGCGACGACGACCACGGCGGCGGCGACGACGGCGGCGACGACCACGACGGCGACGACGACGACGACGGCGACGACGGCGACGACGACGACGACGGCGACGACGGCGACGGCGGCCACGACGGCGGCCACGACGACGACTCCGAGGGAGCGGTGACGGTGGCCGGCGTGGACGGCGACGAAGGCGACGACCACGACGACGACGACGACGACACGGCGGCGGCGACGACGGCGGCGACGACGGCGGCGACGACGGCGACGACGGCGGCCACGACGGCGGCGACGGCGACGACGGCGGCCACGACGGCGGCGACGACGACGACGGCGGCGGCGTCGTCGTCTTCGTCGTCGTCGTCGTCGTCGTTGTCGTCGTCGTCGTCGTCGTCGTCGTCGTCGTCGTCGTCGCCGCGGCGGCGGCGGCGGCGGCGGCGGGGACGACGGCGGCGGCGCCGCGGCTGGCGGAGAGGCGGGCGGGGCAGCGGCACGCGGGCGGGCCGCGGCCGCGGGGGGGGGGGGCGGCCAGTCTGTCTCGCACCGCGTGGGGACTTGGCTTTTCGAGGACGAGGCCGACTACAGGGCAGTTTTTAATACACAGGATGTTAAAAAAACATGGGATACTTATACATGACTAATCTATGAATACATGAATGCACGAACTCATCGTTGTTTTTAGTTCTACCTCCCTGCATTTTTAATACGTGAGCCGCACGCGGAGCATGCATAAAAAACGGCACTGTACGAAATCGATGTACTCCAATACGAGCGACGGAAACAGACGGGCCTTGCGCGAGGTGCCGTAGCGAGCTTACGCGGCGGCTTGCGCGGGCCGCCGGCGCGGCACGCCACATCGGAGACGAGGTCGCTCACGCTCGACATTGCGCGGGCAGCTCACGCGCCAATGTCGGCGCAGACGACCCCGTTTATTGAGTCGCTCACACGGTTTTCCCCGCCGAATCCACAACAACTACAGTGGGGGCTCAGCCACAAGAAACCTCCGCCAAAAACCCAGCCCTGAAATCCGCGACGTGTTCCGTGAAACTCCACATGTGTCGATCGAGCATCGTCAAGATCTGATTGGGAGCCCATCGAAATCCAAGAAACCCAGGGCACCCTGGCAAAATCCAGCTGGTTTCTTGGCACGCGCCCCCACTGTACGTTGAATGTTCGTAGACCGACGAATTTTAGAAGCTCCCAGGCTGGACGGCTGAAGAACCAACTGAACGAACGGGCAGGAGGCAGCGGGCTCTGCGCGAGATGGCATGGCGACCTCGCGCGCCTCTTGCGCGGGCCGCCGGCGCGGCACGCCACGCTGGAAACGGGGGCGTTCACGCGCGACCTTACGCGGGATGCTTGCGGGCGAATGTCGGCCCAGTCGACCGGGCAGCGGCGCGGGCGAGGGGGTCATGGCGGGGCCGCCCTCTCCCCTTCTCTCTCCCTCTCCTCCTCTGCCCATCTCCCTCTCTCTCTCTCTCTCCACCCTTGGAGGCCTGGAAATTGGCACCAACACCAACACAGGGGGTTGCCTCCACAGGGGGAAGATGATCGCAGATTTCGGTGTAGGTGGTAATATTTCGGCCACCTTGGAAGCCAGAATATTGCCACCATCACCAAGATCGGGAGCATCACCCCTCGGTGAAGGCACACCGCCGATCTTGGTGTTGGTGGTAACCTCTGGGCCTCCGACACCCCCTCTGCCTCTCCCTCTCTCGCTCCCTTGCGTCGCTCACTTCGGTGCAGGCGGGAGGGCGCAGGCAGCAGCAGCAGCAGCGGCACTCGTCCTCCGAGGGCCCCAGCTCCCCCCCCCCCTCCGAGCTCGGGGGGACCAGGAGGTGGAGGAAGGAGGAGTGGGGGCGGAGGAACAGGATCATCATGAGGCTCAGCGGGGGAGCCACCAGCTACACACCGATACCAAACCGCCGCAAAAATAGGGTTGGCCGCAGGACCCACGCAACATCCCTGCAGAAACGGAGAGGGGACGGCCCAGCAGTGCACCCCCGGGGAGGAGGGGGAGGAGGAGGGGGAGGAGGAGGAGGAGGAGGAGCAGGAGGGAGGAGGAGGAGGGAAGAGGGAGGGGGGGAGGAGGAAGGGAGGAGGAGAGGAGGGAGGAGGAGGAGTGGGAGGAGGGGGAGGAGGAGGAGGAGGGAGGAGAGGAGGAGGAGGGGAGGAGGAGGAGGAGGGAGGAGGAGTAGGAGGAGGAGGGGGAGGAGGAGGAGGAGGAGGAGGAGGAGGAGGAGGGGTGAGGAGGGGCGCTGTGCGGGGCGAGGCCCGGCTCGGGCCAGAACCCTCCGGCAAGTGCCACGCGGGCGGCGCGACGAGGGCTGACGCAGGCTGCGTGCTGCCGGCGGAGCTGCACGGGGTAAGTGAAGGGGCCCCAGGACACACAAATAAATACACACAAATAAAGATATCCCCCATATTTTCCCATATTTTCTGGATTTCTGTCTTCCCCACCACTTCCCATATTTTCCTGTACTTTGTGAGGAATCGAGGATTAATTGTGTCTGTGTGTTTCTTTTCCTCCTGAGTAAGCACGCGCTGGGCCGGCACGCGCCCTGAGGATCATCGATCTTATCAGGGGGGCGTAAGACCCGGGTACAGGGGACTCGGAAATCCCCGACGAGGTCGTCAAAAAAATGACGAGGCCGAGCCTGCATTTTGACGAGGCCTCCCGCTGCAGACATCCCACGAACCTCCTCCTCGTCAAAATCCGAGGCGCGGTCGTCAAAAAACGATGGCGAACCCGAGTCCTGGCAAACCCGGGTCTTACGCTCCCCCGATCTTAGCAGGGCGGCAAACCTCGCCCTGGGCGCCCCTGCCCGTGCCCAGCTGCTGGGCCATGGCCTGCTCGGCTGGCCTCGGGGCCCGCCCAGACCCTCTGGACCCCCGACGGCAGGATTCTTTCGCAGCCAGGGCTGAACCTAAACGGTGTTCTTCGTTTTCGCTTCGTCTTCGTGTTCCCCTCGCTCCTCCCGCGGGGGTCGGGGCCTGAAGCCCCCCACGAAGGGCCACGCCAACGCCACTCCGAGGCCGCGCTCTCTCTCTCTCTCTCTCTCTTTCTGTCGCCCCCTCGCTCGCAGCATCCGCGCGATAGGCGCCGACCCGCCAGGAGACGACGGCGCCCCCGCCGCGCCTCGCCGCGCCGCGCCGGCGCGCGCGGCGGCGACGCCCCTTCTTGGGGGGGCCTCTCGGCGCCCGGGCCTTTTCCCACTGAGGGGGAGGCCCGGGTGTTCCACCGCCAGCCCCATCCTGGTGATGTTGATGATGCTGCAGCTGATGATGCTACTGGTGGTGGTGATGATGATGATGGTGATGATGGTGGTGGTCATGATGATGATGAAGATGATGATGACGCTGCTGATGATGTTGCAGATGATGAATGCGATGATGATGATGGTGATGGTGGTGGCGATGAGGATGATGAGTATGATGTTGATGATGATGATGGTGATGACGATGACGCTTCTAATGCTGATGGGGATGATTGCGATGATGATGACGATGATAAAGATGATGCCGTTGATGATGGTGATGGTGATGGTGGTGATGATGATGAAAATGCTGATTCTGCAGATGCTGATGATGATGCTGACGACGACTGCGATGATGATAATGATGATGGTGATGGTGATGATGGTGGTGATGGTGATTATAACAATGAGGATGATGATGATGATGCTGATGATAATGGTGATGCCGACGACGACGACGAGGTGGGGAAGGAGGAGATGGGGGAGGGGGGGAGGGGGGGAGAGGATGAGGAAGAGGAGGAGGAGGACGAAGAGAAAAAACACGAAATTAAGGAGGGGGAAAGGGAAGAAGAGAAAGAAGGGGAGGAGGAGGAGGAAAAGGAAGGAAGGAAAAGGAGGAGAAAGAGGAGGAGGATAGGAGGAGGAGCAGGAGGAGGAGGAAGGGGAAGAGGCGCATGACGGCGACGACAAGGAGGAGAAGGCAGGAGGGGAACGAGGGAGAGAAAAGGAGGAGGATGAAGACGAAGAGAAGGGAGGAGGGGGAGGAAGAGGAGGAGGAGGACGACGACGAGGGGAAGGGAGGAGAAAAAGGGGGAGGGGGAGGAGGAGGAGGGCGAAAAGGAGGAGGAGGAGGAGGACGAGGAGGAAGAGGAGGAAGAGACGGAGGAGGAGGAGGAGGAGGGGTGATGCTGCTGATGATGATGCTGATGATGATTATGCTGACTGTGGTGATTATGATGACGATGACGATGACGATGACGATGAT
The DNA here is from genome assembly GCA_963575745.1 of Prorocentrum cordatum. Classification (NCBI taxonomy): domain Eukaryota; class Dinophyceae; order Prorocentrales; family Prorocentraceae; genus Prorocentrum; species Prorocentrum cordatum. The sequence goes on from CAUYUJ010010000.1 coordinate 12,601, forward strand.
GATGATGATGGTGATGATCATGATGATGATGATGATGATGATGTTGATGATGAAGTTTCTCGCGGCTGAAGGGAACAGGAGCTCCCAGCTCGCATTGCCCCTCGGACCGAGGCGTCTCCCTTTGGCCCTGCGGAGGCAACGCGCGGTCTCGTGCCTGGGGCACACACACACACAGATTTGCCTGAGTGCCGAGAAGCCTCCCCCCGCCCCGGCCGAAGCAAGCGGGAAACGACACCCGAGCAGTCACGGCGACTCAGCCCGCGACGCCCGCGAACTGGCCCGGGGCCTCGAGTGGACCCCCCGGAGGGTGCTGGCCGCTGCGAGGGGGGTCCGCGAGGCGGCCCCCGCCTCCAGGAGTTCGCGTGCAGACAAGAAGCCTGTGCAGCCGCCAAGGCCGCCGCACGCCGACCAGTCCTCGCACGCGCTGCCGTCCGCGCCCAGGCCCAGGCCGACCTCGCGCTTGTACTGGCCCTTCGGGTCCTCCAGCCCGCCCTCGAAGAAGTCCACGTCCTCGTCCAGGTCCAGGCCGAACTTGCGCTTGTGCTTGCCCTTCTGGTCCTCCAGCGCCTGGGAGGGGCCGCTCGGCTCAGGGGGCTCGACCACCCACGCGTCCGCGGCCCTGAGCGGAGGCTGAGCTCGGTCGAGGGAAACGCCCACCCGCACGTCTGCGGCCTCGAACACGAGATCGTCGTCTCCCCCTCCCTGTAAGGTCTGCCCTTGTCTGGGCCCCCCAAGGACGCTTCCGCGCCCCGACGCCGGCCGCTGGGAGGGTGCCCCCATCCCAGGGGCTTCGACCACCCACGCGCCCGTGGCCCTGGAATGGGACTGAGCTCGGTCAAGGGCTTCGGCCACCCGCACGTCTGCGGCCTTGCTCCAGAGCTCACCCCCCCATTCTGGGTCTGTCCGGCAGCGGGCTCCCCGAGGGCGTCTCCGCGCCCCGACGCCGACGAAGGGCCTCTCTCCCCTGGGGCTTCGGCCACCCGCGCATCCGCGGCCCAGGGTGGAGGCTGGACCTGGTCAAGGGCTTCGGCCACCCGCATGTCTGCGGCCTCGCGCCCACTCTCGGCCTGCCCTGCGCTGGGCCGCCGATCGCCTCGGCGCGCACTCCGCGCCATCCCGTGCCACCATCGCTCCGTGAGCCAGGAGCCCTGCCCCCCCAAGGCCCTCAGAGGGACAAGGTCCAGGAGAAGGGGGCCTACGGAAAAGGCCTGAGCCAAAATGGCTACGGATGATGATGATATGATGATGATGATGCTGATGATGATGATGATCCCCTCAGCTTCGGGCCGTGGTGCTCCTGGCCAGCAGGGCACGCAGCGCCGTGGAGCGCTTGGCGAGCAGACGGGCTCTGGCATCAACGGCGCGCCGAGCCGCAGTTGCCGAGACGGTAGCGGCAGCTCTAATTTGATTGAAGGCAGCGGCGTGAGATCGTGAAAGATGGCAATGGAGAGGAGACATTCAGTGGCAGACACGGGCGCGCGAGAGAGAACAATACGAGTTTCAGCCGAGAGGTCGGCCCAACACAGAGGCAAAGAACGCAGATGTTTGGAGGCAGCAGTGGCTAAGATGGGACAGATAATGTGGCGGCGAAGGTCATCCCCGCCAACTGCATTACAACCATCTCTGCACGTCTGACATCCCTGCCGAAATCTGCGGGATGTACACCAAGCGCTGCACGAACTTCTGAGCACAGCACATGTTACAAACGTCGGTAGATGCTGACTGATCACGCCTGACCGAATTGCACACACATCGGCGTCATGCATGCTCGCATCAGGAAGCAGGTGGAGAAGGCGACGAAAGAGAGAAGACACGAGCGAGGGAGCGGGGAACGACGCACGCAAGAAGCAGAAATGAGCCTTTGAATGTCAAGACTGAATAAATCAGGTATGCGACGATGAAAATTGGGCAAGCTGCAAATATGATTATAATTGCAATAGAGTTGATGGAAGATAAAATGCTTAGATATGGGGTGATGTTCGAATGCCACACGGTGCTGGGGGGTCGTCACGGATATCCGCAAGCCTTTCGACAAAGTGATGATACATGGCAGACTTCTGGGCACAACGAAACATTGCAGCACGACCTTCGACCTCGAGACGACGGAGTTGAGGAAGACCAATGAGCTCTGCACTTTCCAGCATCTGACTTGTGATCGCAAATCGCGGCGCGGCTGTCAGCAGCTGTGCGCTTCCACGGATTGTTTTAAAGACGGCAGGTGTGGGCATGAAGAACTGCTGGATGTGGCAAAGGACGGCGTGGCCAATCAGGTTATATGCAGCAATATTCCTGACGAGCCCCAGGTTAAGCGAACGAATGTGCTGACAGCGACTGCGGAGCTTCTCGGATGGGGCTTTCCAGGACCAGATACGCGAGTCCGCGCCCACGAAAAAAAAAACCCAGAAACATCCCACGTTCCAAAATCTTTAAACGACTGACGTTGGCACCGAGCTCCCTGAACGATTTTTTTGACCTCCACTGCGGACTTCGGCCCAAGAAAAACCAACACACACTTGCCGAGGTTCGAGCAGGGCCCGCTGGACTTATCAATATGCACGAATGCGCGCAACGCCGTCGGCAGAATCTTAAAGAGGCCAGCTGCGGCAAGACCAGTATCATCAGCATAAGCGGTTAAACAAGCACCTTGGTGAATGAGGGGGCGCTGGAGGTAACGAAGGAGAGGGTCGGCGACGATGGCGAAAATGACCCCCGAGAGCGGGCGCCCCTGCTTGATCCCGCGGCCGATGGAGTACCCCTCATATGTGCGACCCCCGAAGCGAATGTTAGTGTAGAGGTTATTGTACAACGCGTCAACGGCGTCCAGGAGGGGCTGCGGAATTTGGGCAACCCTTTAAACATGTTTTATGAACTTTTGGGCAAGGCTCGGGAACGCCGCCTTCATATCGAAAAGGGCGTACCCAGCGTTGTGACAACCATATGCAGTGTACCACAGGGTGGCTTCAGTATTCAACTGAATGATATTGTCAACGAGGGAACGCCCTTTTACGAAACCTCTCTGGAAGCCAGCAACAACTACCTGCGCGCGCTCTGCGAATGGCTGCGAGACAGCGGAGGCGACGAACTTATTGCTAGTGTCCGAGAGCGCGATGGGCCTCGCGTCAGACGGCTGCTCGAAGACCGCAGCATCATTGGTGGGCAGGTCGCCCTTCGAGAGCAGCACGGTATCCGAGTAGTTAAAATTCTGGGCGATGGGCCCTCGAAACAGAACGGCCTGATACATGGCGCATAAGGCTTCGACTGCTATCGGACCACCAAAACGCCAGGCGGCACACGGGATGCCATCAGGCCCCGGGGCGCCGGAACGACGGACGGCCACGAGGTCCCCGAAGGAACCGAGCGAAAGCGGGCGGAAACAGGGCCCCAAGGAATAACAAAGTCGCCCATAGCAGTTAAATCTTCAGTCCTAACGTCCACAGCAGCATGCACCTGACCCCAATGTTCACGGAGTTTTTGAATCGGCTGGCCCTCGGGATCCAAAATACCCCCGCACGAAACCTTTTCGTTTTTTCGGGGACCACGCAGCTTGCATCCTGGAAATCTGAGCGGCCCTGGCCGCCTTTACACCTGCAGGAGCCTCGGTGGCCTCAGACTCCTTCAGCAACTCATCTAGGTTGTCATGGGAGAGCTGACCTAAGAGCGAGTGGAAGCCCTCCAGGTCCATCCACATGTGGGACTCGACGTCCACATACTGGTTGATGACCTCAAAAGCACGAGCCGCACGACGAAGAATCTGAAAGTCCCCCCTTCTCATGGCCCGCAGCGTAGCCAGCATCCAGGCGATTGTTTCAGGGGTGGTGGTGGCCTTCTTTTTCTCACATTCAGCTTTAACCATTCCAGAAGCACCAAAAAGAATATCTTTGGTCATAGAAAGACGAACGTCAGCGGGATACATGTGCGGCTTGTACTTTTCGGCGACCTCACCAACATATAAGGCGAAAGACGGGCGCCTGCAGGTCCACTTGGGCAGCGATGGCTTGGCCTCGTGGCCGACGGGCAGCAGCTTGGCAAAGACTGGGACGTGATCACTCGGAAACTTAAGATCTGTCACCTGCTGGAGGATACTGGAGTGTGGAGCGCGATCAAGGAGTCCGGAGGTAAACATGTTAGTGTAGATACGATCCAATCGTGCCGTGGACTCAAGCACGCTAAGATGTGTAGGGCGATGTGTATGGTGTACTTGGTCAATCTCGGAGAACTGTGTGAACACGTTACTGAAGAATTCACCTAGCCCATGCGAGTGATCTGAGAAGTGGCCATCCATATGCACACGAGAATCGCCAGCAGCACTGAAATTGAAATCACCTCCGCACCAACATGTAGAGACAGAGCGAGGTAGGATACGTCAGGCAACAGCGCGCAGCGTCTGCTTTTTGAAAGTGAGGGAGAGCATGGGCACGAAATGCAAATTAACGATTTGAAGACCCCCTTCACCACCCTGAGCACTTAACATCAATATTCTCCCTTCCTGAAGATGAAGCGGCTCGATGGTCTGGAATCTACGTGCGCGAGCTTTCCTGACCGCAACCACGACTCCCCCAGCCGTGTGGTCATCACAGAACGAACCCCAGAAACTAAAGCGGGCTGCTCACCCCTGAGATATTGTAAGTCAGCCTCAGTCCCGTGAGACCCTTGAATCAAAACAATATCATGTCGACCCAAGAGGGTCTTAACATGGTGGTACCTAGACAGCTGCTTCCAGCGTTTTCCGAAGACACATCGAAAAAGACCTGCGGAGTTCCAGCTCGCTATACTGAGTTTATCAGAAGGCAAGAACGGCTGGGACGAGGTACGCCCCACAGGAGGACACGGCGGAAGAGGAGGAGGAGGAGAGGAGAACGGGCAAACGCCAAAGAGAGAAGACGATTCACGCTCGCCTGCCTGCGGTTCAACCGCAGACTCATTAATCCTCTGTTGAGGTACAGGAAGAAGCCCACGTATGTTCTGCATCAGGCCGTTCGTCTGATCTGTGGAGATGCCAAACCACTCAAGGTTCCCGCGATGCGGAACCACCCCCTTGCCAGACGTCGTGTTCTTCACTTCGAACAGCTCGTACGCACGTGCCTCCGCGCCTTCGCCCATTTTGGCGAACAGCACGCCGAGGTGCGGGTTGGCGCCCAGTTTACCGCCAGCGAAACGCCCGCTAGCCACCAGACATGCCAACGTAGGATCCCACAGGGGAGAGAGCTGCCTCTTCTTATCACGGATGTGCGCTGGTTGATCTCGCCGTATGCGGAGTACATGAGACATATTGTTTGTGCGATCCAGCCATTTGATTTCCTGCCCAGACCACAGCGTGTAACAGTTAGAGCATACCGTCTGGTCTTTGAACGCGAGCGAGTCACTCATGGACAAATTGTGCGCGATGGCGGTGACGTTCCGTGCGTCTGCTCCAAGGGAGTCCTTCATCATCTCTGCGTGAGCTGCCATTGCCGTCCAGAGCATCTTGTAGGGGAAGCCGCCGATGTGCAGGCGCAGCGGGTCGCTCTTGTCGCGCGTCGCGCTGCCAGTCGAAGCTGCTGTGGAGGCTGCTGAAGCGGTGCCCACACTGCGAACACTGCCCTCGCTGTCCATGAGCTTCCGCAACTTCGAAACCTCTTTCATGCATTCTTTGTATTTTGCGTCGACCTTCTCGTCGATGTGCTGCAGAGAGGATCTGACCTGCGGCACCCAGTTGTTCAGGTCCTGCAATGCTTTGTCAGTGGCCATTGCTCGCTTGTTTGCTTCCTCCTGTGTTGCTGTCATGGTGACCATCATCCTGTCATGGTGACCATCATCTGTTTCAGCTCGGCGAACATAGCTTTGGCCATTGCTTCAGGGAAAGCAGAGCAAAATGCGTTGCCGAAAAACTGTCGGACCAAAGGCGCGTGAAGTGGCGCACGTCTGATCCGTGCGAGGTCCTGACCTCGGGAAGCTCGAGCCTCCCCGTCGGCAGCGACCAAGGACCAAACCCCAGGGATAGGTTTGAGCCTTGAGCCAAAATGGCTACGACTGATGATGATGATGATGATGATGATGATGATGATGATGATGATAACGACGATGATGATGATGATGATGATGATGATGATGATGATGGTGATGGTGATGGTGATGATGATGATGATGATGATGATGATGATGATGATGATGATGATGATGATGATGATGATGATGATGATGATGATGATGATGAGAGATAGGAGGAGAGGAGAGGAAGAGGAGGACAGGAGGAAGCCCGGAAGACGAAGAGGAGGAGGAGGGGACGACGACGAGAGGAGGAGGCAGGAGGAGGAGAAGAAAAATAGGAAGATGAGGAGGGGAGGAGAAGGAAGGAAGATCAGGAAGGGGAGGAGGAGGAGGAGGAGGAGGAGGAGGAGGAGGAGGAGAGGAGAAGGACGAGGACGACGAGAAGGAAAAGGCAGGAGGAGGAGGAGGACGAGGAGGAGGAGGAGGAGGAGGAGGAGGAGGAAGAGGAGAAGCGAGGAGGAGGAGGAGGAGGAGGAGGAGGAGGAGAAGGAAGGAAGAGGAGGAGGAGGAGGAGAAAGAGGAGGAGGAAGAGGAAAAGGAGGAGTCCCCCCCATCGCTCTCCCGCTGCTGTCCCGCGCCGCCGGCGCCCCTCTCCCGCCCCATTCCCCGCGCCTCCCTCTCCTCTGTTCCTCTGCTCTCCCCTCCTCACCCTCTCCTGCCCTCTCCTCTCCTCCCATCCCTCCTCCTTGCTCCCTCCTGTCCTCTCCCCACTGATTACAATCAACCCGTATAGTAAGGATACGCGATGAGGATGCAAGGGCGTTGGGCGCCCACTTCGAAGTGTTTCGAGCGGGGCGCGGCCGTCGAAAGTGGCCAAGGATGGACCGACGAGGCAAGATTGCAAGGCTACCCATGGGAAGGTCGCCCATCCTTACTGCGCGGGTTGACTGTATCTCCTTCTAGCTCTCAAGTGGAGGCGGCCGGGGGTGTTCACCGTTCACCCGCCCATCCTGCACATGAGCGACGATCGAAAGAGGGGTCTGACGCGAGATGGCACAGCGACCTCACGCGGCAGCTTACGCGGGCCGCTCGCGCGGCACGCTGCATCGTAGACGAGGGCGCTCGCGCGCGACATCACGCGGGCAGCCTACGCGCCCACGTCGGCGCAGACAGTCTCTTGTCTGTGGCGTCGCTCGCACGTCCTGTGCACAGGCGCCTGATTCGTCAGACTGCTTCCTTGCACGTGGAGTCGCAATCCAGATCTAGGGCGACGAAATCTATACATATCCACTGCTCCCTGGCCAGGCCCATCCTCAACCCCGCAGCGGTGTATACGCCACGCCCTCCTGGCTTGGCCAGGAGGGCGCATACACAGCTCCTGGGTTCAAGATGGGCATGGTCAGGGAGCAGTGGATATGTATAGATGTCGTCGCCCGACAGATCGTTCGCTGGGCACCCCGCCGTTGCCGCTCCGCCCGAGGGCCTCTGCGCCAGCTTCCCCCGCGAGCGCGCCGAAGCCACGCCCCCCCAAAAAAGCGGTGCTCCCCCCGACGCCCCTCGCCGGACAGCCAGGCCTGGCCACTCCCACCGCCCACGCCCGGCAGATCCACCTCGTCCTCCTCGTCCTCCTCGTCCTCCTGTCTATCCTCCTCCTCCTCCTCCTCCTCCTCCTCCTCCTCCTCCTCCTCCTCCGCCCGGATATGTGCACGCGCGCTCGCGTGCATGCGCGCGCGCGCGTCCGCGTGTATGCCCACGGCGACGCAGGCTTGAAACACTGCGACCTCTACATGTGTTTCACCCAATTGTTTGGGGACGGCATGCTATGGGCAGCCACGTGGGAATCAGGTGCGGACGCGGAGCGTCGGGCTGCCAAGACGGTGGAGACCAATCGGCGGACTTTTCCACCTGAAGCCACGCATTTGGTTGCGCTGTGGATTTGTGGTCGCGCCCCCAGATGGAATGCACGATGGCGACCAGTTCTCGCCAAGCTGGGACTCGCTCGAGGGAGCTCCACCGATCCCAACGGCCACGTGCGGGAGTCAACATGGACAAGCGGGGCCTGCAACTCATTCCCACGACGCTTCGGCGGACTGGGCCGAGGAAGAATGGGGCAGATGGCTCATGGATCAGGTGCAGACTGTGGACCGCTTGGCAGGCACAGAATACACGAATGGGCTGGCCTCCATTCTTCAGAAGCACTCCCAGGAGCTTCCCGACCCCTATGATCGCGGCACTGCGCAGGGCCTGGAGATTCCCTGTGACCACCAGCCTCCAGCTGCATCAGGGCGGCCCCGCCGACAGTCCTCGTCCAGAACTACCAGAAGACATGGGGGTGGAAGGGGAGCTCGAAGACGCGGGCATCCCTGAGGAGGTCGACGGTGGCATCGACTACGGCGGGGATGATGTGGACGGCGACAGAGACCCACAGGATCAAACGCAGACCAGCCACATGGCCACACTACGCCTCACCAGACCGGCGGCCGATGAGGATCCTACAGTCGGGGCGTTGACCTAAGGAACCCTAAATAAGGAACGAGGTCCTTTTTTTTCCATGAGTTAAACTTCGATTTCCGATCGAAAACATAAGGAAAACCTGAGGCAAGCTGCGAAACACTTAAGGAACGCGGAGCCCCTCCCAAACGAAAAGGGTTCCTTCTTCAGGGCCCCGATTGTAGTTCTGATCTGGAACGATATGGTCGGGGACGACACCGAAGATGGGCTGTGCCAACTGGCCCGTTCGCTTGCAAAAAGCATTCGCATCTCAGCGGACCAGATTGGATAGTAAAGGTCAGACACCTGCTGCCCAATCACGTCTCCACCACAGGGCCTGCAGATCGGGAGATTTTGGATGGACATGCGCATCGGATCGACGTTGACTGCTACGGTGAGGCGCTACGCTGCCGCATTCACATCTCCGACGCAGTGGATCGTCGCGTTGATCTCGACCCACAGCTTGGTCGATTCGCGCCGGGGAGCAACTGGAGTCTTGCCACCTCGCCCGCGAGGCAATGTATCCTCGAGGCGCTGCGTCGCGGCAGAGACCACGAAAAGGCCGAGGATTGCAGCGCCGTGTAAGGGGGACTCTCTCGGCTTCCGCAGCGCGGGCGCCTGTGGCGCAGGGAAAAATCGGGGACTGGTGGAGCTTCACCCCCAGCACCGCGGGCCCGATCCCAGAGCCGAATTTGGGCGCGATGGGAGATCATGCCCAAATTTGACCTTGCGAGGACCCACCGGACTCCGCTGCGGATGCGCCCTTCCTACGTGGGCGGGCGGAGACATCACTGCGCGCGCGGCCCCACCCCAGAATAGTGTTTCTCGGGTCCGCCGCTCCACAGACGGGAGTCGCTGATCAGTTGGGTCCGCCGACACCTACGTATCGGATGAGATACCCCTGAGGCCCTGAACGGACGCCCAAGGAAGGATTGCTCTGATCTCATGCAACGCACGCTGGCACACTGCGCGAGGTGGTTGATCATGGGATCATGAAATAATGGACAGGTACACGGCCCCCTTGATGCTGCCTGGCTGCAACGCATCACGGACGACCAGTCGTTTTACAAGGGAAGCGACCCACGCCGCCTTGAAATTATGGTCCTAGACATTTTCTTGGCCGGGTTCGCCACCAACGGCGCGCTGCGGGACTTTCCAGGCGCGCTCGCGGAACTGGCCATGGCAGAAACGGATCACACCCGGGATATGACCCTCTCCCTGAGCACGGCTGAATCTGGGCGGATGCCTCCGGACATGCAACGACGCGCACTTTTGCAGGTTGCACGAAAGGGAGCTGAAAGCCCAGCTGGATCGCGTTCGCCCAATGAGCCAAGAAGCCAACATGCATGCGCGTCCGATTGCTCGCGACGAGTGCGCAGGGCGGTTTCGATATCAGAAAGGCGGAAAAGCATTGGGAGCTGGACGTCGGGCGCGAAACAAAACGTCCCGGGCGCATTCTACTCTTCGATGGGACCCAGGCGGGCGAGCGCCCCGTCCACTACTGTTTCGGATTGCAGCGAGCTTTCGCGGGCATGGTGGCCCACCTCCTGGGCGCGAGAGATAAGCCCGCCCCCGCCCAGGGCCGGTGGGCGGCCCGCATCGGCGAGGGGGCCCGCCGCAACACACAAGCTTGGACCCACGACGGCACGACGCACAACTAGTAGCTCCGTTTCTCCAACGTGATGGTGCACGCAGACCATGGATGACGGCCTGCGCCATTGCGTACCGCGGTGCCATCATGGCACGCGCGCTACCAATCGGCGTCCAGAATGCGCCGCTCCGCTGACCAGGGGCACCGAGGCCACCAGAGCCGCTCTACCAACGCAGGAGCTCGACTGGTGACCCTTTGAGGAAGCGTTCAACCGTGTGGGCCAAGCCCCTGCTGGCAACGCGTCAGGATGGGATGAGGCACGAGCCATCAACGAGCGCAGGGAGGCAATCCAGCGGGCAAGGGGTCAAGAGGCGGCACGTGCCGAGGGCGACCGGCAGCGAGATCGCCCGCCAATCGATCAGGGCGACGATCAGACGCGACAGAGGCCCCGACGCGCAGGGCCGCCCACGTCGGAACCAACGCCAGACGACGAGAATATTTAGTCTAAGCTCGCTGCGTTCACTAAATATCTCCAACAGAACACCAGCGTGGAGCGGGGCGCACCCGATTGGAAATCGACGCGGGGCCGCTGGGCAGACGCCCACCATCGATCGGGCAGATGTGTGTTCGGCGGCCAAGGGCCCTTGGTTACTCGGCTCCGCGCGACTTCGGGCTGTCCCCAACGCCCATTATTCTCGCGCGGAGCACTGGGAATGCAACGCCAATTCCATGATTCGGGCGGCCTTTCCCTGGCGGCGGGGGGATCGCGACGGAGATCGGGCCCCTCATCGCGCCGGCCGTTTCGCAGCCGAGCGCGACAGTCGCCGGCAGCCCCGCGGGCTCAAGCGCAGCAAGGTGCGGAGCTTGCAATCTTTACGATGGCCCTCCCTGTCCTCGAAGCCTCCTCGGGCGCGGCCGATCGCGATCGATGGCCCCTGCGACCGCGCGCGCCCTGTGGCTCTGAGACCCTCTGTTGCGCCGCGGATCTCATCCCATCCGAACAGTGGATGCCATGGCAGAGGGCGCCAGTTTGCGAGACTTGCTCTGGTGGTATTTGCGCGCGCGCGGTGCATGCAGGGGCCTTCGCTGGGCCTTCCACCCAATGTGCGCCAATTATCCTCGCGGCGTCGCGCGGCGCGTTATTGCCGAGGAGGTGGCGCACGTCGTGTGGAATCAGCTCCTCGACGAAGCTGCTTGCAAGATTTCGGGCGAGGCCACGCGCGGGCCGCGGCCCGGCCGCGGCGGCGGGGCGCAAAGGCTGCCAGACCATCGGGGGGCGGCTGCAGGGGAACGCGCGCCGCTGTGCGCCGCGCACAAGGAGAAGGAAGGCATTGCTGACGTGGCTCACTTGACTTTCGCCCACGTCACCTGCCCATGTTGCGGCCGGCCAACGTCTCCCAGATCCGAGGAGGGGGGGGGGGGGGGCAAGCCGACGGGGCGCTCGAGAGCGCCAGCGCGCTGCGAACGGCGGCGCGAGCTGGTCCGAGGGCGCGCCGCGCCCCCGCCCATGCTCTGCGACAGAAGAATAATGCAAGGGCGACCCTCGCCCATTCTTGGCGCGGCGCGGCGCAGCTGGCGGGGGCGTTCCCCTCGCCCCGCCCCGTTCCCCCCCCCCCCTTCCCCCCTTCCGCTCTCCTCCTTGCGCGCCATTGCATGTCCTTGCTGGGGCCTTCTTGCGACGTTGCGACGTCGCCCGTTGCCGCTGTCTGCTCTTGCCTCACTCCGAGCGGCGACTGCCCGGGCGGTGGGCATTCCCTCCGCGCCCTGCAGTTGCCTCGTGGCCTCTCCCGCGGGGCCGTCGGCGGGCCCTGCCGCATTTGCGCCTCGTCGCCTCTCGGCGGCGAGGACCTTTTGGCCGCCCTGCTGGCCTGCGCCTCGGGGGAAGTCTCGTTGGTATTCGGCCGTGTCTCGCCATGCCTACGCCGCCCATGTTTTCGCCCTATCCACTGGCTTCTCGCGCTCCACTCGCTCGTTGCAGCGCCTTTTGTCCGTCGGTCCTCTGGGCCCAGCGTCGGCCGCGCCGCCGAGCTGCCTTTGCCTCGACACGGGTCACGGGCCGGCTTGACCGCGGCCCGCTTCTTGTTGTTGCGCCCCCCCAGGTCTCGCCCTGGGTTTGCTCGCTCCAGCCTCTTGCTGCGCCGTGCTGCCCTTATTCTGGCCGGCGCCTATACTTCCCCACCGCCTCAGGCGGGGGGCTTCCTGGCCGCCTGGCTGGATTGCGCCTCCGGGGCATCTCGTGGCATTCGGTCGGGCGCTGCCCTGCCTGCGTCTGCGTGCGCTGGCCGAGGCGCTGGCTCTCTTGACCCCCCGCGGGTGCCCGCGGCAATTGCCACGCGGCAGCGTTCATTATCGGCACCTTTACCCCTCTGTCAACCTGACCGTCGGCGGCCTTGCCGCCCTGCTGCTGGACGGGCCGCCGCAGAGCCAGGGCTGCTGCTGGCCAAGCAGCTGCTGGAGAAGAAGCAGGCGCCGCGCGGCCACGGATCGGCCGCGCGCAGAGAGGAGGAGGAGGAGGAGGAGGAGGAGGAGGAGGAGGTTAGGAGGAGGAGACAGTAGGTATGAGGAGGGAGGTAGGGAGGAGGGAGATGAGGAGAAGAAAGAAGAGGAAGAGGGGAGGAGAGGAGGAGGAGGAGGAGGAGCAAGGAGGAATGTAGTAAATAGAATATGAGATGGTTAGAAAGAGGATGAGGAGTAGGAGGAGGACCTGGGTCGCGGATCGGCCCGGCCGCGGAACCTAAGAAACTTATACACCAGCACCGCGGCGCGAGCAAAACCCTTGCGTGCGCTCCCAGCCCCCGGGGCAGTCAGCTAGATAGCCACGCTTGCCCCCATCTGCCAACCTGCCTGCAGGCTTTCATGCTGCAAATCGGAGCAGCGCTTGGCGAGCGCGGCGCCGCGCATTGATGTAGAGGAGGAGGATGAGGAGCAGGAGGATGAGAGAGGAGTGGATGAGCAGACACGAGGAGTATTGCGTAGGGGCGGAGGAGGAGAGGGGAGGAGGAGGAGGTGTGGAGAGCAGGAAGGAGGAGAGAGAGCGACCCCCCCCTCTCCCCGCGGGTCGCGCGTCGCGGGGTCGCTCGCCTCGCCGAAGGGCCCCCGGGGTCCGGGGTTGTCCGACGACGGTCTCGAGTCGGCCGCGTCGTGGGATCTTGCGCCGTCGTCTCTCTGGGTCCCTCTTTTGCCTGTTTTTGCTTTCACCTGCCTCGCGTTGCGGTTGGAGCTTGCTGTTTTAACGCTGGCGTCTGCACTGCACGCTGGGCCATGCTCGCGCTTGTCCACCACCCATGTGCGCCGCCGCGTATCGCGGCTGCTGCTCGCGGCCGCCCGCGTTCAGCTCTGTTTTTGCCGTTCAAGGCTGAGCGAGCCTCGGCCGCGTGATTTCCTTGTCACGCCGACCGCATGCACGATGTCGCACGGTCGCTCAATATGTTACTTGATCGCTGCAAGGCCGGTGGCGTTGCTCTGTCGCGCATTTTCCCTGCGTGCATGCACCGCCACCAAATTGGCTGGTCTGGCAGCCTTACAGATATGTTCTGCTGTTGTCTCTTCGAGACTTCAAATCGCACCAAACTGCTGCTTGCGCTTCAAACGTCCCACGTCGAGCTCATGTCCCTCGGGTTTTTGGGCCGCTGCACTTTGGTATTGCAGCGCCTCCTGTTTCGCACCACGAATATGCATGATCGTGGGTGGGTTATTTCATGATGGCGCGTTCGACTAAGTTCGTTCGCAATTGCCACCTCCACCTGCCGACCGCGCCTGAGGTCCCTCTGCGCCGCCGACTACACATAAAGAGTACTTGTCCGCCGTGCCGCCGCCCCCAACCACTGCCCCGTGAGGGGACGGCCGTCTTTTCCTGTGCGCCCGCCCGCGACGACCGAGCAGCGTGCGCGTGTGCACATGTTCCGAGTTCAATGTCCGGGCGCACCGACTTGAGCGATCGCTGCGTCCGCGACAACAGAAATGGTGTTTCCACTCCGACGCTTTGAGTTGCTCGCAGCGGCGCTCGTCCCCCTTTCCAAGGCACTGCACCTGCGAAGAGACAGCGTCTGACCGGAGGGGGCACACTCTCATCGCTGTAAGACGCCGCCGCCACCGCCGCCATCGACTACACACGAGACGATCATCTTGCAGGTTTGCAGCGCGAGCAGGCCTTCACCATGCTTAGGGGAACAAGGAATGACAGAAATATATAAAAACTCGGAGGTCCGCGCGGATTCCTCGGATCTGCGCTGGGGCCCCCTGGCGGTGCCCCCTTGCGCGCGGAGCGCTAGGTCCTGGCGCGCTCCGCGCGCCAGAGAGGGTGGCCCAGCGCCGATCCGAGAAATCTGCGCGGACGTCCGAGTTGTTATGTTGATGTCGTTGTTTCTTCCCCTACATTCTTGATGACGATTCACCTGGGCACGACCACGGTGCCACCACCACTTTGGGCGGGACCGCGGGTGAGGTACACTCGGGCGCGGCAGCGTCGAAACTCTCGAAGCGCCGCCAGCCCGGGCAGCAACCCCGCTGCAGGCGCCGCAGGCGAGGGCGTCTAGCGCAGCCAGAGCTTGCGGTTGCAGCTCATGGGAGCCTCCCATACGGTAGGTTTTCGTGCGGCGTCGGCGCGCGCAAAGGTCTTTGACACCGCGTCGATCGTGCAACCTTGAACCGATCGCGGCCCCGATCGTTCAAGGTTGAATTCCGTCGGGTCGTGTGGCGCTCCCGTTCCCCTCGGTGCCTCCGCGTCGTTCTACCATGCGGAGTTCGAAGTTGAACGCCTTCGCCGGCCTCGCTCGCGCGCCAGCGCGGCATGAACCTGCCGTACCATCTATCTTGCTGGCTCTTGCGAATCGACGCTGACCGACGCTACTCGACGCCAAATCGGCGCTGCCTCATCGACTACCAGACGCTCATCGACGCTGGCGCACTCTGAAGACAGAACTGCGAGGGCATACAGGGCTCCCATGGCTCGCCACCGAAGAAGGCTGCTCCGATGCCTACGTTGCCGATGCATCGGTGATGCGTCGGCGACGCGGCACGATCCTCTGACCCCATCTACTCCGGAGGACGAGGGAGGAGGAGAAGGTGGAGGAGGGGAAGAAGGAGGGGGAAGAGGAGGAGGAGGAGGACGAGGAGGAGGAGGAGGAGGAGGAGGAGGAGGAGGAGATGCGGAGGGGGCGGACAGGACTCCGCCAGAGCCAAACCTAAAAACGATTTTTTTCGTTTTTCGTTTGTTATCGTTTCCTCGAGGAAAATGAGTGAGGAGGAGAGGAGGAGGAGGGGAAGGTAGAAGGAGGAGGAGGAGAGGAGGATGAGGGGAGGGAGATGATGAGGAAGGAGGAGACATGAGGACGGAGAGGAGGGAGAGAGGGTGAGGAGAAGGGAGTGAGGAGGAGGAGGAGAGGGAGGTGGAGATGGGAAAGGAGGATGAGGGGGAAGGATGAGGCGGGAGGAGTGAGGCGGAGGAGGGGATGGAGAGGAGGAGTGACTAGGAGTAGGAGGGTTAGGAGATAGGGGGAGGAGGAGAGTAACTTATGTGGCGAGCAAGGACCCCCGCCGCCTCACATGCTGAACTGGCTCGGCAGCAGCTCGCGCTGCATGAGCCTCGGGCGCCGGCGCCCCCGCGGGGCCGCTGCCTCCCGTGCTGCCCTGCTCGCGGTGCTCTCCCCCGTCCCAGGCCCCCGACGACATGATCTGTTCGTGGAGTCGACCCCCAGGGGAGGGGGAGGAGGGGGAGGAGGAGGAGGAGGAGGAGGAGGAGGAGGAGGAGGAGGAGAGGAGGAGGGGGCGGGTGAGGAAGGAATGGGGAGGGGTAGGAGGAGGAGGAGGAGGAGGAGAGGAGAGGGGAGAGGAGGAGGGGAGGGAGGGAAAGGAGGAAAGGAGGAGGAGGATGGAGGGGGGAGGAATGAGAGGAGGAGGAGGAGGAGGAGGAGGGGGATTCTAGGATTCTAGGTTGGCCTCGCGCGCGCCCGAAATGGGGCACGAGGTCCAGGAAAGAAAAACAAGCAGCCACAGGCGGCAGCGGCGACGGCGGCGGCCGGGAGGAGGAGGAAGAGGAGGAGGAGGAGGACGAGGTCTCGGCAAGGCTGAACCTAAACGGTGTTTTTCGTTTTCGTTTTGTTTTCGTTATCCCTCGCTGTTGTCTCGAATCCGCCGCTACCGCAAAGGCGAAGTCGAAACGAAAACGGCCCACGAAATCGCCAAAAACACCGTTTATGTCCACCCTGACTCCGGATCCGCCCTACTTTGGGGAAATTCGTCAGTAGGGCTTGGAATTTCCGCCCTACTTTTCAAGCCCCGCTGATGCCAATTTCTGCCCTACTTTCCTGTTGCTATTTCCGCCCTACTTCTGTGGATGTCCGCCCTACTTTACGTTGGGTGCAGAAATTTCCGCCCTACTTTTTCGGCTTCCTATAGGTGGATTTCCGACGCAATTTTAAGTAGGACAAAAAGCCAAAGTAGGGCGGATCTGGAGTCAGGGCAGCCCTGGGTCTCGACCCATTCCCCGGGACCGAATCTGTGTCCCGAGTCGCTGTTTGACGGTCCCGGGGGGAATCCCAGATCAATCGCAGGGGGGCAGTGGCCTCTCTGGGCCCTTGGCCCTCCTCCGGGGCGCCCTCTTGGAGCCCTACGGACAAAACAGGAGGAGGAGGAGGAGGAGGCGGAGGAGGAGGAGGAGGAGGAGGAGGAGTAGGAGAGGAGGGGCGCGCTCTTGGAGCCATGAGGAGTTGTAGTACTCCGAAGCCTCAAGGAGCCCTACGGACACGTCGGGGCTGCATGCAGCTGCAGCGCTCCCCTCGAAGCCCGTCTGCGGCCTCTTGGGGTTCTGCCGCGCCTGCTGCCGCTTCGGTCTGAGCAGCTCGAACGTCGTTCCGCGTCTCTGACACTCGTAGTGCTTGGCGAGAAGAATGCTGTTCCACTCGCACTTGCCGCACGATGTGCAGTTTGTCCTATTGTTCGAGGCTGTGCTCCCTGACGGAGCTGACTGCTGCTCTGAAGCCTTCTTACCATTGCCCACTGCGTCCCTTCCGCCAACCAGCACGAATAATCGGAAGTGGTCTGCATGAATACCGAACACCCGCTGGTGCCCCTGAAGCACCACGTAGGCGGCGGACGCTCCTTGGCCTCTGCAACATGCTTGGGCCAAAGCGGCTGAGAGGAGGAATACGCACCGAGGACGTAAGAACGAGGAGCGCGACGGTCCCTTCTGAGCCCAGGAGTCCCTCCTCGGCGGTGCAAACTGGGCGGCCAGTCGGCTGCCCCCTGGCCACCGAGGGAGGGAAGATGAGAAAGGTGTCGAGCGCGAAAGCGAGAAGGAGAACGGGGGAAACATTTGGAGGGGCGCGAGGAGGAGGAGGAGGAGGAGGAGGAGGAGGAGGAGGAGGGTGGAGGAAAAACGGGTCAAAGAGGACGAAGAGAGCGGAGGGTGGTGGAGGCTGCACCATGGAGGAAGAGGGAGGAAGGAGCCACCCAGCGTCCAGTCCCCAATTGGGTAACGCCTGGAACTTGCGAGCCGTTGAACATGTCGGTGCTTCCAGCAGGCCGTGCGCAGCGTTCCCTAAATTGTTTGCCAGCCCATCGAGTTCTAGGAAAGAGAGAGAGAGAGAGAAAGAAAGACAGAACAACAACAAACGATGATATAATGATATATGAGGGGGAGAGAACGAGAGAGCAGAGAGGAGGAAGGGAGGGAGGGAGGGAGTGAAGGAGGAAGAAGCGAAGAGGAGGGAGGGGGAACGCAGAGAGGAGGGAGGGAGGGAGAGAAAAACAGGCGCTGATGGTGGCAGGTCCTGACGAGGAGGGACTTCGACTTCCTCTTCTCCCTCTTCTGCGGCGCGGCTTCCATGTCCTCGACCTGCGCAGCTGGGAGAGGCTACCACCACGACCACCCCAAACATACATTCTTTCACTCTTCCTCCTCCTCCTCCTCCTTTTCTTGCTCTCCCTCCTCCTCCTCCTCCTCCTCCTCCTCCTCCTCCTCTTCCTCCTCCGCCTCCTCCTCCTCCTCCTCCTACCCCCCTCCCCCTCCTCCTCATCCTCCTCCTCCTCTTCCTCCTCGTCTTCGCGTTCGTCCTCGTCCTAGTCCTCCTGCTCTTCCTCCTCATCTTGTTCCTCCTCCTCCTCCTCCTCCACATCTTCCTCCGTCGAGCACGACCCTTGGCCCCGGCCGCCGTCCGCTACCACCACGAAGAGCTTATATGCCAAGACGAAAGCCATATGCGGCAAGTCGGGCACGAGCAATTCATTCCTGGAGGCGTCAGCAGCAAAACATGCCGACCCACA
>CAUYUJ010010001.1:5000-87500 GCA_963575745.1 Prorocentrum cordatum
TCGTGCGGAAAAAGGAGTTGAGTCATGCAGCACGGGTGCTCACTTCAAGGGGATTGGCACCAGGGACTCGGGCAACATACGACGAACTCGTGCACCCTGCGGTGCGACCATCAAAATTACCCAACAGCTCCCGGCAACACTACGCGATTTCTCCTCCGACAGCGCTGCCGATCTCGAGCCTGATGTAGTGCCTCAGTACTCCGACAGACCAGGCGAAGCCTCAGTGGCGGCCTGTGGGGGGGCCGTTACGAGCACTACAAAGCTTGTTTGGAAGATGTCTCAGCATGTGATGCCTTGTATGACATAGCCAATCGGCTGGCGAAAACGAAGCTCCCGCATTTTATCAAAGACGTAATGCTCATTTCATCCTCGACGGCCGTGCTGAAACCAAACTCACGCATCCGAGGGATCTCAAGTGGTAATACATTTCGGCGGCTAGTTGCACAGACGCTTGCGAAGCAATGTCAACAACGGTTTCGAACGGTAGTTTGGCCGCACCATTTCGGAATTCAAAATCTGTCGGAAGACGACCCCGACAAAGTGATCCTCAGCATTGACGGGGCGGGGGCGTTCGATTATGTCTGCAGAGCTCGCATGTTCGAGGAGATGCTGGCGAACGCATCCCTGCGAGGCTTGATCTCGTTAACAAATTGTTTAACGCCATACCATTATGGTAGGGCGTTCAGTCGGTACTCAAATGGAAAGATGACCGATCAAATTTACTACATTTTCCAAGCGGATGGCGCGAGCAAGGCGACGTTTGGATGCCCGCATTGGTTTGTCTAGCACTCGGCCCTGCTCTTCGCCGCACTCGCGCGCAATTGTCCCTTGGAGCGGAGATTATTGCATACCTGGATGACATATACGTCATTTGCCACCCGGAGGATGCCGCGGCTATCCACGATAATGTGCAGACGGTTCTCGGTGAAATTTGTCACATCGACGTAAACATTTGGAAATTAGCGGCCTGGACTAAAAATATGAGCCCTAACAACAGCAGCGTGGCCTAACAACTTTGGGATCCAAGACAGATGCGGGACGGATGCCGCAATTCATTTACTACAATATTTGTCGGACAGCGACGCGGACAAGGTGATTCTCAGCATCGACGGGGTTGGTGCATTCGACCACATTTGCAGGGCCAGGATGTTCGAACAACTCCTGGCAGACCGCTCATTGCATGGTCTAGTGCCCTTTGTGCACCAGTGGTACGGTGTCCAATCCCGGTTTAAGTGGAAGAACGATAACGGCGAGATGCTTGATATCATCCAGGGCGACGGGGGGGAGCAAGGAGATGCGCTAATGCCTGCCCTATTCTGCCTTGCCCTCAAACCTGCACTACAACGGGTTCGCGATGACTTACCACAAGGTGCGGAAATGATTGCTTACCTTGACGACATATACGTTATCTGCAACCGGGACGACGTTACAACTATATATGACCACGTACGAACGACTCTGGTGGAAATATGTCATGTGGATGTGAACATTGGGAAGCTTGCGGCATGGAGCAAAAACCACAATGCATGTCCCCCTGGGCTCCGCGACCGCGCGCCGAATGCTTGGGTGCATGACAGGCCAGAAGAAGAACGGGGTCTCCGCATCCTGGGCGCACCATTCGGCACGAACGCTTACATTACTGCATTTGGAACTACACAAGCGGAAGAGAAGGCGAAGCTTCTGAACATTCTCCCTCAGCTCCCTTCCTTGCAATGTGGTTGGCTCCTCTTGTATTTTTGCGGCGTTCCCCGACTGAACCACTTGTTGCGGACAGCTACGCCCGACCAATCCGCATCCGCTGCAATTACACATGACACCAACATCATCAATACTTTTCGGGTTATGTTTACAATTCCTGGACGTGATGGGTGGGATGCCGGGGTCCACGGCATTGGATACGACACGTGGGTTACACAAGCTATGCTCCCTCTACGGCTGGGTGGTTTGGGGCTCAGGGACTCTCAACGGATTGCCCCAGCTGCTTACTGGGCTAGCTGGGCCGACTCGTTGTCAAGTTTAGTAAATGGTTTTCCAAACGTCGGACGCGACATCTTGCGCCATCTTCACGCCCTCGCCACAGAAGAACCCCGCGCATTCAATAACTACCCTGCGCGCCTTGCAGCGGCGGAGGCGGCAGGGAGACATCGCGATAATGCTGGGTGGCACGACCGTCCTACTTGGGAGTTCCTGGCTGCAGGAGGACGGGCCCCAGACCCACCAAACCACACCATGGAACTCGGGGACTGGACCCACGGATGGCAATACCATGCTTCCTACAGATTGGAAACAATGGCGTATGCATCCCTGGTGCGAACTCTCGGGGGCGGTGCAGGAGCTCGCCGGAATGCGGCCCCCACTGGGAAAACACGACTACGATCCTGCATGGGGCGGTACGCGGCTACTTGGCTCACAATCTGCCCGACCACCGATCTGCTTGTGTTAAACAATCCACAAATGATGTGTGCCATCCGACGACGGTTGGGCATTGGTGTGTTGTGTGATGGGGGGGACCCACATGGACACTCGAAAATGACTTCAAATCACAACGGCCGGCTAAATGCGCGACATACCTGGATGGTGTCCGCGTGGCGACAAGTACTTACTGAGGCAGGTGCTCTCATCCCAGACCGCAACGTCGAACGACTCTTGCGCGAGACGCACGTGCCCGTACCCCCAGAAGATCAACGACGATTGGACCTGATAGCACCCTGCCTGAACGTGGCGAGAGGTTTGCCCCTTTTCTGCGATGTCACGATCCTTTCGCCCATCACGCGGAGAGGGATGCCGCGGCCAGGGACCAGCAATAGATCTGGCGGGCTGTTGGAACAAGCTGAACGCGAGAACAACCAAACCTACCAGGAGGTCACTACCACAGGGCTGGGATCATTACATTGCTTAGGATGCGAAGTATTCGGAAGATGGGGAAATCAAGCTATGGAATTGGTACCGGCACTAGCGAAAGAAAAATGCAGACAACTACCGCTACGGATCAGAATGGGCACCAACATGGGACTGCAGCACAGATGGTGGGGACCATTGGGGACGACTTTGCAACGATCTGTAGCGCATTCCGTTTTGCATGAGCATGCCGATTTACCCACCACGCAGATCGAGCCAACACGCCCTCTGAGTGAGCTTCTTGTGGTAATGTAGGGTGCGGGGCACGGCTGGTGCCCCTCCCCCTCCTCCTCCTCCTCCTCCTCCTCCTCAACAAGGACGACGATTGCTACCAGAAGGTGAAGACCTACTGGGACGAGGCGGTGCTCAAGAGGCCCCCCCCAGTCCATCGCGATGGACGTGCTGCACTTCAAGTACAAGCGCGCGAGCAAGGACTCGACCCAGGGCGCGCTGAGCCTGGCCATCTGCTTGCGGGAGCAGATCGTAGCAGACATGTGGGAGAAGGTGCTCCACTTCCTGGTGCAGACGGACGGCCTGAAGAGGACGACAGGCCCAGCTCCTCGGGGGCCACTAGAGCGCGAGGTGTCGAGGATCATAGGCGAGATCCACTCGTCCAAGGGCGGCGGCAAGGGAACTGGCCCCTGAGCAGCTCGAGATTAGCTGAGCTGGTAGCCAGAGGACACGTACCAGTCGAAGTGACGGCCTCACTGCACTCTCCTACGCTACAGTCCTACGCCTCTTCCTCGCTTCCCACCGTTCCTGTTGCCTTCATCCCTAGGCCAGTTGACCAGCAGAGTGCTAGAGGCCGTGCAGTAAGGAGACCTATTGAAGATAATACTGGATTGCCAGGACCCGCTCCACAGGAAGCCAGAGGCACCGCGAGATGGCGTGCCTCCAGTCCGCCAGGCCGTCCAGTCGGACGCCCAGGCCGAGCCAAGGGAGGAGGGCGGGGCTCGAGCTCGTTCGACCGTCGTCGCGTGGGGGAGGGAGAGAATGGTGCGCGCTAGTCCCCGTGGTGGCAGCTGCCAAGGGCTGCGCGCCTGTGTTGGCAGCCCGCCGCCGTAGGGGCAGCGCGGACATTTGTCCGAGAGGCCAAGGGCCGTCTCTCGAGTAAAGTGGAACCACACAGTCGCAAAAGCGACGCCCAGAGGTCGTAGTAGGCTACACTTTGCTAACTGCCAGACCTCCGCGGGTCATCTGATCTGATCTGATATCCTCCTCCTCCTCCTCCTCCTCCTCCTCCTCCTCCTCCTCCTCCTCCTCCTCTTCCTCCTCCTCCTCCTCCTCCTCCTCCTCCTCCTCCTCCTCCTCCTCCTCCTCCTCCTCCTCCTCCTCCTCCTCCCTCCTCCTCCTCCTCCTCCTCCTCCTCCTCCTCCTCCTCTCCTCCTCCTCCTCCTCCTCCTCCTCCTCCTCCTCCTCCTCCTCCTCCTGACGTTGCTGAGGCTGCCGGCGGCGCCCGTGGTTTCACCCAGGCCCTTTTGCGAGCTTGGCTCTTGACGTCCAAACTGGTTCTTGCTGGAGCGCAGGAGAAAAAAAAAAACAAAAAAAAAAAAAAAAAAAAAAAAAAAAAAAAATGACCACGATGGAAACCACCGCAACCGCAAGTTCACGGAAAGATTCCAGGACGGGCGCAATCCCAAATTTACATGGCAGCGTTTCGCACTTGCACTCACGGTTCACTCTGCATTGCGCGCAGCGCATGCAATTACACGCGCCTTCGCCTTGCAAACATCACCCCAGGAACCATCTTAATAACACCAAAGGTGACCTGTGGGACCTGCGGGACCTGTGGAACCTGCCGGAATTGGGAGAACTGTTGGGAGCGTGAGCCCTGTGGAACTTGTGGGAGCTGTGCGGGCTGCGGTAGCTGTGGGACCTGAGGGACCTGCGAGACCTGTGGGACCCTTGGGACCTGTGGGACGCGTGGGCTTGGTGGGACCTGTGGGGCCTTCGAAATTGCAAAACTTGTCGTCCCTGCGAGACCTGTGGGACCTGTGGGACCTGCGGGGCTTGCGCCACCTGCGACACCTGCCTGACCTGTCGGACCTGTAGGACCTGAGGGACTCGTAGGACCTGTGGGACCTGCAGGACCTGCGATACCAGTGGGACCTGTGGCGCCTGTGGCACCTGTAGGCCCCGTGGGACCTGCGGAACTTGCGGGGCCTGCGGGACCGGCGCGACATGTGGGACCTGTGGGACCGTGGGACCGGGGGGCTGGGTGGACCTGTGGGGCCTGTGGGACCTGTAGGGCCTGAGGGGCCTGTGGGGCATGCGTCGCCTGTGGGACGTGTGGGACATGCGGGACCTGCGCGACCTGCGAAACCTGTGGGACCTGCGGGTCCTGCGGAACCTGCGGGACCTGCGGACCCCGTGGCCCTTGTAGGACCTGTAAGCCCTATCGGGCCTGTGGGACCTGTGGGGCCTTCGGGGCATGTGGGACCTGGGGGGACTGGGACTTGCGGGGCCTGCGGGACTTGCCAGACCTACGAGGCCTGCGGGGCTTGCGGGACTTGTAGGACCTGTGGGACATGTGGGGCATGTGGGACTTGTGGGACATGTGGGATATGCTGGGCCTGCGGGATTTGTGGGACCTGCGCGACCTGCGGGACTTGTGGGACTCGTGGGACCTGTGCTGGCGGCGGGACCTGTCGGACCTGCGGGACCTGTGGGACCCGGGGGGCCTGTGGGACCTGTGGGACCTGAGGGACCAGGGAGACCTGCGGAACCTGTGGGACTTGTGAGAGCTGCGGGACCTGCGGGACATGTGCGACCGGTGGACCTGCGAGAACCTGTGAAACCTGTGGGGTCATTCATACCTGTGGGACCTGTGGCACCTGCGGACCTGCGGGACCTGCGGGTCCTGTGGGACCTGTTGGACCTATGGGTCCTCTGGGACCTACGGGACCTGTGGGAATTGCGGGACATGCGGGACCTGCGAGACCTTTAAAACCTGTAAGACCCGTGGGGCCTGCGGAACCTGTGGGACGTGCGGGACCTGCATGTGGGACCTGTGGGACCTGCGGGGCCTGCGGGGCCTATGGAGTATGCGGGACTGGCGGGTCCTGCGCGACCTGCGAGACCTGTGGGAAATACGGACCCTGTGGATCCTGTGGGGCCTGCGGGACCTGTGGGGCTTGTGGGACCTGTAGGACCTGTGGGACCTGTGGGACCCAGTGGGACCTGCGGGACCTGCGGGGCCTGCGGGGCCTGCAGGACCTGCGAGACCTGCGCGACACGCGGGACCTGCGGAACCTGCGGAACCTATGGGACATGTGAAACATGTGGGACCTGTGGGGCCTGTGGGACCTGTGGGGCCCGCGAGGCCTGTGGGACCCTTGGGACCTGTGGGACGTGTGGGACCTGTAGGACCTGCGAGACCTGTGGGACCTTTGGCACCTTCTTTGCGACTTGTGGGTCCTGTGGGACCTGTAAGACCTGTAGGACCTGTGGGACCTGTGGGACCTGCGGGACCTGTGACACCTGCAAGACCTTGGGACCGGTGGGATCTGTTGGGCCTGAGGGACCTGTGGGACCTGTGGGACCTGCGGGACCTGCGGGACCTCCGGGACCTGTGGCACTTGTGGCACTTGTGCGGCCTGTGGGACTTGCGGGACCTGCGAAACTTGCGGGACCGGCGAGACCTTCGAGACCTGCGGGACCCGTGGGACCTAGGGGACCTGTGGGACATTTGGGACACGTGGGACCTGTGGAACTTGTGGGACCTGTGACCGCCGAGGACCCAAGTAAGGCCGTGAATTCTGGGACCGCCAGGCCCCCAAGTAAGGACCTTACTTGGGACCCCGGGAATTCCTTATTAAATTTGGTGGATCGACAGATGTCTCGCACTTTGGGACCATCGAGGCCCCCCGGGGGGTATTTATTAAGGAACCAGAAGTTTCCTTACGTCCACCATGTTTTCTTGGAGCGGAAAGACCCAAAGTTCAAACGTCCCGGCGTGGCCGTCGGAGGCCCCCAACCAGCCACCCTGCTTGGAAACGCGCGGCAAATGTTTCGCCGAGGCTGAACGCGACTCTGCTGCCGTCGCCACCGTAGCTGCATTGCATCCGGTGATCCACTGGCCTCAGGGCCCCGAAGAGTAAGCCTCCTAGCGGTGTCCTGACGACCTATTGGAATCTGGGGGGAGACCGCCGGGGGACCTCCCCTGGTCCTCTTGGGGGCCTCCCGCAAACTTCCAGAAGGGGGCTGGGAGGTCTCCCAGAAGCTTTTTCTGGTCTTTGCAAGCCTGCTGGGAATCCTCCCCGAGGACCAGGGTCCGGGAGCCTCCCCCAGACCTCGAAATTTGGCAGGGCTCCCTCCAAGGGGAAACTTCCGGGGAGACCAGGGGAGGCCCCCTGGAAACCTCCCTTGGTCCTCCCGGGCCGCTGGGGGGAACTTGGTGGAGGACCAGGTGAGGTCTCCTGGAAGCTTCCCCTGGTCCTCCCGAAAGCCTCCCACAGGAGACCTCCCCCCTGCGGGAACTCTCATCGGAGGCTTCCAGGTGAACCAGGGGAAGCCTCCCAGAGACCTCCCCTGGTCGTCCCGGAAGCCTGGGGGAGGCCTCGCCTGGTGCTCCCAGGGGCCGTGGGAAGCCTCTCGCCACACCTTGTGGAAACCAAGGGAAGCCTCCGGAAGGCCTCCCCAAGCCCTCGGGGGGATCAGGGGGAGGTCTCCGGGAGAACCAGAGGAAGTCTGGTGGAGGCCCACTCCACCTCGCCGGAGGAGGGCCCGCTGGGAGGTTTGGTCGACGTGGAAGGGGGGCATCCCACCAGACCTGTTGGAGGTGGAAGGGAGGTCTGGTACCAGACCTAGTGGGGTCGGGGGCAACTGAAGACCCAACCCAGGCAAAGCAAGAAAACCAGCATGGAGGCGAACGCGGCCCAAGACGGCACCAAGATATCCCCCAGGCAACTCACGACGGCCCAAGAGGGCCCCTAATGTCCCAGGTAGCCCTATATACGACTCAAGAGTGTCCCAGGAGGCCCCCATGACAACCCGACAGTAACACATGACATACCACATGTTGTCCATGTGTGCCACGTGAGAACCCCAGGAGACGCAATAATGAGACAAGGAGAACGACATGGAAGAAGGGAGGGTGACAACATGGGGGACGTGGGAAGGGGGAGGGCGACGACGTAGACGAAGGAGTGCGCCCCGAAGCGGCGCGGAAGAGCGCGTCACATGTTGCGGCCCTTGCAAAGCTATGGGCGACGACATGTCGCGCGTTATGGCTTTCGTGGCGGTGCTCGAAGACTCGCCACGCCGAGTGTTGCGCGGTCGCGGTGCGCGGGACTTGCCGCGAACAGATCGGCATGACGCACGTGCCGTGGTTTCTACCACAACCGCGCGACGCGTATGATTTGTCAACAATGTCGCGCCCTCCACGAGCGGACCGGGCCCTCCACCTTGAGACGTGCGCAATAAAACACCATCAAAACATAATGCGAGTGGACGAGGGGGAAAGCAACCAGAAGAGGTCGCGCGAAAGGTGGACAACAAATGAACAATGCTCACAAAAAAACACATGCGCAAGCGCCCAACGAAACAAACTTATAGACACTCCAACAATTTGGCGTGCCGCGAAGAAGGGAAAAGGGGCGGGGGGCCCGCGTGCCCACGAGGAACAAACTTAACGGCATGGTAATCGCTACTGGACACGCCGTCACGCAGAGCCGCTCTGACAACACACACGCACACGGGCGCATCATCGCGCAAAAGCGGCCGAACCACGCCGCGCGAAGCATCGCTGCGCCAAGGCGATCCGCCCATGCAAAACACGCGCAAATGGCATCCGAAAAGAGCGTTACGCGCCGCGCAAACAAATATGGCGCGGTGCCGCAACAATCAGGCGGCTACGAATGTAAACTCCTCTGAACTGCGCGCACGCGCGTCGTGTTAAACAGGCCGCGCCGTGCAGGCACGCCACTCGGTCTCGCGCCAGCATGTCGAAGGGAAGGTCTGCGGGAGACGCTCTGCAAGTGGCAATGAAGCAACCCCACGAGAATGCGATACATGTGAAATCGAAACACGTGCCAACAGTAACCGCGACAACAGAACAACCAACAAAAAATCAGTTTAAAGAAACATCCATAACTTCTGGTTGCGGTGGTTTCTTGCGCGGTCAAAAAACGTGCCCCGAGTACTTTCAGCATGAGTCTACGACAGGTCGCCAGAAGAGCAAGGCATCCGCATCTTAGGCGCCCCGTTTGGCACGGACACCTACATATCTACATTTGGTACCTCGCAGGCGAAGGAGAAGGCGAGGCTATTGAACATTCTTCCCGAGCCCCCTTCTTTGCAATCTACGTGGTTTCATTACCTAACAGCTTTTGCTGATAGGTTTCTAGTGGACTCAAAAGAGCATCATGACTCCTCAGGGGAGTCTGGGCGGGTGCCGGGGAGGAGAACCGGGAACAGAACCGGGAACAGAGCCGGGCTCGCTTTTCGCCAACAATCACACATTTCGTGCTCTTCGACCTCCCAGAACTCCATTCCCGGGCCACATTCTGGATGCCCGGAGCCAATTGTGAGCCAATTGTAGGCCACTTCGTGGTCTTCGACTTGCCAGAACCCCATTCCCGGGCCATATTTTGGATACCCGGAGCCAATTGTAGGCCACTTCGTGCTCTTGGACTTCCCAGAACACAATTCCTGTGCCACATTTTGAATGCCTGGAGCCAACTGTAAGCCACTTCGTGCTCTTCCACTTCCCAGAACTCCACTCCCGGGCCACTGTTGCTGCTGCTAGTGTAGTTATTGCTATTGCAACTATTGGCAATGCCACTGCCACTGCCGCTGATGTTGCCATTGCGACTGCCACTGCGAATCCGAATGCCAGGCTGAAGCTGAGGCAGGCCGAGGCCGAGGCCGACGGCAGACTGAGGCTGAAGCTGAACCAAGCTGAGGCTGAGGCAGAGGCAGGCTGAGGTTGAGGCTGAGGCAGGCTGAGGCTGAGGCTGAGGCTGAGGCTGAGGCTGAGGCTGAGGCAGGCTGAGCCTGAGGCCGAGGTTGAAGGCAGACTGATGCTGAGGCTGAAGCAGGAGGATGAGGCTGAGGCAGGTTGAGGCTGAGGCCGAGGCCGAGGCTGAAGACAGATTGAGGCTGAGGCTGAAGCAGGCTGAGGCTGAGGCAGAGGCAGGCTGAGGTTGAGGCTGGCTGATGCTGAGGCTGGCTGAGGCTGAGGCAGGCTGAGGCTAAGGCAGAGGCAGGCTGAGGCTGAGGTTGAGGCTGGCTGATGCTGAGGCTGGCTGAGGCTGAGGCAGGCTGAGGCTGAGGCTGATGTTGATGCAGGCTGAGGCAGAGGCAGGCTGAGGCTGAGGCTGAGGCAGGCTGAGGCTGAGGCTGAGGCTGAGGCTGATGCAGGCGGAGGCTAAGGCAGGCGGAGGCTGAGGCCGAGGCTGATGCAGGCTGAGGCTGAAGCAGGTTGAGCTTGAGGCCGAGGCTGAAGGCAGACTGATGCTGAGGCTGAAGCAGGCTGAGGCTGAAACAGGCTGAGGCTGAGGCAGGCTGAGGCTGAGGCT
Source organism: Prorocentrum cordatum (assembly GCA_963575745.1). NCBI lineage: Eukaryota > Dinophyceae > Prorocentrales > Prorocentraceae > Prorocentrum > Prorocentrum cordatum. The sequence goes on from CAUYUJ010010001.1 coordinate 15,419, forward strand.
GATGCAGGCTGAGGCTGTGACTGCGACTGCCGTTGCCACTGCGATTGTCATCGCGAATGCGATTACGACTGCGAGAACAGCAGAATTCTACAACTGGATTCCCATCCGAATCTTAAGGGGAATGTTTCCAAATATGCTCCTACATATCGCTGTTAGGTCGTTTTGCCGGGATAATTTGTATTTTTTGCGGCGTCCCACCGCTAAACCATTTACTGCGGACAGCGACTTCGACGCAATATTCCATTGCAGTTGTGACGCACGACTCCCATGTCATCGACGCGTTCAAAATCATTTTCGCGATTTCCGGACCAAATACATATAATAGCGCAATGCACGGCATATCATACGACACAAGGGTCGAATAAGCGAAGCTTCTGCTACGTTTGGCAAGCTTGGGGTTAAGGGGTTCCCAACGTATCGCCCCGGTAACCTACTGGGCAAGCTGAGCAAATTCGTTGCAAAATGGACGGAAAATCCAACCTTGGGAAAATCCAACCTTGGGAAAATCCAACACTCGTTGGGATCCGAATGGAAGGAAAATCCAACCTTGGGCCACGACTACGTCCACCTCTGGGGGAACTACTTCACAACCCACCAGCGACAACGATTGCATACCTCTTACCATACGGGCACTCACCAGAACGCGGTGTGCGCATTGGGGAAGCTACAAACCCCGGGCCTACACGAGAAGAAGCTATTGCAGCGTTACGGGCATTGGGACTTGCAACAGATGCACCATTGCACAATACTGACAACAATGGTGTAGCGCTCGGCGTGCTCTGCAGCGGAATCATTCCGACACCGTCGGGCGGAGCCCAACATCGACCATCACAATCACTACAACATCAACCGTTTGCTGCAAATATATGCGATGAACGACAACGCGCCATGGATGCACATGGGAAATCTTGGCTTCAATATCGCGACGGCTCCGCTCATCATACCGACGACAATTTCAACGTCTACGGGCTTATCGACGGTACGACCCGTTACGATTCCAACTCCACTCGCACCGACTTCGGTCCCTCTTCCGGTACGGGGAACTACTCAAAATCGTAATAACGAACCTGCCCCGCAAGAGCCCTTATCCCCAGGGAGAGAAGAGTTTGACCCACCTCCGCCTCCGTTCACTACCGCCCCCCTGCCTCCTCCGCCTGCTGACCCCTTCATACACTTGCCAATCCCACCCCCTGTCGACGACGTTTCTCCGACCTACCACTCTTGCGCCCCCCATTCTCCAAATAGCGAGCCAGGCCTAACCGACTTCGAAAGTGTTGAGAATGACGAAGTTCCCCTCCCAGCGCGAACTCCCCCGACAGTGGTGGGCCCGACTTCGGCTCTCCCACGCCCTTCGAACCACCCTGAAATCCATCTCCCACCCGCCCCTGCCCCTACGACGCTTGGTCCGCACGTTCAACCAACCTCCAGCCCGCCCCATCGGAGCAACCCACTCCCTCCCACTTCTGGCGCGCCTCCCCGCGGCGATCCTGATCCCACCAGCAGAGCCCCCAGCGACCACAACCACCGCAGAGTCTCGCGCGATCAAGCGCTGTCTGCTCTTCGTGAGTTGGGCATCGTGCCCGGCACAAGTACCCCTGAAGGACCTCTCACACCAGTTCCCGATCCATGTGGTCCTCCGGCACCCCCTCCAGAGCTGGCAGCACTCCTTCTTCCGCCCACGAGCCCGACGACTGGCATGCTTGCATGCGACATTGGCGCGATGAGCAATATCGAAGACGAAGATGGTACTGACGATTTACCCCGACCCGACGACGGTGCCAACCCCCGACCCCCGCCGCCACCACCGCCGCCTCCAGATCCTCCAATCCATGCTGGCTCCGACTTTGGAGCACCGCCGCCACCAACGGAGGGGATAGATGGATGGTTTACGAATGGGATTCCAGGAGATCTTCGGGCGGTTGTGCCGACTGGTCGTGCGAAATTGGCTGCGAATGCAATTCTGATTGTGCTGGACTCTTTCCCCATTGCTGCTTCGAGGGAGGCGGCACTACGAATCATAAAAGAACACCGGTGGTCGAAACTGATGTTGCCATTGATTTTAGCCGCAGCAGGGGATACAGACGATGAGCCACTATTCCAATGGGCACTCGGTTTACTTCAACAGCATGGAGAGGGGTTCGAGGCAGTGGGTGAAACGATTACTGCTGATTCTATGCGTCGAGGTTTTCAGAGCCTCCGGGACGTTTGCAGACAATTTGGGATTGCGCATAGGCCAGGACTCGCTGAATGGTTGCAAATGCAAGGGTTCAACTCCGAACCCAACTATATCAATCGCAGCCGCGGTGTGTTTATACGATACACCTCATGTGCGGCACACTACTTATCCCTCAACGCCGCCTTTGCATCCACTACCTCCCCAGCCACCTGGACAACCATCTGACGGACAACTTCCCGGGGCAAGCATCCAAGCACGGCCTGGAGTTCGAGGACCTATTGCCGCTGTGCCGGATGGGTGGAAACATTTACGGGCAATCGACATGCAACAATATATGGACCAACACGTGCCCACGTGCAAAAACATACCGAAGTGTATCAGGGGGCCTTGGCTGCGCATTCTGACACAAGTCCTACATGAAATTGAAATATCTACTGTGCTTTGGGACATCAACCACGAGCGGAAGGAGAAGTGTCAGCAAGCGTGGAAGTTGTTCATATTATTACCGCGTCTCCTCCTCCATCACACGGCACGCGGTGGGGCTGCAGGGGAACGTGAACTCAAACAACGCGTAGCTTGGTATGATAGCGGGGAATGGGACAAATTGTACGAATCCGCTCAACAGCGTCCGAAAAAACCTGCACGACCTCGCGAATCCACCGCCCCACAGATTGGCAAAGCTTTAGGGCTTGTGCAAATGAGGGAATTGAGTCATGCAGCCCGTCTCCTAAGCTCTCCGGGCCTAGCCCCAGGGATCGAGGAGACCCTCAAGGAATTCCGTGACCCCGCCCTCCGCCCGCCGTCCCCCTCCGAGCCCTTCCCTCCAGGATTCGCGGCATTTCGGCCGAGATCGGAAATCCGATTGGATAGGCAGACCTTTGCTGAAGTACTTCGGCGATCCCGACGGGGTTAGAGTGCTGGGCTGTGGGGTGGAAGGTACGAGTATTACAAAATCTGCATGGAAGATAGTACAGCTTACGACGCCTTGTGCGATGTGGCCGAAAGGCTTGCCCAAGCACGCATCCCGCCAAATATTCGCGACCTACTACATGTATCGACACTTACTGCTTTGAAAAAGCCGAACAACAAGGTACGTGGAATTGCGGCTGGGGATTCGTTTCGCCGCCTCGTCGCAAAATGCTTGGCGCGGCAATGCCAACAAGAATTTCGAGACGTAGTCCGGCCGTACAACTTCGGCCTCAACGATCGCAGCGGCACGGATTCAGCAGTACACATGTTGCAATATTTGGTCGATGCGAACCCACACAAAGTACTTGTCAGCATCGACGGGGTGGGTGCATTTGACCACGTATGCCGAACGCGCATGTTCGAAGCTCTACTTGGTAACTCAAAGCTGCATGGTCTTATCCCCTTCGTGCGGTTCTGGTACGGGATCACATCTAAATTCAGATGGGTTGATGCTTGTGGGAAGGCGCACACAATCTTCCAAGGCGATGGGGGGGAACAAGGTGACGCACTCATGCCTGCCTTATTTTGTTTGGCAATCAACATAGCACTGCGACGAATCAGCGATAAATTGCCGCCGGGGGCAGAAGTCCTTGCGTATTTGGATGACATTTACGTCATATGTGACCCTGACGAAGTTGTGTACGTATTGGCCACAATGCGCAATGAATTATCAACATCTTGTCACATCGACGTCAATGTTGGCAAACTTGCGATATGGGGGCCGACTATATCACAACGTCCGGATAACTTAACCGACATCCCGCCCGACGCATGGAAATGCGATGCAAAGACACACGAACGGGGTATTAAGATCCTCGGCGCACCGTTTGGAACGGATGCTTATGTCGAAGCGTTTGGGACACGATTAGCTTGTGAGAGAGAGAAGCTGTTACAATGTATTCCCAAGCTCCCCTTTTTACAAGCGGCGTGGCTCATGCTCTACCTTTGCGCCGTGCCCAGAATCAACCACCTACTCCGGACGTTGCCGCCGCACTTGGCACGCATCGCTACGACGTCCCACGACCACAGTATTATAGAGACCTTCCGACTACTATTTGGCATCCCTACGCCCGACGATTGGTGCTACGATCTGCACGGCGTCATGTACGACAACTGGGTTGCCCAAGCATCGCTCCCATTGCGGCTTGGGGGCATGGGCCTGTGGGACTCTACGAGCACTGCTCCTGCGGCATTCTGGGCGAGCTGGGCGGATTCGCTCCCTGATTTACTGCAGCGATTCCCAAGCCTAGGTCGCAACATGCTTTTCCACCTTGCAGCTATTCAAGACATGTCGGCGGGACAACCACTACGTGGTCTTGCGTGCCTGGTGGACGCGGAACAAGCCGGTAGATCGTGCGATACTATTGGATGGAATAACCGACCTACATGGCACGATATTGCTGCCGGGGCCCGGCCTCCTGAGCCTCCAGATCAAGCCGAAAACCCCCTGGCTTTGGGGGAATGGTCCCACGGTTGGCAATTCCACGCGTCCAATGGTTTGGAAATAGTTGCGCAGACACAGCTCCAGCGGGATTTCCCAGCACATCACAACAGGACAAATGCAGCATCCCGTGGTAAAGCACGGCTTCAATCGTGCATGGGGCCGTACGCGAGTGTGTGGTTGACGGTGTGCCCCACAACTCCCTCCGGCTACAACATGCAACAACGAGTATTTCAGATGTGCAGTGCGCCGGTTTGGGGCTGGCTGTGGTTTGTGATGGGCCCGACCCGCATGGCTTCTCCAGGTTAGCCGACAACGAGGGGGCTCGCCTCAACGCACGGCATACCACCATGGTGGCAGCGTGGAGACAAGTGTTGACGGAAGCGGGTGGGGCCATACCAGACCGTAACGTTGAATGTCTTCTGAAGGATACCCACGTCCCAGTACCAGCTGGGGACTTACGACGATTGGACCTCATAGTCCCAAGTTTGTCACTTGCTCACGGGGTACCGCTCTTCTGCGACGTATGCATCCTTTCCCCGATCTCTCGGAACGGCTGCCCCCGGGCAGGGACGAGCAACCAAGGTGAGCGTTTATTGAACAATGAACAAAACAAAAACAACACGACCTACAACGAGGTTGCGACGACGGGATTGGGGAAACTATTGTCACTTGGATCGGAAGTGTACGGCAGATGGGGGAAACAATATATTTGGTTGGTTCCCAATTTGGCATCTGAACATACGCGGGGGTTGCACGCGCGCGTACGGAAAGGGGCCGCGTTAGGCTTAGTGCACAGGTGGTGGGGGCTCCTCGGCCTGGCCTTACAATCCGCTGTGGCGCACGCGGTCTTACATGACCATGCCGACCTACACCAAGCACCGCTGGAGGCGGGGCCAGGTCTGGCCGACCTCGAGGTCGTGTAACCCTCCTCGTCCTCCCCCTCCTCCTCCTCCTCCTCCTCCTCCTCCTCCTCCTCCTCTTTAGTTGCTTAGCCGCCGCGCTGTCGCCGCGCTGCTGCCGCCCTTCGTCTTAGACGATTTTCGGGCGTCGCTGCTCTGTCTCACCCGCCGCTTTCGTCGTCACCTGTTGCTGCCTGGGATGCAAAAACAAAAAAACTTGGTCAATGGGTTCCTTGCCGTCGGGCGGGACATTCTCCGTAATTTGCAAGCGCTTGCTGAAGCACACCCCGATGATTTCTCCGACCACCCAGTATGCTTTGCAGCAGCCGCAAGCTGCCGACCTCCAGAATTATTCACCGAACCGATTGTGCTGGGCGAGAGGGCCTATGAATGGCAATACCATGCTTCTTACAATTTGGAGGGGGCCGCCCGCAAATCCTTGACGACCACTTTCGGGTGCGGAACTGGAGCTCGCCGAAACGCATCAACAACTGGCAAAGAACAGGCATGCTCGCGCATGGGGCCTTACGTTACGACATGATTAACGATCTGCCCTACCCCGGACCTTCTGGTACTACACAACTCGCACATACTGTGCGCTGTGCGACGGGGACTCGGTATCGGAGTGCTTTGCGAGGGACTAAATATACACGGCCATGCGAAGATGACCACCAACCGGAATGCTCGACTGAACACGCGTCATACATGGATGGTGCACTTGCACAGCGGAGTGGCAATGCTGCAAACGGGCGCAATAGATAACAAGGCAAACATCGAAAGAATATTGTTTCCGCAAACTATGCCGGCATACGTGACCATGGGTGCGATGATGATGTATCCCAACCGACGTGCGTTTCGTTACAAATTCGCAGAGGGTCTGCATGGATCGACTCATTTGGTAATTGGTATGGCGCGACAATTGCAAGGCATAATTTTGGTCTTGCGTACACTGTGATGGTTCCAGCCTGCGCGGTGTTTTATAGGTGGGTGTATCATGAACATCCAGAATCGACTTCGGCATCGACTTCGGATGGCACGATGACTACAATACGATCACCTTGTCCGGCTCCATCCAAAAAAAATCCAATTTCGAATTTGGATGATACGACGACTACAATACGACCACCATGTCCGACTCCGGCTCCAACTCCAGTACCGACTCCGGTTCGTACGACAGCTACAACACGACCATTATGCCCAAGTCCGGTGCTCGCTGCGGCGCGGGGAACAAATCTCATTAAGAATATCTTCGCGCATACACCTCCCCCCTCCTAAGACGGATTTCGACACAGCTCCTAAGGAGGCTGCCATTACAGTTCCGACGATTGCGCTGCTGAAGGCTCCTACGGGATCTCTGCCAAATTTTGCGATGGCAGGCCCATCGGAATAAGGCTCCACGATAGTTCCCATTATAGATCCGACTGGGGCCCTGGCGCCGACCCTCCGACCTTTTCCGACTCCCGCATTCGACCTCGCGATTCCGGCCGAGATTGCTGAGCTCATGAAAACGAATATGGGGACGACAATTTGGAGGAAAAGCGATACGATTTGTATCATTATTGCTTTTATTGTTTTTCCTATTCCGACTCCGGCTCCAGGCCCCATTCCGTTTCCAGCTCTCAATATTGTCGTTGATCATGTTCCGTACCCCATTCCGTTTCCAGCTCTCGGTGTTGTCGTTGATGATGATCCGGGAGGGAGGGAGGTGGGAGCGAGGGAGCACGGGACGGAGTGAGGAAGTGAGGACACAAAACGAGGATACGATACAATGCGATAGCAATCGCGGCTGCTGTCTTGTTTCTCGAGCGCCAGCGCCAGCGTGCAACTCAGCACGAGTAAACGCTTCGAATATATGGGCCGTTGAAACTATCAGCTGGCAGGACGGCGCGGAGCAGCGAGGAGAAGGAGCACCTCTGTCCACACAGGAAGCCATCACACATCAGATACCAGCATCTCAAGACGAGGCAAGGACCTTCGGCGCGGGCCACGTCTCATATATTCGCCACCGACCTCGAAAATGGGCACCAGAGACAATGCACATAGTAGAAATAACACATTATGCATCAAGGCGGCAAAATGGCACAGCAGACCACCACGGCAGATGAGCAGGGCAAACGGGCCAACATTCAGACTTCACGCTAGCCGAATGGTTCCCAGAACGGCCAAAATGCCCCTCATGAGGCCCCCAAGACGCGCCCGAGTCGGCCCAAGAGTGGTCCAAGAGGATCCCCAAGGTGGGACTCCTGGCACAATGCCAATTGAGATCTTCGGTTTGCGTCGTAATTCAACGTTACTTCCGATTCGGGCGTTTCAAAGCCTAGGGCCGACCCCAAGACGGGAGCGGACGGATGTATCGGCACTACATACCTATATACGCATACATACATACATACATACATACATACATGCATGCATGCATGCATGCATACATACATACATACACGCATACACACACATCCCTACATACATAGACACATACATACATTATCCCTAGCGGCTACACGCTTACCCAGAGCTCAACTTAGGAGCGTGGTCGGTCGGAGTGGCGGTAGCCATCCAGAACATTCACAACTTCATTTTACTCGCACGGACGCCCGATCGCACGGGCGCTATGTTCTGTAGCACTCCAGTCGGGAAAGTAAACTCAACAGAACAGAATCAGTTGACAAAGGCCGAGATCGAGAGACTCCACTCCCCTGAGAAGATTAATCAAAGAAGGAAAGCCTGCACGCATCGGCACCGACTGCGTCTGGAAAAGAAAAGGTGGGAGGATGGGGACGGACGTGGTGCGCTTGAGCATGTATGCCACGGGCGATGCAAGCATTCAATCGGGACGCTCCTCGCCTCTCTGGAAAACACAAGTCACAGACACAAATTATCCCTAGCGGCTACACGCTTACCCAGAGCTCAACTTAGGAGCGTGGTCGGTCGGAGTGGCGGTAGCCATCCAGAACATTCACAACTTCATTTTACTCGCACGGACGCCCGATCGCACGGGCGCTAAGTTCTGTAGCACTCCAGTCGGGAAAGTAAACTCAACAGAACAGAATCAGTTGACAAAGGCCGAGATCGAGAGACTCCACTCCCATATCTGCCCATAAGGCATCTGGCGAAGCCGGCTTCAGCATTTTCTGAGAGCCCGAAGGAGCTTGACAGGAAACTCTCTCTCCGCAACCGAAGTCTTCCCTTGCTGCTCAGGTGACAACTTATGTACTTGCCGAAGGATTTTGCCGTGATTCGAATATCTCACCACACTCTGAGCGTGGGCCCACTGGCCCCGCTTCTGGATCTGATCAAGAGTCGCCAGGCCCATATACATGTCATGCGAAGCACCGGCATGCCGAACTCCGTGAGGAGAGATGTCCAGATCTGTGAGGCCCAAGTCAAAAGCGGCTTGACGAAAGAGGGCCTCGTACTTGGAGAGAGTCAGATCGAACATGTAGGGAGCTGCACTGCCCACGCGGTACCAAAGGCCTACCGCCTCCGCCACCCAGGCTCGTTGCAGCTCACCGATCACCACTGTCCCATCCACGACCCCAGTCTTGGTGGGCGCCGCGTGCTCGGCCTCGCCCAGGAGCAGCGCCCAGGCCCGCGCGTAGCGCCGGCCAGCCCGGGGAGCAGGCGGCAGCACCGAGGACAGGAGGAGCGACACAGCTTCATCCGGCCTCAGGTAGCAGTCGAACTGCAGAGCCAGGCACACGGCGGCGGCGGTCAGGCCTTTGTCCAGGAAGTAGAGGCCGATCAGGCAGACGACGCCGAAGGGGATGGGATCTCGGACTCGCTGGGGAGCCCGAGTGGTCCACCCTCGAAGCGCCCTCGACGCCTTCGGGAAGAGGTTGGCTTTGTTCCGATCCAGGTGCGTCTCGAAGTGAATATAGCCGTAGAGAACGTTGCGGCCCTCGGCGGGACCAGACCCCTCGAAGTACAGGTCGGTGAAGTACTGCTCCATCGCCGAGTCCGTGGAGCTGAAGCTACCCAGGTCGTAGTGCCTCGACTTCGCCCAGCCTTTGAACCTGCCGAGCGCGTCTGAGTAGAGCCGCTTCGTGGAGTCACGGATTGTCCCGAGCCGCAGGAAGTCGTCGCGCGCCGCTGGCGGGACCCGCGCCCTGCGCACCACCGCCAGCCGCTCCTTCTCCTCGCCGACAGCCGCACGGCCCTGCTGCCGCAGCGGCGGCCTCAGGGCCGCCTTGATGACCCCGCGCGCCGCCGAACTCGACGGCGTGGCGCGCGAGGAAGTGCTGCCCGCGGCTCTCGGCGTCAGTCCCGCCGTGAGCCTCCCCGAGTTTCGCTGCAGCACCATGCGACCGCGGCACCAGCGCCTCCAGCTCCGCGTCCCACTCGGAGGCGAGCGGCTCGGAGTCGCCGAAGGCCTGAGGAGGCGCCGCCGAGCATAGCGCGGCAGCCCACTCTCGGCAGAGGGCGGGCGAGTAGGCTCCAGCCTTGAGCCCACCCTGCAGAGTCTCATGGCGGCGTGACCCATCACATCTTCTCCCCAGGATGTCCAGACAGGTGGCGTTTGTGAAGATGGTGGTCGGTTTGCGAACATTTTCTCCGAATCCACAAAGATCGAACGAGACGTATCGGGCGTCTGGCAGACTGGCAAGGACAGCAAGGGGCTCGAAGCGAAACAACTTCGAGCTGGCAGGATTCTCCAGCGACCACAGTACGCCACAGCGGTCACACTCTTTGATGACCTCCGCTGTGAAGAGCGCCATGTCGACAGACACTGCCTCCAACCGCCGCGCCCGCTCGATGTTATAAGGCGTGGAGCGGGCGACTGACCAGGCGGAACATGCTGTCCCCAGATGTGCATACCAGAGCTTCCCGCTCCGAATCCAACGCAGCACAGCTCGCTGCGTCGTGCGACGTGACAAATCATATCGGGCGGAGCGCCTGATCTCGGCGCCTGGCAGGACTCGCAGCCCCAAGCGCCTGAGAGAGGCGGTGAGCCGGCCTGAGCCCGAGAAGAGCTCGAGCGAGGCTTGGACCGCCTGGGGCGCGCCATGATGTCGAGGCGCGCCCAGGCGGCGGCCCCCCCTCCGCAGAGAGGCCGCGGGCGCCCCGCCCTCAAGTCTCGTGGGTACCAGCACTCGCGGGGCTCGGGGACGACGGGAGCCCTCGTCCGCGCGGTTCCTGTCCGTGCGGATGTGGCGGACCCGCCATGCCACACAGCCGGCAACCTGATAGGCCGCGGCTCGGCGGCACGGCGCATTGAGCGCCCAGCTCGACGAGCGGCCGCGGTCGAACACCACGGCGGACACGAGGTTGTCCGACAGGGTGAGCAGCCGGCGGTGGCATCCCCGTCTGGTCCGCAAGCTACGTCGGAGACCCATGAGACAGACCCTAGCCTCCTTGACGTTGATGTGTTCCTGCTTCCAGTGCCAGAAACCCTCCACCAGCGTACGCCAGCGCCGCCTATTGTCCCAGCAGGCGCCGACCACGGGGATGGCCTCGAAACCTTCCACCTCCTCCCGCGGCGCGGCCCCTCGGGCCGATCGCCGACGTCTGCGTCGCTTGGGATCGGCCCCGACCCCGGCGGCGCGGGCTGCCTCGACGGCCCACTGCGCCAGGCGCGTCCGAGCCCCCAGCGGCTCCCAGGCGGTCCTCCCCACGACGTGGGGCTCTCCGAACGCCTCCAGCTGCTCGGGATCGTCGCCGTCAAATCAGACTCCGAATGCCGCCCCCAGCGCCTCCAAGGTCGGGTGCGGCGGCGGAGGCAGCGGCGGCGCGGCCTTGAACCTCCAGCGCTCCCTCCACTTGAAGTCCTCCAGCAGCTCGTCGCCTGTGCCCTTCGTCTCCATGAGAGCGTAGCCGTAGCCCGACGAGTCGCCGAGGTAGACCGACGAGTTGAACGGCGCGTCCAGCTCCACCTCGCAGGTGAAGACCAGGTTGGACATGAGCCAGAGCTCGCGCCGTACGCCTCGCCACAAGCGGCCTGACCTCTCCTTGTGAGCCGCGACGTAGGCGTAGCTCTGGGACAGGATAGACAAAAGGGGTCGGCAGAGGCCGCACATGTGAACGGCGTGGCCCAGCCAGATCTCGAGCTGCCATCCTGCCACCGCACGGCGGCGAAGCAGGGCTGCAGTCGCCAGCTTGAAGCGCCAGAGGCGGGCTGGCCGATGCCGCAGGCGGCGGCCCGGCCCGTCAAACTGCAGCCCGAGAGCCTCGAGATAGGGGCTGCAGGGGACCTCATCGTGGAGATCGAGGCCGAAGGCGGCACACTGCGCGCGGAAGTCCTGGTGGGCCTGCTCTGCGTCCATGGCGCTGTGCCCCAGCCCGGCGTGGTTGTCCACGTACGCTGCGTGGACGGGCCGCCCAGGGACCAGGCGGGGGGCCGGAGCGCGCTCTCGGAGCAAGCTACCCCACCCATCAGCAGCCACAGCCGCCGCGCGGGAGGCCACCGCCTCGTTGCAGAAGTAGAGGGCCCACGACCATCCCATGGGCATGGCCCCCATGCAGAGGTAGAAGGACTCGTGCTCGGCAAGCTCCACGTCCACGCCCAGCTCGGGGTCGAACACCTTGGTGATGCCAAAACTCCCCTTGCTGAACGGCTCGTCGATCCCGAACCAGTCGGCCACCTCGACGATGCTGAACTGGTAGAAGCCGTCGCGCACGTCAGCGCCACTCTGGTGGAAGTCCAAAGCTGGAACACCCCCAGCACCAGGCAGAACACAATGAGTCGCCATCTCCGCCGCCACGTCCGCGAACTCGGCCAGGTTGAGCTCCGCGAAGGACTGCGCGGTCCCCAGCTGTGTGGTGGGCGGCGGCTTGTGGCAGGCATTCGGGTATCGGGCGTCCACGATGAGGCGAATGGCCCCCTCCTTCTTCTTGACAGAGAAGAGCCCGAGACGGCCCTTGAGACGCCTCCTAGGCACCAAGATGCCCGAGGAGAGGAGGTGCTCGAAGAGCTCGTGCCGGGCCCGCTTGTTGCGCCGCAGCACGGGGTCCCAGTAGGGCTTGGGCGAGGGCTCGGAGGCGAACTTGGCCTCGATCTCCTCGGCGGACAGCTCGATGCACGTCTTGTAGCGTCGGAGCCTCTGCGCTGCATGAGGTGGTAGCAGCGCTCTCGCATCCTTGGGTTCCACCACTCCCTTGGCCACTCGCAGCTTGGCTGGATCATAACTGGCAAGGTGACGTGGCTCTTGACCGTGCAGGTCCTTCGTCTTGAAGAGCTCCCGGAGGGCTCTGCTTGGAGCGAGGCCTTCGGGGACCAGGCCTGCACGCCCCACCCGATCCTCGAGACTCGCCAACATCTCCCGTTGGACTGCTGTAGGAGCTGAGCTCGCCAGCGGAGATCGTCGAAAGTGCGAATTGTTAGCTTGAGCGGCCGCCAGTTGGTTGACACCGAGTACTGCATCTCTAACAAGCCTTTGCCGCGTCGTGGAGCGCCACCACCTCTGCTGCACATAGTGAGGGGCTCCACGTGGGTACTGCCGAACGTCGGGCACAGGAAGAAGAAAGGGTCCTCCGTGCCTCCACTCCCCGCCAGGCCACCAGTCGGCTTTGGTGACCTGCGGGCTGTCGGGCGCCATCTAGCTCGGCAGAGGGGCCTCGGCTCCTTGGCCGCCAGCCCCACTGCCTTTGCCTTTCGCATCACCGCCCTTTGGCCCCTTCGGGCCGCGCCTCCTCTCCCGCTCGTTCCTGGTCTCCTCCTTGTACAACCTCGACTGCTTGAGGATGTTCGCCCTCTCCTTCTGACGATCAGACGCCCAGGTGCGGAACCTCGGCGCTCGTGCAGCACCGTCGGTCCCCACGGCGCCGTCAGCAATGACTCCGAGCCCACTGAAGTCGGGATCCCGGGGGTCCCGCGCCACCGCCATCTCCAGCATGACGACCCGCCTCGCGAGGAGCTCGAACGAGGCCAGGTTGCTGATGTCGACCTGGTCGGTGCTGGTGGCCACACGCAACATCTCCATGGCGTTCTTGTGCTCATAGGCGATGGCGCTGTTCTGGTTGACCCCCGACAGCCTGATCCACTCGGCGTGGTACGAAGTCGGGTTCCCTGCGCCTTCTCGAATCGAGGCGGCCAGCTCTTTGCACACTCGCGGCCCCTCGAACTTCCACTCCGGCATGTCACTCTCGCGCAGCATGCCGACGGCGTCCGTCCACCCAAGGTGACGTGTGCCGTCCGCTGCAGTGTGGACGCCCAGGCTCCTGATGTCCTCAGCGCCGACCCGACGCTGCTCGGACCACTCTCCCAGTCGAGCACGTCCAACCTTCTCGACCCCCCGAGCGGTACCTTCACGGCGCACCAGCCCGCGATTGCCCAGCTCCACGAACTCGTCCCCCTCGAGGACATCGGCGGCGACGAGCGTCCCGAACGCTGGGTCCTCGAGGTCAGCATAGACCCATTCCTCAGCGTCCATGGCCTCGTCCTCGTCCCCGCCGAGCACGGCCGCCTGAAGTCGAGCACGTCTCTTGTGCCCAGCGACCGCCTCTCGTCCGATCGGGTCGAAGGCGTAGAGGTCCCCAGCGATGGCATCTGGAAAAGCCTGCCCTCGCTCGAGCACCCGATGCCGACGCTCGTCCAGATTGATCCTCTCGAGGTCGAGATCTGGAGTGAGCGTGATCCACACAGCGTCTCGCACACGTCGCAACAAGATACGATGATGCCAAGTAAAATTAGGATCATCATCGAAGCGGACGGCGACCTGGAACTCAGGAATGTCCGGGCACCGTGGCACCGCAGCCATGCCTTGACGAAGGTGTCACTGGCCCCGGCCTAGTCGTCAGCGCCAGGGTGGTCGGCGCTGCCGTCGAAGCGGCTGCCTCTGGGGCCGCGGCGGCCCGTGGCGCCGCTGTGGGCGCCGACGCCGCTCCGCCTGGAGCACGTCGTAGGCGAGGCGAGACGGCCAGCCCGACGGCCACGCCCGCTGCGAAGACCACCAGCAGCGGCCAGGCAGGCCCTGCGGCCGTTGGCTCGGGCGCCCGAGCCTCGCAAGGCACTGCCGCCTGCCGGGCGAGCCGCACGACAGCGAGCCGCACTCCACGTGCGGGCAGATCAGCGACGGGCACGGAGGGCAAGATTGCAGGCTGCTGCTGAGATGCAGGGAAAGGTGAGAGAGCTCTCGAAGGACCCCGCCGAGCTGAAGCAGGTCCATATGCGCTTGAGCATGTATGCCACGGGCGATGCAAGCATTCAATCGGGACGCTCCTCGCCTCTCTGGAAAACACAAGTCACAGACAAAAATACATACATACATACATACATACATACATACATACATACATCCATCCATACATACATACATACATACATACATACATACACACACATACATACATACATACATACATACATACATACATACATACATACATACATACATGAGGAGGAGACAGCGACGACAATAGGGCTGACGGCGGCAGGTCTGCCAAACTCAGTGCCAAGAGCCATTGAAGACCAGACGTGGCCGGAGATGCTTGAGGCCTGCGAAGATGACCCCGTCAAGGTCGCCACTGCCACCGTCACCCAGCAACGTGAGGCCATGCTCAAGAAACCTCGTGCTTAGCATTGCGTGGTCCATCGTGTCGGTCACTTTGAGTGCCGGCAGCAGTCTTCCATCGCTGCTGGCTAGGCCCGAGTTTCCACGTCCTGATACCATTTTCGTGCAGGAGACCCACCTCGGCGCGTCTCGTTGCTCTGATGTGGAGGCTGAGCTGGCGTGTATGGGCTGGCACTCTGCCGCTTCGCCTGCCACGGACTGTGTCCCTAGAGGCACGGGGCACGGGGCCTTTTGACAATGGCGCCTCGCAGCCACGGCTTGGGCATGCTGGACACAATGAAATCGGAGGTGCTCGTCCATGATCGTATCTCCGTCATGTGCCACTCGGGGTTCGCGAAGCATGAAATTCTTTTGGTCAAAATCCATCTTGTGTCAGGTGCGGAGTTTCTCAAGGGTGCGCAGCTCCCATACGTGGTCGGATGCGACTTCAGTTAATCTCATGAAGCGCTCCTGGAGTCAGGTCTTGGATTGGTTCGAGGCAGAGCTGGTGAAGCCGTCGGTGGCAACGTTTGCCAGCGGGCGCACCATCGACTATTTTCTGGTCTCAGATATTTTAACGGTTGCATCGGTCGAGGCGATGCCAGAAATCCAAGTCAGCACGAACTCCCATGTTCCAGTTCGGCTTGGCCTTTCGGTTGAAATCGCTCGACCGCGCGTGCGCATCGTTCCCGTGCCTCGCCCTTTCTTTCCCCGCCGAAAAGTCCATCGGGTGTCGAAAGAACGATCATGAGGAGCCCTGGGCCGCCGCGCGGGAGGAAGTGAATGAAGTTTTTGAGCCTGGAGGAAACACCGACACCCTCATCCATGCTTGGACCGTCTTTGTGTGCCAGGTTGAATGCGAACTTTGCGACGTGTTCGATGTAGAAGATGATGATGTACAGCCATACATGGGGCGTGACAGGCCTCAGCAGGTGGAGTGGGTCCCCGTGCTTGCTCCCACATTCCCAAGTTCCTGAAGGTCTGTCCCGAAGCGCGTTGGCTGAAGAACCTGTCCGCGAGTTTGCATTTTGCAGCTGCTAGTGCGCAGCCTCTCACGCGGGTGTCTGGGCTGCGTTCCATCGGCGAATTGATGGCCGAGGCTCCTGCGGGCGCCCAAGCAGGCGCGGCGCCCGCTGGAGGCTGGTGGGTAGTTAGTCTTTCTCATCCTGGAGGCATGTGCTCTGGACTTCGAGTTTCTGGAGTTCCTATCTGGGGCAATTCGGGACGAGGCCCTCAAGCTGGCCAAGAAGGGCATGGAGGATGTCCTTCAGGCGCTGGGTCTCTGAGCAGGCGGGTGGAGGAGCTGGGGCCCCGCGTGCACTCGCCAGGGTTCCCAGCAGGTGCGGCCGAGGGATCTGCGGGAGGAGGCTGATAAGCTACAGCGGGAATGGAGCAGGTGGTGGGAGGTGGGTGAATGGCATCAGGGCCCCGAGTGGTGACCCGATCTTGGGCGACGTCCTGAGCGGCCCAGTGGCTCGGCTCGCCGTAGGAAGGTCCCGCGCACGTTCCCGAAACATTATGGGATGTATTTCTGCGTGCTCAGGCCGCGCCAGCTCGATTCTTTGTGCGATTCGGCTCTGGGCGTTTTTTTCCTGGGCATCTCGGTCGCCGTGGAGGACGCGGCCGAGTGGCCCGCCATCTCCGCGAAGATCGCGTTCCTAGCCAGGAGGCTCGGCGGCGTGCGGCCGATAGCTTTAATTCGCGTGCTCGCTCGAGTTCAGGCGCGACTGCGCCGCCCGATAGATCGAGATTCGAAGCGTCGCAATGGTCTGGCCTACTTCTGGGCCTCCGAAGGAAGATCGTGCGATCGAGCGGTCTGGCAGCAAACCACCCGGTCTGAATGCGCTAGCACTAAGGCCAAGGGTTCAGCTGAGGGAGTTCTGACTTCTGGAATGATGTTTCTTGATTGCTTGAAAGCCTTTGAACAAGTGGGTCATGATTGGCTTCTGGAGGCTGCAGCGGCAGCGGGGTTCCCTCCATGGCGGTCGAAGATGCAAGTGAGTTTGCATCGTGCAGGGCGGTGCTGCTGAATCGGGCAAGTTGTTGCCCAGCCGCTGGAGGACGGGCAGGCCGCTCCCCCTGGCGACGGATGGGCGACGTGTTTTTTGAAGATGGTCCTCATTCATCCGCTCGACGAGGAATTCATCGCGCTGTCGCCAGGTCGGTCGTGGTTGACGATATCTGGCTTCATCGGCTCGGGGGCAACCGGAGGGTCACCAACGAGGAGCCCGAGCAAGCAGGCCTCGCCCTCAAGAAGGCCCTCGCTCGCGTGAACATCAACGTGCATATGGATAACACTAGGGCGCAGTGTAGTGACGTATCCGTTCGGCTGACCGTGGCGCGACTCCTTCGGGGGAGTCTCGGAGCTGACGCCGCCGCGGAGGGGCGTAATCTGGACGTCGATTTCGCGCGTGGTCGACGTCTTGAAAGGAGCGTTCGGAGGTTTCGATATTCATGGTCCCGCCAACACCTGAGGCGCTTTGAAATAATTCGAGCTCGGGCTAGGAAGCGCTTGGCCACGTAGCCCGCGCTGGGCTGGGGGCCAGCATGGGCTGCGGGGGGAACGTCGCAAGCTGCCCGCCTGAGGATCTGGACGCTGCTCGAAGCACCGCGTTTGCCGCCCTGCCTGGGGCGACCTCGGGCAAGTCCAGGGCCCTTGCGTTGGATTTGGAAAAGGGATCAGATCCATCCTGAGGACCTCTTGGATGCCCATTCTCACCTTGCGCCACGCCATATGGGAAGGGTGGGTGCAGTCGCATGTGGTTCGGGACGGGATGGGTGGGGCGCCTAGGGTCGTTCACTGGACCTAAGTCAATGAACCTTTCAGCGCCTGCAAGCTCACTCTTGCAGTTTCACGGTGGTGTCCGCGGCACTTGGAGGGTGGGGCGGTTTGGGACCCCCTGGCCCCTCTTGTCTCCTCGGGCCAGCCTCGTTACCATATCAATCGCGAGCTCTCGACCCTAGGGCCCGAAGCTCGAGGGTATTTGCGCTCGGTTATCTTCGACGCGCAGTGGACGATGGCACGCAAGCGTGCTTCGAATCTCGCGCTGTCCAGCGATTGCCTTGTGCGCCGCAAGCCTGGCACCTTGATGCGCCGCCATTTCGAGTGCGAGTGCGGCCGGGAGTTGGCATGCCCCGACGCGTTGCAGGTGCTGATTCAGGCCCAGGACCCTCATGACGTGCACCTTCTCCTTGAGCGCTCCCTCTGGCCCCTCCCCAGACCCGACTGGCGCCCCCCCCGACCAGGACCAGGTGGTGTGGCAAAAGCATGAGGCCCAGGCGGTTTGGTGGCCAAGGAAGCTTTCCTGACGGTTCTGCGTACTTCTGCGATTGTCGGTTCCGCCCGTTTGCGCATTCACCGATTCTGATTTTCTGTTTTTGGGCGTCACGGTGCGAGGCCGCACCGGCACGACGTCGCACAAGGCTGCTTGGGCTTCCATGCGGTCTGAGTTTTGGCGCCTTCTCGAGGACTTTGGAGGTCTCTCGGAGGCTGGTCTGACCATTCGGAAGGGCAAGGCCAATTGCAGCTTTAGTGATGTTGATCGTGGAGTGATTTCTCGTTGTGACAGGTTTGGCAACTTCCATGCCAACCTCTGGGCCAAAACTAGCTGGGCGACGAAGTCGCCCGAACACGGCGCAGAAGCTCGTTGAGCAGGTTGGGCATAGCCTTGGGGAGGTTGGGCAGCACGTGGACGCGCGCGAAACGACGCATTTGTGTAAGCGCGCGCGCGTGCGTGCCCCCACCACCCTCCAGGTTGTGTATCCCACGCTATTGCACGACTTGTTGGGTCCCTCTCGTCCGTGGTGCTCCCGATGCAGGCTCGTGACCCCTGCCTCGTTGATCTGTGGAGGATCGATTGCGAGCCGCGCAGCGGATGCCAACCGCCACATCGGAGAGAGCGAGAAAGGTGAGAGGAGGCACAGGCTCGTTTCCCTCGAGGTTGAGAGTCGGCGCTGCTGGAGGTCTCGCACCCCTTCCGTTGCCTGCCTCCGGTGTGGTGCTCACAGCGCGAGGCAGCTCAAAAGGTTTCTCGCGTCACGCAACCCCCCAAGGACCCGCGGTAGGAAAGCCTTCGAGAGAATGGCTGCTGGTTTCCTCCCTGGGACTCAACACATTTTGCCGACGGGGCTTTCCGCACTATTCCAAGGCCGGAAGACGGTTTTGAATGTACTGTTGCTTCTCCGACGCATATGGAAGGCGTCTGGGCCAGCATGGTTCCACTATGGCCCCTCATTCTCGGAAATGGCCTCCAAGATGGCGCAACAAAGTCCAAATTCCGTCAAAATATAGCCTCCAAAATGCGCGTTCCTCAACGCCCTCGAAACCTCTCACCGCATCCCAAACTACTCCCATGTCAACTCCCCCCTCCAACCAAACCAACCCAACCGTGACTCCCGGCGCACTTGAGCCCCCAGCGGAACGGACTAGCACCCATGCGCTACAACGAGTCTCGTGCACCCATGCGCTACCAACGCCTACCTCCTATGGCCCCCCCCCAACTCCACCCGCGCAACCACCACCAAAACTCAATGCAATACTTCGACGATCGAGCGCATCCTGCGCGGAGCGGACTAGCCGCATCGCGTGCAGGATGCGCCCAGAACGACACAACACAATTCACGCATCCGCGGCAACACAGCCGTGCACCTATGTGCGCCTCTGCGGGCAGGATTCCTCCACGGAGCGGGCTCGCTGCATCACTTGAAGCAGCCGCCCGCGCACATACGCAAACGACGCCTGTGCCCCGACGCAACGTCTGAAACCGCCCGTGCCATATATATATATATATGTATACATATGTGTGTATATGATACCGGAGAAAAGCCCCAATCAAAGTCTTTTAAGCCTATAGGCTATGGGGATGTTGGGCTATAGGGCAATGGGGCTATAGGGCTATGGAACTATATATAGGGCCATAGGGCTATAGGTCTATAGGGCTCTAGAGCTATAGGGCTATAGGGCCATAGGGCTATAGGGCCATAGGGCTATAGCGCTGGAGGGCTATAGGGCTACGGGGCTCTGGGGCTATGGAGCTATAGGGCTATGAGGCCATAGGGCTATAAGTCTGTAGGGCTATGGAGCTAGAGGGCTATATGAGCACAGAGCTATAGGGCCACAGGGACGTATGGCTATAAGGCTGTAGTACTACAGGGCTATAGGAATATAGGGCTATAGAGCGATAGGGGCTATGGAATTACAGGGCTATAGGGCTGTAGTGCCATAGGGCGATAGGGATATAGAAATATAAGGCTCTAGGGCTCTAGGGCTCTGAGGCTACAGGGCTATAAAACTGTAGGGCTATAGGGCTGTAAGGCACCCGGGCACCTGGGCACCCAGGCACCCGGGCGGGCCGCAGAAATCGGTGACAAACCTCACCTAACCATATGAATCCGCTAGGACCCCTACAGAGGCAAGCGCTGATTGGGGAATGTGTGTATATGTATGTGTTCACATACAAGACTGAATTGTCGCTTCGCGCTATGCGCCTTGGTCCTGCACGTCTAACATGCAAGCAGAGAGAGAGAGAGAGAGAAAGAGAAAGAGAACGAGAAAAACAGAGAGACAGATATATAAAGAGAGAGAGAGAGAGAGAACTAGGTATATCGTCGAAACTACGATCACAAATGGTTGCAGTTTTCGCCGTCATCGTTATCGTATTGTTGCTCCTTCTCCATTCCCTCATGTGTCCTCTTCCTCGTCCTCTTCCTGGTTCTCGCCTTCATTGCCTCGCGAACTCTCCCCCGTCCTCCTCAGATTTGTTTGCGGAGACTCCTCTGGATCGAGCGTCTAGAGGACCTCGCGAAAGCTTTTTAGGGGCTCCTTGGGCGCCTCTGGAGACGTCCCTGGCGCCTTTTGGCAGCCTCTGGAGGGTACCTCGGGCCACTACATCCCCAAGCCGAGCATGTTTTCCTCTTGGACCAAAAACATGAGAACACCGATGGATCCAATGTGATCCCCCTTTCGGGTGTGCGACAGCGTCGTGGATCCTATTACTGTTTTGCGCGGATCCAATGTCCCATGTATGAGAAGCCAATGGCTCTATTCATTTTCCGGGAATAAATATGTAATCCAAGTGAGGTGGCCGAACGGTCAATCATTGTCCCTCGGTGCGTGGCTGAAGTGGGAATCCGCGGTGAGGATCATGCTTGTTGCGTTGTTGCGTTGTTGCGTTGTCGTTGTTGTCATTTCTGATGAATAATTATGGTTGATCCCCCCCGTCCGGTGCACATGGCTTTTTTCGATTGAAGTGCCCTTCCCGGGGCTCGCATCCTGTTCTTTATCAAGGAAAATCTTGAAGGTCAAAATGCATTGTTGGCCCCCGGTTTACAACAACAACAACAACAGCAACAGCAACAGCAACAGCAACAGCAACAACAACAACAACAACAACAACAACAACAACGGCTCCCGCTTGATACTTCCTCACAATTTATTGAAGAATCGCGCTCTCGCTTTGGACTTCCTTGAATTTACCACCGGATCGTGGCTCCCGCTCGATACTTCCTTACATTTGATTGAAGAATCGCGCTCGCGCTTGGGATTTCCTCGCAACATAAAGGCGCATCGCGGCCCCCGCCTGATAGCTCCTCACGATTTATTCAGATGCCGCTCTTCGACACTCAAGAACCGCGCTCCCGCTACATATTGCCTGGCGGTTCAAACAACATGTACGCTTCAACGACCCGCCCGCTCGACCCGCCCGTCTGGGCCTGCCCGCCCGACCAGCCCGTTAGGGACTGCAGTCGCCGCTCGCTGCCCTTCGCCCGCCTTCGATGCCCCTCGCTGCCCGCGCTGGTTCCGCGGTCGCCTTCGCTCGCTGCCCTTCGCGGCCCCGTTGCTGCCCTCAGTGGCCCCGTCGCTGCCCTTTGTGGCCCCGCATTATATGCCCTTCGTGTCCCCCGCTCGCAGTCGTCCGTCGTGGCCCCGTACGCATGCCCTTCGTAGCCCCGCTGTCGCCCTTCGTGGCCCTCTCGCTGCCCTTCGTGGCCCCTTTGCTGCCCTCAGTGGCCCCGCTGTCGCCCTTTGTGGCCCCATATACGAATGCCCTTCGTGGCCCCTGCTCGTTCGCGCCCGTCGTGGCCCCATATGCATGCCCTTCGTGGCCCTTTCGTGGCCCTCCTCCTCTTCTTCCTCCTCCTCCTCCCTCCCCCTCTTCCCCCTCCTCCCTCCTCTCGTCGTGGTCGTCGTCGTCATGTTGAACCCGCTGTCTGTCCATCTTGGGGTCGGGTTGCCGCGGGTCGGCGCGTGCACCGCCAGCGTTGCCACTGGCCAGGCTGACGGTCCGCCGCTTGCCGGGGCCCAGTTCGCCGGCATTTGAGACGCGCGTGTTCCACTGGCCCAGGTTCTTTTGCAGGCTTCGAGTGAAGGCCTCCCTCGACGAGGCCCCCAGGGCGTTCCCGCAGGTTTTCGGAGCCTCTGGAACTGCTCGGTGGTCATCGGGGCCATTCCGAGGCCCCCCAGAGGTCATAGGAGGCTTTCGGGTGCCTTCCAATCCCCCCGCGCCTTGTTTCCGCACCGGTCTCCGCTCGCATCCACCTGCCCCCACTTTTCAACATTCTTCCCCAGTCTTCTCTACTCTTTCCTTTTATCTTCATTTTCATGTCGTTCGTACTCCATTGTCCTATTCCTCAATTCTTCGCATTCCGCCCACTCCTCCCCAGGCCACCCCATCCCACCCCAACAATCTCCACCCGTTCCCGCTCGCATTCCGCATTTCTCCCACATTATTCCGAATCCCTCCTCTAGATTCCTCCGTGCGCCCCCCGCTCCTCCGCACTCCTCCGGGTTCCTCTTCTCCGCTCCTTGCCGCTCCTCCTCTTGAGACCCTACTCTTGTCCACTCCATCCCAATCCACTCCGCATCCCCGCGCTCCTCTCGACGCGAATGCACTTCTCACAATCCTTTCGCCCCACTCTCCCATCATCCCGCTTCTTTTCAGGATTCCACGAAATTTGTTTCTGACACCAGTTCGCAGCTGTGCGTCCCCCAGTGGGGGTATCCACGATATGTTATTTCAAGGGGGTGGTACGTGGCGCTGTCTGTGGCGCGACCCATGGCGAAACTTATTGTTAACCTGTGTTGGAGTGGCTGGCGCAAGCCATGGCGCAAGCTGAATCGCCACCCGCAGCGAAAATCATCGTCCTCCCTCGTTCTTGCCCCTCCCCTCCCTTCCTCCGATCCCTTCGTCCTCATTTCCCCCCGTTATCTGTTACCCTTCGTTTTCAAGGGCTTCACCAACCACACGTGGCAGGAAATGAATATACCCCCCAAAAGGGGGTACGATCGAAGACGAAGACGGCGGGTATCCAGGGTTTGGGATATGCATATTGAATGACACGCGAGCAGATAAGAACGAATAATATTAAACTGTTTGAACATTATTACTTCTAAAGAATAATTATTGTTGGGACCCCTGGTGCACGGCCCCCCCGCCGCGCCTAGGCCGCAGCTTCATTTTCATCATTTTCGTGAGGAAGTCTCAGGCAAAACGATTAGGTCCGGATCCGGTTGTTTTGTTGACGCTCGTTTTCCCTTGCAAAAAACACTATAAAATGAAAATTCTTGTTCTTAGTTGATCAAATTGTAAGAATCCCTTGCAAAAAATAAGGTAAAGTGAACATCCGTGCGCGCAAGACGAAATCCTTCCAAAACCTTAGGTTTCGTAGCGATTTTAACATAAAAACATCAAAAATCCAATGGTTTTTTAAGAAAAAATTGTCAAAATGTCCTTCCGCGCGCTCTTGCGGATTCATAGGAAACACACCACTTGTTACACATTTCTGTCAAAGGGGTCTCGAAGTGCTACTTCTTCAGGTGCTTTGAACTTCTCCAACGACGGTTGCGCGCCTGCGAGGGCCACCATCTCTTGCAAAAAATGAGACGAAGTGCACATGCGCGCGGCCGCCGCGCGCGCATGTCGAAATCCTGCCAAACACAATGGTTTTTCAATAATTTCAAGATGCGATGTTCAGAAAACATATGAAAACGCACTACTTCCTCATCCGAAAAATCTCGAAATCTATTCGCGGTCTCTTGATGAATCTTTAAAACCCAAGATGGCCCCAACAGGCGCGCAAGATGGCCCCA
Source organism: Prorocentrum cordatum (assembly GCA_963575745.1). Lineage (NCBI taxonomy): Eukaryota > Dinophyceae > Prorocentrales > Prorocentraceae > Prorocentrum > Prorocentrum cordatum. The sequence continues at coordinate 39,480 of CAUYUJ010010001.1, forward strand.
AGAGGCGTCCATGAGGCCCAAAGAGGCGCCCAAGATGGTCCCAAGAGGCTTCAAGAGGACTCCAAGAGGCGCCCAAGAGGTTCCAGAGAGGCTCCAAGGTGGCTCCAAGAGACCCCCAAGATGGCCCCAGGAGGCGTTCTAGAGGCCCCAAGAGTCCGCCGTGAGGGTCCAATAAGCTTCCAAGAGGCCCCAAGATGGTTCCAAGGAGCCCCCCAAAGGCTCTCAAGTGGACCCCAAACCGCGCCAGGAGGCTTCCCCCCCTCAAGAGGACCCCAAGCGGCCCCAGGAAGGCCCCCGACTGCTGACGCACATATCCGTGGCCATCTCGGATCAAGGTATCGCCTGTGTTGCGCCATAGGTTGCGCTCTCGGCCGCCGAGAATACAACGCTCCCTACTGGTTGCGCCATACGTTGCCCCAGGAGGCCTTCAAGAGGCCTCAAGAGCTCGCCGTGAGGCCCCCTCCCAAGAGGCCCCAACATGGTTCCAAGAAGCCCACCAAAGCACAAGAGGACCGCAAGCGGCTCCAGGAGGCTTCCCCTCACCCCAAGAGGACCCCAAGCGGCCCCAGGAAGCCTCCGACTGATCACTGTCACATCCGTAGCCATCTCGGATCAAGGTCTCGCCTGTGTTCTTGGCTGGGTCATGGCTTTGTCGGCGAAAGCCCTTGACGACCAGTATGGCCCAGAGCTGTCGCGGCCTCCCTTGGCTGAATGTGGCAGCCCGTATTATTTGCATCAGGCGCTCGTTGCAAAGGGTATCCAGGTCAGTCACCAGGCGTGCAAGACTTGGTGGGCCAAGTATCGGGTTGTGCCTGGCACGGTCAGTATTTCTAGCGCCCAGGAGCTGGAGGAGCAGCACGGCTCTGCCATCCGCCACCTGGGCATCGAGTATAATACAGCTTTCAAATTATGCGGGGCGCTCCGACAGTTGGATCCACCACTGTATGTGCCAGATAGGGTCGCAACGGCGTGGCTACTGCAGTATTCTTCCAAAGAGACGCTTGTCAAAATTCAGAACGCTGGCCATCTGGAGACCTGGTATGGAGAACGTATTCGCACAGACATGCCCGAGGGGACTACTGACGGGGCCGTCTTGAAGCAGTGGCTCCTGGGACATTTATCTGTATCTGCTGACGCCAGGGTATGTCAGAAGTGGCTCAGCACGGAGTGGGGCGGCAAGGGAGCATTGAATACTGCCCAAGCTGTGGAGGAATGTATGGGCCAGCGTCTTCGACTCAATCAGTATCGGGAGAGCTTCGCCGACGAGGCCGCCGCGGAGGTCCTCTCGCAGATTCTCTCGGAGAGCGACCCTCCCGTTGCTGTCAGCGGTATGGTTTTGAGGCAATGGTACGTGAAGTATCACCCTGACTCTGGACCTTTGCAGTACGACACGGCCGAAAAGCTCAACGCGGCACTTGGTGACCACATGCGCGATGTATATCCAGGGCTGAAGTACCACACCTTGCATACCGTGTTGCGTATGCGACGGAAAGCTGTCTTGGTGTCCCGAGGAGTGTTGAGACAGTGGTGCGATGTGTATGCGTCGGTGGGCTCCTCCGTGCAGGCGGCGGCTTCATCCGCCCAGGCCGTCACCAAGCGTGTATTGAAGCGCCCGGCGGCACAGGTCGCAGGCGGTGTATTGAAACGGCCAGCCGCCGCCGGATCTGCCCGCGTGGCCAAACGGCCTGCCGCGGTCGACTGGGAGGAGCCCGTATCCAAGCAGCAGGCCACGGCAGCTTCTTCCTCAACAGATGTGGTTACGCTGATGACGGTGGAGGCTCTAGAGGCGGCATGCGGCAAGCGGTATCGAGAGGAGGTCTCCGACCTGGGCCTTGGCCTCGACTACCGGAACATGCAGGTGCGTCTGAAGGCCTGGGGGTATGAGACGGGTCCGCATGTCTGTCGAGAGTGGCTTGGCAGGTATCGCCTCGGAGACGGTGCCAAACACGGCAATTCCGCCGTCTACGCGCTGTCGCGCAGGGACCTCCAGTACTGGTATCACGTAGAAGGCTTGAGGGGGCGAGCGCTGGTGGACAAGTATCGCGCGGAGACCGGGGTATTTGCCCATTGCGCTAATCTTCAGACGTGGCTGAAGGCGCCCTCTCAGCAGCTGGCACTACTGGAGAATGCTGAGGACATACATCGCCACGTATGCGGGGAGTTTGTCCTGGAGCAGCTGCAGAAGGGCGTCTCGGCCGAGGAGGTGAAAAAGCAGTTATTGGCGCAGTATCTCGTTGATTGCAGGACGACGCAGCGGCTCATAGCGTATCGTCGCTATCGCGAGCAGCGTGGCGAATACTGGACCAGCGACCACCTGGAGCGGCACGAGTGGGAGTTCTTGTATTCCTTCGTCTCTCTGGATAGCAAGCTTGGGCACACCTGGGGGGGTGCTCACTCTCTGCGCGCCCGGGCCAGATCTGCTCTGGAGACTGTGCGTATATCCTTATGTGAGCGCTTGGGTGTGGCGGAAGAGTTGGTGCCTTTGCACAATCTTGCGGGATTTTTTGGAGAACACGAACGGCATGCTAGGTTGGCTCTCGAGTATCCGGATGCCTTCGTATACAAGGATGTGCTGCCAGGCCCTGTGTTGGAGGCCTACGAGAAGACCTTTCAGGGCCAGGTGCTGCCCAGGACTGCGCACGCGTGTATCTCCGACAAAGAGCACGGCTGGTATGCGAGAGCTTGCAGCGTGGCGACAGCTGACCGTTGCATAGTCTTCCCGAAAATGGCGGCGGACGCTTGTCTTGTTGCTGCGTATGCCATGTTGAAGTGTCAGGAGGTATTTCAGCGACAGTCTTGGTCCATGTCATTACTCACCAGTATCCAGGCCACCTACCAGAAGCAGTATAATTTGACGGACTTTGCGTTCTGGGTGTGCTACGGGAGTTGGTCCGCTTGCGAGGCCTGCGGCTCGTTCTTCTTTAATGACGAGTATTTCTCGAACCGTGTATATCAGGACCGCAGCACGTCGGAGCAACCAGACATGCTGGCGGCGTATCGTCGGCAAGTACCGCACGACCCGGTGGTGCACGCCTGTGGCCAAGTTGGTATATCTTCGAGATGGTGGTATAAGCCAGGCATGTATACGCCTGTGGTTGCCACTTGCCCTTGCTGTTCTGGCAAAGAGACCCCTCTCGAGAAGTTCAACCGGCGTATGCAGAACCACGGCAAGGCCCTCAAGGTAGCAAAGACGTCGGAGCTGTATAGGATCCCCTTGGCCACGAAGTCGGGCTACGAGGCAAAGGAGTGTATCAGCTGGCCTCGGTATTCCTTTGGGCAGTTTTCGCTGGACCACACCACTGGACCCTGTATGCACGAGATGACCGTGGACGAATGTCGTGCTCTGAGCATCGTCGTATTGAAGACCTCCGTGCAGCAGGAGCGGTATGGCGCCGCGCACCAGTTCAACTGGAAGAAGGTGGGGCTCTCGCGCGCGTATTTCAAGAAGGACCTGGTCTGCGAAGCGACTCTGCCTACGGACCGGTGCAAGGCTGCGTATCACTTCTTGAGGGAGCACAGCAAGTATTACCGCGTCTTCCTGACGGAACAGAGGATCCGCGCGGGCAGGGGCTCCCACCACGACGACGACGACGACGACGACGACGTCGACGACGACGACGACGACGACGACCAAGACGACGACGACGACGACGACGACGAGAACGACGGCGACGACGACGGCGACGATGACGACGACGACGACGACGATGACGTGAAGACGACGACGACGACGACGACGACGACGAACGATGACGACGAGATCGACGGCGACGTAGATGATCACGAGGTTGATCAACAAAAAAAAAAACCCAAAAAAAAACAACAACAATAAAATAGTTTCTGACGTCCCAGAGGATCCGTATCGAGAATCGCAGCTCCTTGAACCTGTCCTCCTACGACCTCTTTGTGGTCATGAAAGGTATCGAGTGTGCCATGTATCCCGTTTTGTACCCGACCACGGACTTCACAGATACGGGTATAATGGAGCACTACTATGCCGAGACCCAGGACAGCACGAACCGTGTGGTATCCATTGGCCTGTCTTGGACTCGGAAGGTGCTGTCCAGTGCCCGCGTATATGGCGAGCAGCGGGACCTGCCGTTCTTCCTGTACGAGAAGCACTTGGCGAACAAGTATTTCAATGCACAAGTCCGTGCCAAGAGCCTGGGCGTCACTGGGGACGTCATGTCCCGGGACTCGCAGGCGTCTACGGGGTATTGGGAGATTGTGCAAGACTCCCTCGCTGATCTTGTGCGTATCATGCTCGTGCGCTGCTACGACGAGAAGAATTATGAGGCCCTGTATCAACACTGCCGGAATCTTCGGGGACAGGTCTGGCTGTGCGCGTTTCCGAACTTGTTCATCACCATCGCGCCCGCGGAGTGGAAGTTCCCGAGGCCGTATTTCATGGAGCCGTATCTTCGCTGTATTTTTGCTGGGGCGTATATGATGTCACTTCATATGTACTACCTGGTTCGCTGTATTTGGCTGTTCCTGGCGAACCGCTGGGGCCACAAGTACTTCATCGTTTACGAGTGGTGTATGAAGACCGAGTACCAAGGCCGTGGCACCCCGCACTGGCACATCTGCGCGTGGGTTGTATGCTTTGGGCTGTTGCAGTATCTCCAGGGGCGCACCGGGACGGCTGTCGTGTCGGCTTTCGTCAAGTTCCTCTCGCTTGTATTCTGCGCCGAGATAGATGTTCAGATAGGCAACGGCCGGCTCAACTACATTTCAGGGTATGTCGCGAAGGACCACGATGCCGTCGACGTCGGGCTCGGCGAGTATGTGCAGAAGAATGCGAACAGCTCCTGGCTGACCGCGTATCGCTTGCTCAGCAAGAGCAGCCCGTGCCTGCCGGAAGTGGCCATCCGTTTGGCGCAATTGTCGGAGTTTGAGCGGTCCTACTCTCATGTATTGCTGTATCCACCGCAGCCGGCAGCCATGGTGAATTACGACGGGCGGCAGGGTAACTTTTCCTCAAGGATGTATGGCTTTTACCTTCAGGAGAAGAGGGAGCAGCTGGTCGCAGGGGTTCCCGTTTCGGACAGTTTCTTGGCATGGCACCGTGGCAGGGAGTATGATTCCTGCAACCACTGCGTGCATTTTCGTGGTGGCCGACATAATCAAAGGTATGAACCTACGCAAGTGGTCGCCTGCAGGTATTGGTACGAGCTGACGGACGGGTACTGGGGCCAGCATTCACTCACTATGCTGCCACATGTACACGCTTCACAATTACTCCCTCGGACGTTCAAACATCTGGACAGTATGAAGAATTTCGTGGGCATGATCGAGTATCTCATGTCCTGGACTTGGTCAGGCACTGTTGGTATCGTGGAGACGTCGTGTGATCTCAAATTCCACACTCAAGCGCTGCCGATGCGAGTGGGCGATGATGGCCAGATACTCACATTCGGCTCTGAGTATACTGCAGGAGAGCCTGTATTTGATAATGACAGGGCAGCATTCGAGTATCTGCTCTCGCTGGCCCGACGCGATCTGCAATTTCGCGGTATGCGCGATGAGCGTGTCGGCTGCTTTGAGCAGAAGCAACACGCGAATTTTCTGCTGTATCAGCGTGTTGCTCGATGCGATAACGAGCCAGAGTATGAGTGCCTTCGGCAGGAGTGGGATACCTTGAACAGGCCGAAGTATCAGCAGCGCACGTGGAGCCCAGAGCAGGCTGATGTCATTGAGCGGGTCAAGAAGGCTGTATCGCTGGAGGACGAGGAGGAGAAGCAGAACAGCAAGCGTTTCTTGTATATCTCTGGCCCGCCCGGCAGTGGGAAGACGGCAGTATTGTTGGAGCTGGCCATTTGGGCATGTGAGTCTCTGCAGGTTTTGATCGTGTGCCCCACTGGGTATCTCGTGCACCAGTACAAGTCCAAGCTGCCCGACAGACCCGGTATCGAGAATATCCGAGTGGACACGATACAAGGAGTCTTGAAGTATAAGAGGGCCGGCAAGGACGGCAAGGTCCGCTGGGCCCCACCCTCGGCTTTGAGAAGTATTGATTTGATTCTTTGCGATGAAGGCAGCCAGTATGAAGACCAGGAATGGATGCGGTTCTTTGCCTCGGTGCGGGAGCAGCCGCACAAACCCTTCACTGCTATCGTGGCCGATTTTAAGCAGTTGCAGCCAGTATTGAGCGGGGGCCAGTGCGAACACTTTTGCAACCAAATGGACAAGGTCGACTTGAAGACTGTGTATCGCACCGCTGACAAGCAGCACTTGGTTTTCCTGAATCGTATACGTGAGTGTCAGCCAGATCGAGGGGTTTTGACTGAGTATTTTCGAGACCGCCACTGGCATCATGAGTGCTTGGAGGCCTGTGTTGAGCGCGGTATGGCGTTGGCGGCGGAGAAAGGGCATCCGTTTTCTTGGCTCACGTGTACGAACGCGGGCTCGGCGGAGGTATGCAGAGCGGCGCTGGCATTACTCGGCATTAGTGAGGCCGATCTGAAAACGGGTGGGTATTGCGACCCGACCACGAAGTCCGACCTGCGCATTCTGGCCAGACCTGGTATCGTCATTCGCCTGAGTCGGAACTTTGACAAACAGCGGGGCTTTGTGAATGGGGCGTTGGCCACGGTATGCGAGTCGCTTCGTGGGAACTCAGTGTTTACAGCCAGGCTGGTGGGTACGGGCAACATGGTATTGGTGCACCCCATCGAGGAGAACGGAGAGGTATTCCTGCCTTGCTGCTACGGGTATGCGACCACGGTGCGGCGAGCGCAGGGCGCGGATCTCTTTCACGGCTGTGTATATTTTGAGCAGAAGAAGAGAGTGGCTACGAGAGGGTATGGCTACGTTGCCTGCAGTCGCTTCAAGTCTCGCGAGGGCTGCCATGTATTCGGCAAGCTCCGCCGCAGTGACTTCCTGCCGGCTGGCCCCGAGCAGGAGGGCGAGATTTTGGAGCGCGGGTATGACTCTGTATCGTCATCCGACGACGAGGGGAAAGGCATTGAGTATGCTCTTGCAGATCAAGGTGAGTATGACGCGGACCCTGTTGTATCCATGGACATGGGCAACAACCTCGTGGATTTCTTCGTGAACACAGAGGATTCGGCATATGTATCCCAGACTGAGAGTAAGCGTATCCTTGCAGACTTTGCTGCAGGTGCCAGTGCGGAGGCTGGCGATGCTCCAGTGTATGAGGAGATGGGCGTATGCAGTGAGCTTCCAGTGAGGGAAGAAGTGTGGGGCGAGAACGGCGAGCTGCTGGTATACGGCGGCACGGCGACGCCGGAGTGATCAATGTCGTATGGACCTGGACGTCGACCCAAAAAAAATCAGGGCCCGCATGTATCATCTGCATCGAGCATCGTGGCGGCAACAAATTTGCCCCAAAAATGTGACCACACGGTGTCTCTGAATCATGTCTGCCATACGCATCATTGGTAAAAATGTGTGAGTATCATGTGCAATGAGTCGTACTCTGAACAATTGCATGTGGGTCAGAATCTGCGTCCACCATGTCTACGATATCATATGAAACGTGTATCACACACCCCATGGCATGTGAGCTAACATTTGCCCCAAATATGTGACCAACTTTTGCTTTTGTGTTTGTCCACATCTGCAACATGCATATATGTAGCGATCGGCATGTGAGGCTGCCCCCAAAATGTGAGCAACCCCGTCATGTTTTTTTCATGTATATTGTTATCATGTGATGCCCCAAAAATGTTATGAACTTCTTTGTCTATGCATGTATGCGCCTAACATACGTATCAGATGCAACATATGCGCGCAATGTATGTGAGCCACAATTTGCCCCAAAAATGTGACCAACTGCTCTGGCTAATGGTTAACATGCGTATCCTGTGCAATAGGTCTACATGTAACATTGGCATGTGAGCCAAAAGTTGCCCCAAAAATGTGACCAACACTTGGTTTGCCTCGTATATTCTTCTGCAACATGTATCAGACGGCTCTGCAAATCTACACGACTTGGAATACCCATATAAGAACAAATAGGACATCCATGCGGTCTCGGGGGCATCAAAACAATGTTCAGTAAGCCTGGCTTTGTCGCATGTGCGGCGGCGGACTTCAGTGCCTGGGGGCCACCACAGGTTGGGGTATCACAGGCTCTTTGGGGCCACCACAGGTTGGGGAATCACAGGTATCACAGGCTCATTTGAAATACGCATGTGAGCGACTTTCGTTTGTCTGGTATACGCCTCTGCGACATGTGTTACACGGGTCTGCAAACGTATCATGGGCACTGTGTATGAGATCCACCATATAGAATTTTTGTCTCCCGAGAAAAAAAAAAAACCAAGAGGATATCAATGAGTCTCCGGGGTGACAAAAACTGTGATATCAGTATGCCTGGCTTTGTCGCATGTGCGGCGGCGGACTTCGCAGGTCGTTACTGGCCGTATTCGGGCCCTCACCGGCAGTCTGCGCTTCGCCGAGGGTTTTCCTCGAAACCATCACCACCACCATCATCATCACCTCCCCCATAGGCACTTTGGCTCAAGAGGGGGGTATTCTTGGCCACGTATAGCCTTGTCATGGAGTCCGCGGGCTATCTCTTCTTGCTGTCTTTCCTATTACTGCGTTTTACCAGAGGGCAGGCTGGAGTACCTGTCGTGTGCGATTACATTTTGGATCAGTGGAGCGTATTCGTGCACGACTTCGATGCTTTCTGTTTGGGACTCGTCCGTCACTGCGAGGCAGTATGCAAAGAAAAAGGGTGCTCGTATTTAGCCCATCGAGAAGGCTTGCATACTCAGTATTCCGGCTTGCACTTTATCCGTACACTTCGCAGGGTTCGTATACGACGGCGGCTTGTCGCATTTGCGGAGAAGTGGGCGCACTTAGCATCGGGGCTTCAGCGTCCCCGTGGCCATGGTATCCCCAGCGCGGACATCATGGCCATGGGGGACAGTATCCCGGACTACGTGGCCGTGGCCGTGCAGAAGAACAAGGTGAAGATGGCCGGTAAGTATAACAGCATGGACTGTATGAGGTGTTTTATGCACATGGTTGAGTATTGCATGGGCTTCACGCCTACGGAGTATACCGAGGAGCTGCATGAGTGGTTTCTGAAGCGGCAGTCTCGGAAGTGGGCACGCCATGCTGCTGCGGAGATCGCGTATTTTGGCGTGGTTTCCTGCGACACAATGACCACAGCATTGGGTCGTATGAGGAAGGCTCTCAACGGCACGTCTCAAGTGAGCGTCGCGACCATGTATGTATTGTTCTGCGAGACGCGGCAGGCTATCAACAGGTATTCGTTGCATGGTGTTTGGTATCTCATACACGCGTATGACAAGAGCAAGTCTGTGCGGGCAAATGTTTCGCGTGTCCGGCCTGGGCTAGTATCGACGCGTTGTCACACAATACAGCTTTTGGAGGCGATCCGCAGCTGTGTGGGAGTATCGCTTTCTGTGCTGCGGACCTCGGGAGGTGGCGTATCAGGCGGTGGACCTTGCGAGGTGGCGTATCAGCTCGGTCGGCGCCGTCTGTGTCCCAAGGTAGAATCTGATGGTATTCCTGAGCTCCGTGTGCTTAGGAGTTCTCTCAGCGTACTGACACCGAAGGTGCAGATGTATGCGAGGCAGCCTTGGCAGCAGTACCGCGGCTTGGTCAAGGCCGCCAAAGGTCTGGGTATCAAGTACGGGAAGTCGCATACGGTGAAGAAGCTCGCTCTGCTCGTCAAGCGACGTATGCTGCAGCCTTCAGGCACCGGTGCGTGCAAACGGACGTACCGGGATCTGGTATCCGCAGCGCACGCTCGCGGCGCCAGCGAGTATCAAAGAATTAAAGTGCACGGAAGGTGGATCACCAGACGTGTATCCAAAGCCACGTTGGAAGCGCTGGTGGCTGAGCTCTAGGGGCGGTGCTCAGTTGTATAGGGCATTGTGGCAGACTTGGGGGCCAGATGTGCCACCAAGTCTGGCACACTTGGGGGCCACACTTGGGGGCCAGACTTGGGGGCCAGTTCAGACCGTTGTATTCTGCGCCGAGATAGATGTGTCATTGTGGCAGACTTGGGGGCCAGACTTGGGGGCCTATAGGGCATTGTATTGTGCAGATGTGTATGACAGAAGAGCCACCAGTAATGACATACACGTGCATCAAGAATCATGGGCATGGCAATGGGGACGGAGGCGGCGGCGGCGACGGCGAGGGTGACGGCGGCGACGGCGACGGCGACGGCGACGGCGACGGTGACGTATCGTCCTCAGCTTCAGCACCAGCCTGCCTCAGCGTCGGCCTCAGCCTGTCTCAGCCTGAGCCTGCATCAGCTCAGCGTGTCCCAGCCTCAGCCTGCTCCAGCTTCAGCTTCACCCTCAGCCTCGGCCTTAGTCTGCGTGAGGTTTGCTGTCATGTTTATCATACGTTCAGTGTGCTATACGTATCATACATGACACGGGGATGTGTGTCAAAACGTGCCCCACAAATGTGACCAACTCTGGCGTGTATGTCTCTCATGGCTAGCAGACGTATCATGTGCAATATGATTCATGTGCAACACCGCTCACGTGGAATATGTGCTCCGAGGACTTTCCCACGGAATCCCCAGACCCATCTGGGTATCTTGGGATGAGCTCCCAGGTCTCTGTGGTTACGTATTCTCTTTAGGCCTTCGGCCCCAGCCGCCAGAGCTCTCTGGGTATCTGGGGGGGTCTCATTGCCCGATCGTCTTAGTGTTTGTAACCCGATTCCCAGGGGAAGTTTATGAGGGCGTCTGGGGGGTTCCCTGGGGAGTTCTCTGGATCTGCGGATTCACATGAAAAGATGAAGTGAGTATGCCTGCTTTGGTCGCATGTGCGGCGGCGGACTTCGTCTCGCCAACGGCGCTCGCATGAGTGTTCTGCGTGTCGTATGGACCTGGGCATTTGGGTGCATGCGGTTCGTTTCTGTTTGTACGTAGCGGTTTCTGCTCAAGCCGCTTACTGTGTATCGCGAGATCGTATTCACTTCCATATTGCCGGCCTTCCGTATGGCTTCCCAGATGGCCGGTCGGCTCGACCCCGTCACGGGCGAGTATTACCCAAGCGATGATGAAGTGCGCTGCAGTATGGAGCGCTGGCACACGCCACCCAACGACGAGGCGTATGCGCGGCAATGGCTGAAGCAGTGTGGCTCCGAGAGGTGGTTCGCGTGCGGTATCTTCTTCCCTATTGTGTGGGAGGGTGTCAGGGGCGTATGCCTCGCCGTATCGAGCGGTATGTCAACGAGGCTGTCGAAGACGAACAACGACCCGAACTACCAGCACAGTAGGGGGGGCATCCCCGAGCCGGATTGGGTATACTTCGTGGCCTTCTTCTACGCGCACGCGGTATTCGGGAATGTCTCGGTATTCCAGGATAAGAAGCTTGGGAAGCCCATTGGCTTCCTTCTGGACGTATTCGACACGCTATGCACCGGGCGAGGTATCGTCGCCTGGAAAGCCCACCTCTTCATCCCCCCGGGCCAGTGGATGTATAGCAGTATGCGGTATTTGCTCGGTCAGCTCGATATTCCCATTCACGCGGAGATCGTATCCGGCCTCTCGTACAGGGCCCTCGCCACCTTGGACGTATTCATTGCGTATCACACGGCCGTAATGGGCACGGACCCGCCGTTCATGGCCCCTTGGAACGTATCCCATGAGGTCGGCCCAGAGATAAAGTATCCGCGTCAAGACCAGTGGTGGTGCTTGCCCGTATGGCGGTGTGTCGGTCAGAGCGACGAGTATCCGAACATGCTCGATTACCCGCTCTTGCCGGCGCATGTCGTGGCCGCGTTCGCAACGCCGTATGCGAGCCCCGACTCTCCCGCCAGCAGGCGCATGGCCAATATCATTGGCCATTTGGGCCGTGTATCCAAGCGTTTTCGCGACGTCGCAGAGGACGAGTCGCCTTAGTATGCTTCGTATTAATAGTGCCAGTGGACCTGTTTGCGAAAGCAGGAGAAAGTATGAGCATTGCATGCGTCATCCTTGGGGCTCCAAGGTGGCTCCAAGAGATCCCCAAGATGGCCCCCAAGATGGCCCCAAGAGGCGCCCATGAGGCCGCAAGAGGCGCCCAAGATGGTCCCAAGAGGCCCCAAGAGGACTCCAAGAGGGCCCCAAGAGGTTCCAAAGAGGCTCGAAGTTGGCTCCAAGAGGCCCCCAAGATGGCCCCAGGAGGCGTCCAAGCGGCTCCAAGAGTCCTTCGGGGGTCCACCAAGCCCCCAAGAGGCCCCAACATGGTTGCAAAAAGCCCCCCAAAGCCTCTCAAGAGGACCCCATGCGGCGCCAGGAGGCTTCCCCCCTCGGGGCCCAAACAAGTGATCAACCTCTGCGGGTGTGTACTCCACGCCAGTGTAGTATCCACGATCGTCCGCGCGCCACGAAGTGAAGTGTCCTGACGTCATAGGGCGGGAAGCTGGGTGTGGGTGGTTCCCGAGAGTCGTGTGGATGTTTGGTAGAGCTTGAACTGCCCCCCCACGAAGTGGGGGTATTGTCTCGCGTCGCATGAAAACCCTGGCACTGGTGAGAACACTGAGCGTTCGGGTAAAATGATTATTGTTGTTGTTGTTGTTGTTGTTGTTGTTGTTGTTGTTGTGGAACTCTCATTCTTAAATAATAATAATTGTTGATCCCCCCCCACCGGTGCATATTTTTTTTTCAATTGAAGTGCCCCCCCCCGGGGCTCGCATTTTGTTTTTTGTCAAAAAAAATCTTCCTGCTCAAACTGGCCCCCTGGCCCCCCGGGTTACAACAACAACAACAACAACAACGGCTCCCGCCTGAGACCTCCTCACAATTTAGCCAGGACCCCGCTCCCGCCCGAGACTTCCTCGCATTCTATTCAAATATCGCGCTCTCGCTTGGGACTTCCTAACGATTTATTCAGGAATCGCTCCTCCTGCGCTCTGGAGTCGCGCTCTCGCTGGAGACTTGCTTGCAATTTGCTGAAGAATAACGCCCTTGCGTTGGATTTTTTTGCAATTTACTCCAGCGCCGCGCTCCCGACACCCAGGCACCCAGGAGTCGCGCTCACGCTTAGGACTCCTTCGCAGATTACCTCGGAATCGGGATCTCGCTGGCCATCGTGGCCCCGTTGCAGCCCTTCGTGGCCCCCTCGCTTTGTTTCGTGCCCCCGTTGCAGCCCTTCGTGGCCCCCTCGCTTTGTTTCGTGGCCCCGTTGCAGTCCCTCGTGGCCTCCTCGTTGCCCTTCGTGGCCCCGTTGCAGCTCTTCGTGGCCCCCTCGCTTTGTTTCGTAGCCCCGTTGCAGCCCTTCGTGGCCCCCTCGCTGCCCTTCGCGGCCCCGTTGCAGCCCTTCGTGGCCCCGTTGCAGCCCTTCGTGGCCCCCTCGCTGCCCTTCGTGGCCCCGTTGCAGCACTTCGTGGCCCCCTCGCTTTGTTTCGTGGCCCCATATCTGTATGCCCTTCGTGGCCCCCGCTCGTTCGCGCCCGTGGTGGCCCCATATACATGCCCTTCGTGGCCCCGGTGTCGCCCTTCGTGGCCCCCTCGCTGCCCTTCGTGTCCCCGTTGCTGCCCTCAGTGGCCCCGTCCGTACCCTCCGCGGCCCAACATACGTATGCCCTTCGTGGCCCCCGCTCGTTCGCGCCCGTTGTGGCCCCATGTGCGTGCCCTTCGTGGCCCCGCTGTCGCCGTTTGTGGCCCCCTCATTGTCCTACGTGGCCCAAGTGCTACCCTCAGTGGCCCCATCGTTGCCTTCTGTGGCCCCGCATTATCTGCCCTTCGTGGCCCACGCTCGTTCGCGCTCTTCGTGGCCCCATACGCATTCCCTTCGTGTCCCCGCTGTCGCCCTTCGTGGCCTACTTCGTGTCCTTCGTGGCTCTGCTGTCGTTCTCTCTCGCTCTCGCTTTCGCTCGTCGTCGTCGTCGTCGTCGTCGTCCGTTCGTCGACGTCGTCGTCGTCGTCGTCGTCGTCGGTCCCCTGTCCGTCCCTCTTGGGGTCGGGTCGACGGTCCGCGGCCGCCCCGCCGATCAGCGCTGCCGCTGGCCAGGCCGACGGTCCGCGGCCGCCCCACCGCTTGCCGGGGCCCGGCCTGCAGGGAAGAAATGTATACCCCGCAAAAGGGGTTCGATCGAAGACGAAAAGGGCGGGTATCGAGGGTTTGGGAAATTCGCGTTATTCGACACTCGAGCAGATAAGGGCGAAAAGTCTTAACAGGATTGTTGCCGTTGTTGTTGCTGCTGCTGCTGCTGCTGTTGTTGTTGTTGTTGTTGTTGTTGTTGTTGTTGTTGTTGTTGTTGTTGTTGTTGTTGTTGTTGTTGTTGTTGTTGTTGTTGTTGTTGTTGTTTGTTGTCATCGTAACAGCCGCGACCCACCCGCGACGCACCTGCAACCCACCCCGCGACCCAACCGCGACCCGACTCACATTGGCTTGGCGAAAAAATCGACGCCAGCGGCGGGCTTCTCCAAAATCTCACAGACTGCCGACGTCCCCACCACCCCGTCACTCTTATCCGTATCTACGGGGTGCTACGTAATTATTAACATCCCGGCCTCAGGGGACATGGGATCCGCGGGGCAACGCGTGTGAAACATCATGCTATCCACGGAAATGTGGACCTGTTGACCAAAGCTATGACTATACGGGAAAGAGGGGGTCTTCCCAGTTCGGAGAGGGGAAGGAGAAGGGAGGAGGCACGAGGAGGGGGGAGGAGGGGAGAAGGGACGGGAGGAGGAACAATCAGGGAGGAGGGGGGGAGGGAGGAAGAAAGTGGAGGAGGGAGGAGGAAGGAGGAGGGATGCAGAAGGAGGAAAGAGGAAGGAGGAGGAGGTGGGGGGAGGAGGGAGGAGATGGGAGGAGGGGAGAGGGAGGACGGGGAACATGAGGACACACAAGCAAAGTGTCAATCTCGGAAGCTCCAGCACCACAGCGGGCCTGGCCACCTCCGTCAACTCCTCCCATAACATGTGGTTGCTCGAGCGCCACAGCGGGCCTGGCCATCTCCCGTCAATGCTCCCATAACATGATGTTGCTCGCAAGCCGCAGCGGGCCGGGCCAACTCCCGCATATCCTCCCGTAACGTATGGCACGCCCCAAGCCGAAGAGAACGCTCCATGTATCCGCTCACCTGAACGGCACGTCGCTTCCGACATTTGGGGCTCGAGAGGAAAATCTCTCGGCCTGCGTAAATCTGCCGCGAATCGTGGTCTCGGGTCACAATTTGAACACTTACAGAGGGCGTCTTGGGGCAATTGCGGCTCGTCATGGGGCCCTCTGTGGGCAATTTCAAAACCTTCTTGAACCGTCTTGGAGCTCTCTTGGACTGTCAGGAACCCTTTCTCGGTCGTCTTGGAGCGGTTTCCGGTGCCCCTCGGGCGTTCTCAGACGCCCGGAAGACCGAATAACCGAGTAGGTCAAAATCATTAACAAACCAATAGAACATAATTTTTCCTGCGTTGCGAAAGCTTCGGGGTGATATTTGGGCCGTCTTCGGGCGTCTGGCTGGAGACCATCTTGGACCGTCTTGGGGGTCTCGTGGAGCCGCCGCTGGCCAATGCGTACAGTTCGGCGAGTCCTGGACATCCCTCAAGACCCTTGTCAGGGGCGTCCAGCAATGCCCAGGGGCCCGGGTTCCCGGGAGTCCCTTTTGGGGGGGCGGGTGAGGCAGGGTTTCCACAGGACCCCGACCAATGCAAATATTTCAAAGAGAATATCCGCCACCGTGCCTTCAGGCTCCAAAGTGGGCGTGTCCTCCGGTCCTCTGTCGTCGCCCTCAATATTCTGGATTAAAGATTCCTAAGGAACCCCCAGCGGGCCAAATCTCTCGGGGCGGGCCGCGTCTTGTCGCATGAACTTTTCTGGCCCGAGAGGGCCCCCAGACGGGCTAAGAAGAAGAAGGCCCCAAGAAGCCCCGAAGACGGTCCGAGAGGGCCCCGAGTCGCCGAACGATCGGTCCAAGACGCCTAAGATGGCCTCCAGACGGCCCAGGAAGCTTCCAAGATGCCTCAAGAGGCCTCCAAGAGGCCTCCCAAAAAGGGCCCCACGAGGCAACATTCACGTATTTCCTTAAGCTGTTAATCAATTTTGGTATTATCGCCTTTCGGCTTCCCGACGCTCCAAGACGGCCCGAGGGGCGCCCGAGACCGAAGAGGGCCCAGGGGGCCTCCAATAATGGGCCCAAAACGGCTCAATGGGCCCCAAAACGACCAAAGAAGCCTCCAAGAGGCCCCCGAGGGACCCCCAATGGGCATCGAAACTGCCCCCCAGAGGCTCCCGAGAGCGCTCCTAAGCGCTCCCAAGAAACATTCATGAAGACTCTGACCCACAACCTATGCTCGGTGGCGGGGCGGGCCGAAGGCCATTCGATTCGCCGCCCCCTGTGGTCTTGCCACAGGGATGCCCAGCGTGCTGAACTTCTTACGGTTTGGTTTTGATTCTTTCCCCAAAAGAACTCCCCCTGGGGCTTCGGCCTGTCCCGCCCGCCGCCTGAACAGGAAGAAACAAAAGAAACCAGAAGAGAGAAGGACAGGGATGAACTAAGATGGATGGGATCGGCTGTCAACCTCACCCTTCTTTCTTCGAAAGGAAAGCAGGAGAAGTCTCGGGCAGTGCCCGCTGCAGTCTTAGCGGCTTTCTTTGTTTCCTTCTTTGCTTTCTTCGCTTCCGCGCGCTTCGCCCGCCTCGCGGCTGAAGGTGGGTTGCGTTTCAGCCGTCTGTCAGTAGAGAGGCGCAGAATAGGACGCGCCTTCGAAACCGCGAACTTGCCGTCGCGGTCCTTGTCCTCCCAATCGGCGCTGTCGTTGCCAATCTGGGCGACTGGGACGTCGCCCCGGTCGTTGCCGTCGCAGCTCAGCGTCTCGTCTGAACTGTCGGTCACGCTGGCGTCGGAAGACAGCCTGGGCCGTGTCTTCGGCGGCGCCGGCGGCGGCCCAGAAGAGGGGCCAGCGTCGCAACCGAAGCAGCAACTCTCTGTTCAGCAGCTCTCTTCCAGTCTTGTACTTCCAACTATGCTCTCAGTCTGTTGGCCTTCTGCCTGTCTCTGAGCTTCTTCGCAGACGTCCAATGACCGCGCAGATCCACGTCCCCGCGGCAACGATGGCCGTTGGATTTCTCGTTCGCCTTCGGTGCACCTGCAGCCCGAAGTTCCGAGTCGACAACCAAACGCCCAGAAATAATGTTGTCCTTGGTCTGAGCATGTAGCTGCTGTCGAACCAGGCTCACAGCTCGTTCGGCCTGTTCTAGACGACTCATATCCTGGCAGCCTTCCATCCACGCCAATACGGGCACCTCTGCGCGAAAGCTGCGTTGCGATTCCGTGCGCAGATGGCGTTCTACAGCCGGCGCGGGGGCGGCAATGCTGCTAGCTGCACTGCGGCCGTCGGAGTTGCCACTGTAGGAAGTGGCCTTCCAAAAGGCGCTTTGGTAAGAGGAGGCTTTCCGGGCGGCGCCACGCTGGTGGTGCTGGTCGAAGGCGGGGGCGCCTTGCTCGTCGTCGCTGGCGCGCGGGGCGCGCGTGCGCCGATGGCTGCGGTGACCGTCGCAGTCGCCAGATCCGCCTTTACCTCGGCCGGGTAACCCAAGCGCGAAGGTCTAGCTGGAACCGTGCTGCTAATGGTGTCTGGAGGAGCAGAGGCAGGCTTGCAGGCTGAAGTAAACGACGAGGCACCCGATCGAATCGGAGAGAGCAGTTAAAGGGGTATCGAGTTTGGCTTCGCAAGCGGAGCCGCGACCATGTCGGAATCAGGTTGCCGCCGCAAACCCGTTGAAAGAACTTTACTGCTGTGGAAGCGCGCCCACGAAACAGTGGCTTCCCGAATGCGCTGCAGGGAGGGGGTCAAATCCTCCTCCGACGCGCGTGGTGTAGTCGAATATATGTTCGCAGCCAGAGACCAGCTATCAGAAAGTAGCACCCCTAGGGGTGGTTCCGAAATGTTCAGCGCTTCCTGAATGCGGCGTCGCGTCGCAAAATTAACATCCAAAGCCTTCTCCCCAGCTGGCGTTTCTGTTGCCGGCGTGCTCGCGCAGGTGCGTTCTTGTTTCTTGGGGGCCCATCGGTATAGGCATGCTCGGACGACTGGCTTGTTTCCCAATGCCATTTCTCCGAATACAAGTGACCATTCCCCGCTGCGACGGCTTGCTTTTTAACGAACCTCCATGCGAATGCACGCCGATCTGTCTCGACATAGGTCCAATATTAAGCAGGCCAGGTTCGTTTCGGATGCGTCGCGCGGTTTTGTTGCGCTCCAACAGCGTGGCAGCCGTGGCAGTCTGCACTTTAGATGCCATGGCGCTTGCGTGAAACGACCCTGTCGGCACTGTCTGGTCTACTGCCCAAATCTGTTCGCCGAGGCACTTGCGAAGAGAATTGCGTTCGACCTCTGTCACTGGAGAGTTAAGGCAACTGGCGCGATGGGGTTGAACAGCGATCGCGGGTGGATTCGCGCAGTGGGCCTTCTGGTCTAAAGTGATGCACGGCATACGAACTGTAATCTGCAGACCACAGAGCACAGGATCACCAAACGAACGGCCGCCCCATTGAAGAGGAAGAGCCCACTACGTTCCAAAATCCCTCGGTGCCGGCCATGAGAGCGCCATCCGCGCGAAGGCCGACGAAACCCTGGGGCGACCGTTCTCAATTCGAAAAAACACGCAAGGATCTCATTTAGATTGCGCGAAACCCCGCTCGAGGAGAAGAGAACGCATATGGAAAATCCAAGCTCGAGGGGCACGACGTAGACCATGCAGCGTTCAACCACGTCGGAGCTTCCATGCGCGATTATTCGAGGGGCTCGCGCCGGCACGTGGTGCGACGAAGATCGGTTTGTCTTCCCGGTTGAGGTCTGCGGAAGCGTCGGCTTAAAGAAACGCCCCCCTGGCATCCCACGCTTCTGGCGCCCGCCCCTGGCGCGCGGCCAACCCGAGGAGGAAGCGCGCAGAGTGCCGGTGCAGAGTCGGACTGTTTACTACGTGGTCGTCTTTCCCTGGCTCGAAGCACCCCTGGACAACCAGGCGAGCTTTTGCCTCCCCGTCGGGCGCGGCGCATGCGAACCTGGGCGGGATTGCAGTAGCTCCAGGAGGGGGCGGTTTGACCTCGAAGTTTTCCGACGCAGCCTGGAGTTCGCGCGCGCGTGGGGCTCCGAATGCAGGGTCAGATTCGGCAACTTTCCGCGGGGCCTCCTCGGTGGTCTTCAAGGTTTTGGCCGCAGCTAAGGCGCCGAGAAAACTTTCGCCTGGCGCGGCGACATCTTCGGGACAGCTGGAACAGCAATCCGCGATCTCAACCATCCTCGACCACTGTTCCGGCTCGCGGAAGAAGGAATCTTCCGCGTCGTCGTCGTCCGAAGGGATGCGAGGCAGCGTCTGTGACTTATGCGGCGGCCCCTCGTCTAGCACCTCGCCGTCCCACGGTTTCTCCCCAGTGATCCGCCTCAAGGGTTTTGGCGGCGCTGTCGGTGCATGCGCCAGCGGGGGCGCGTGAGAAACGCGCAGTCCAATGGGGGCTGGAAACAGAGGAGGCGGCGGCGCGCTCGGTGGAACCTGAGGCGGTGCACTTCGCTGAGGCGGTGGGTATGGCGGCGGCGGCGCAGTTGGCTGAGGCGGTGGTGCTGCGCTCGGTGGTTGCAGATTCTGTGTGGGAGGAGTTTCTGCGTCGTCCTCAGTGGCTGGGCTGCGTTGTTTCGTTTCGCTGGGCGTTGTTGCCTGGATCTCGACAGCGCCATTCTTCTCGCGAGGGCGAACGCGATGGCGATGAACAGCGACAGCGTTACCTTCAGGCGTGCGAATCCAAACTTTCTGCTGGCCCTCCATGCCGAGAACTCGCGCTGGTCCTTTCCAAGCCTTGCCAGTGGTTTTGGCTTTCGCATTTTCGTCGGCGATCCAGTCAACCTTTGCGCCCGTATCAAGGGGCCCAAGGGTTCCTGCGAGACGGGAGTTGAATCTCTCTCGTTACTCTGAGCAGGTCTGGATTGGGATCGCCGTCTCCTGCGCAGCCCGGCGAGGGAACAGCCGCGCTTGCGCGTTGCTAGCTGGATCTCGAGGCAAATCGCGAAGCATTCGTGGATGCACTTCGTCGATGGAGTCGAAAAAGGTGTTGTTCCCTAAGGCAAGGAACTGCGCAGAAAAAAACCACGCCGTCTGACTGCAGCATTCTTGCCGCTGATGCTTGCAACGTAACGTCTGTTGGGGCGAAGCATCCATCCGAAACCTATTGTTTAAAACATTTCGGCGAACTTGTATACTAGAATCTCAAGAGCGCCGCTGCGACGCTCGACGGGGCCAGCTGATGCAGGCGCCCAGGGGGGGAACCCAGAGATGTCTTACCCCGTGGAGTTCCAGATGTTTTTCCATATGTTCTTCCGTTATCTGTGAGAAACTGTTGTGGCAGAGAGCGGAAAACCGCCTGCCCGCGCGAGAAAGCGTGCAGCGTTCCGCCAGGCTCCTGATTCAAGACGGATTCTGCATGGGAACACTTTGTGAAGCTATCTACCATGCGTTGAAAAACGATGGTGCTTGACCCAATTTTCACCTCGAAGCTATCCGTGCAGGCGATGTCGTTCACAGCGCGTGCGCTGATCCCCCCTGTTTTAGGATTGGCGGCTGGCTTTTTGAATCGATCGCAAATCTTGCAACTGCAAGTGACTTTTTCTGCCAAGGCACGGACTTCAGGAACATATTGGGGCTCCAGGACTTGGGTGATCTTGCGCAAGAGCTGCCCTGCGCTGGGGCGCCCAAAATGGTCGTGCATTTTTTCGGAAACCACACTCGTTTTGAAGATCTTCCCGGAACTTTGACCAACAAGGCGGCAACGAAACTTGGAACGAACGCGGGTGTTCCTAGACAGCGATAGTTTCGCAGGCTCGCTCCGTGGCCCCGCTCGCGGTGTCTGCCGCGAGGGCTCGCGCTGACCCCGTGCGAGCCGTGCTGCTCAGAACCATGAGCGGGAAAAGGTAATGACCAACATATGAGGTTTTCAACGTTGTCGTTTTGCCCGTCGCTTTGCAATGCCGAAATCGATCACTGCACCGAGGTTTTTTCAGTTGGAGCTTTGACAACAAAACGGCGTTGCTTGAGGGCCAGACCCTGCGTTGACTACCTCAAAATCCGTTTGCGATGCGATGCTCGGCGCGGGCGCGGTAGCCGTGCTTCCTGCTGCTTTGGGCTCGCCCCCTGCAAACCGGCATCGGGTAGGCGACGGACAAGTGGGCGCGACAAGGTGAGGATACTCCGCGGCCAGGAGAGCCCGGAACTTTTCGAAACGCTCAGACGAAGCCATTTCCTTCGAGCAGTCCGAATCAAGAATCGCCTCGTGGATGGCGATGTCTGTATGCAAGCTGCTTTCCATGGCTTCCGTGGAAGATGTCGCGGCAGCGACGTGAGAACCGGCTTCCAACCTAAACGCGCCCCCCCACTCGACGTCAAAAACGACAGCTTCGCCAGCGGCCAGGGAGCCCAAGCGTGCCAGCTCGGCCGATGTGTCCCCCGAGGAATCGACGGCCGAATCGCGCAGCGAGGGTCCCAGAGCTTCGGCTTTCCTCTGCGGTCTTTCAACGGTCCCTTGGTCTTCGGCGTCTTCTGCGTCGTCTTCGTCAGAGTCATCGCTGTCGTCGCTGTCGTCGTCGCTCTCGTCGTGCTCGTCGCGTTGCCTGTTTTGGCGCGACTGCAGGCCCATGCACCAGCACGGTGCGCGGAGCTGTCTATTGGGTCGACGGGCTCACGCGTAAAACGCGTGCTCCCACACCCCAGGTGGGCCATGCGCCGGCGTTGTGCCGTCACCGTGCTGGAGCAGCTGACCCGCGCCAAGCGGTGGGGGCAGCCTTCGGTGCGGGGTGCCCTGAACGGGCCTACGCCTACATGCGCAGCATCCTTTCCAGCGGCCGGGAAACCCAAGCTCGCCGGTCCAGATGCAGCGCTGGACGAGAGGCCGTGCCCGACGAGGAGAAACAAATTCCATCGGCCGGGAAGCCCAAGCTCGACGGCCCTGCAAAATCCTCTGCGGGAAGTTCCGGTCCGCCGGCCGGGAAGCCCGAGCTCGGCAGACCGTTGTCGACGACGTCTGCTGCAGGCTTCGTTCCGCCGGCCGGGAAACCCAAGCTCGGCAGGATCCGCCCGGGCGCTGCCGTCGAGGCAGCGGCGGGAGGAGGACGCGACACTTCTGGTAACTTCTGTTCTTCGGGGCGCCTCAGGTACGACAGCTCGTTGTCGAGCAGTTGCGCCCTGAAGGTGCGTAGTTGTTGCGCGTGTTCTGGCGGTGGTCTCGGCAGTTCCCGTTTTTGCTGGAGTTGCGGCGGTGGGCTTTTAAGAGTTTCGTCGTCAGAATGTTCCGCCGCAAAAGACCACGCAAGTTGCGCATCTGGGTGTTCGTGCGTGGACGGGCCTGCGCTCCAGTCAGGAACGTCGGACCACTCACCGCCATGCGTCCACCAACTGCTGTCGTCAGCTGTGAACGCAAACGGTTGTTTTCCACTGTTGGGCGGCCGCTTTTGCGGCAGCTTTCCCTTGGCAGAGCTGGGTTTCCAACCGTTGTAGCTTGCTTTCCCGCTTGGCTTACCTGCCTGGAAGCCTGGCGTGGGCGAGTGTTTGCCTTTGGTGCTGAAGGTTTTGTCTTTGCCCTTGCCTCTATTACCCCGGCCTGGAACGGCACTCCGGCCAGGGGCGCCGTGGCCTTTGCCTTTAGAAGTGGGGTCGCCTTTTCCTCTTGGTGGATGTGGACATTGGGCAATCCAGTGCCGTGGATCTCCACAGCGAAGCTAACAAGTAGTTCCATGCCAGGCGTCTTCGGACCACTCCTGCTCCTGCCAGGAAGCATCCGCCCAAGAAAACTCTTCGTCAACCCACTCTGGGCCGCTGGTGGCCCACTTGTCAGCTGTGAAGCCGGCGGGCTCTGAAGACCTGGCCAATAAATTCTCGTCAATAACCTTCTGGACAGCTTGCCTCGTGTTCTGCAACATGAAAATCGAATCGATATCCAATCGAATACTAAGGTTGGAAAGTTGTTGCTGCGTGAGCTCTGCATTAATGGTGAAAATTGAAGCCTTCACAAACTCATCCAGCTTTGCGAACTGGTCTTGTTCAAACTCGTTGATCAGCTTCGTGGACTCGTCCACGTACTGCTCAATCTTCAGGCTCCCTCTCCGAAACTGCAGCCGGCTAGAAAAACGGAGAAGTTTCGCTATGTCGTCTTTAGTGCGGTTTTCTTTCTGCATGAAGTCTAACAAATAAGTATATCCTAGCTTGCCTGTTGCACCCGTCTCGTCTTTCGGGTTCGACGACAGGCGCGCGATGTCCAGCAACCGGGCCTGGTTGCGGAAAGTGGCGCTGGCGGAAAAACCACGTGACTTCATGTGTGGACCAAGCTGTTCTTGCTTTAGTTCACTACTGTTTCCAGGCGTCCAGGTCTTCCTCGTACGAGGTCCATGACTGCTGTGGTCCGGCGATGGGGCACGCTTTCACTTCACTGCCGTCGAACGAAGCTGAAGTCATTAGTTTTCGCACTTCTTGGGAGCAGGTCGCGGTCCAGTGGAGCAACCTGCTCCGCTACCAACTTGAGGATGAATCAAGCGAAACCCATCCGGCGGAGGGCGCCCAGCAGGGCTGGCGGGCGCTGCTTTTTCGGGGCACCGATCGGCGCTGCTCAATGGCCCTAAATGGCGGCGGGAGCAAGCAGTGCAAGGAAGCGAACAGGAAGAGAGAAAAGAGACAAGAAGAGAGAAGGACAGGGATGAACTAAGATGGATGGGATCGGTTGTCATTCAAGAGGTCCTCCAGGAAGGGCCGCAGAGGCCAACATCAGTGACTTGCCTTAGGGTTTTGAAGGATCTCGACATGTGCTTTTTCTTTTCGGCCTTCCGACGGCCCGAGACGGCCCAAGAGTCCCCAAAGATCGCCCGAAGATGGCCCAAGAGGCCTCCAAGATGGCCCCAGAACGGCCCGAGAGGCCCCCAAGACGGCCCCAAGACGGCCCAAGAGGCCTGCAAGACGGCCAAGATGGCCTCCAAGACGGCAAAGATGGCCCCAAGATGCCTTCAAGACGGCCCAAGATGCACCCAAGACGGCCCAAGATGGCCTCAGGATTGCCCAAGAAGCCCCTAAGAGGCCTCCCAGACGGCCCAAGAGGCCTCCAAGAGTTCCTGCAGGAAGGCCCGAAGAGGCCAAAATCATTGATTCCCCACAAGTATTCGAAAGATTTTGGCATTTGCGCCTTGTCGGCCTTCCGACGGTCCGAGACGGCCCAAGAGCCCCCAAAGATCGACCCGAGATCGCCCAAGAGGCCTCCAAGACGGCCCTGGAGCACCCCAAGAAGGCCCCAAGTCGGCTCAGAGAGTCCGACGGCGTCAGACGGGCCAAAAATGCCATAAGACGGCCAAATAGGCCCGCGAGAAGCCCCGGAAGGTCCCCCAAAGGCCCAAGGAGGCTCCCAAGATGCCTCCAAGAGGCTCCCAGGAAGCTCCCAGGAGGCCCCAAGAGTGCCCCCAGAGGCTCCCAAGATGCCCCCTCCTCCCTTCCTCCTTGTCCTCCTGCTCCTCCTCCTCCTCCGCCTCCTCCTCCTCCTCCTGCTTTTCCCGCCGTCCTCCTCCAAGTGTTTCCCGAAGGGTTTCCACAACGGCTGGGGGAGCACATGGTCCGATAGCTTGGCAGAGCTCTTGCCACAACGCTCGGCCACATGGGCGATTCCAAAAGGCAGGGGGCGGCGGTGATTCGCCGTAGGCGCTTTCGATATAAAGAGCTCAAGCGGCCCAGACCTTTATACGGTCTGGCGCCAGAGGAGGAGGAGGAGGAGGAGGAGGAGGAGGAGGAGGAGGAGGAGGAGGACGAGGAAAAGGAGGAGGAGGAGGAGGAGGAGGAGGAGGAGGAGGAGGAGGAGGCGGAGGATGAGGAAAAGGAGGAGGAGGCGGAGGAGGAGGAGGGCACGAAGACGAGGAGGTGCGCCGCGAGCTCGGACTGCGGAGCCTCGAGGCTTTCGCGGCGGCCTGCCCCCGGACCTGGACGACGGTGACGGCGGCGGGGCGCTCGGCGTGCGCAGGCGCCAAGGCCTGGCTGCGCGCAGCCATGGAGCGCCAGGACAAAGCGCAGCGGCGCCTCGCGAGGCCGGGGCAGGAGCGGCGACGCACTCCGCTGCTCGCCTCCCTGCCGCGTATCCTCCTCCTCCTCCTCCTCCTCCTCCTCCTCCTCCTCCTCCTCCTCCTCCTCCTTACTGGAGCAGGCGAGCCTCTGCTCGGCCAGCGGGAGAGCGCTGGGAGCTGGCCCCTCCCGTCCACGGAGCCAGACCGCGCCGGGGGCCAGCGCAACTTGCCTCTGGCGCCGCCCCGACGGCTCCTGCTGCGGGGCTGACCTGCGCGCAGACCCTGGGCATCCTCTGGGTTGCCCGATCGGGGGCTGCACGGTGTTGAAGCACGACGGCGTCCGGGACTGGCTCGTGCGCTGGCTGGCGGCGCGGGGCGCTACGGGCGTGAGGACGGAGCAGTTCGTCCCCGCGTGGGACAGGCCGCGCCCGGACGGCTCCCTTGAGGCCGCGCGGCTGGCTGGACGTGGCCTTCACCGACCCGGTCGCTGGGGTCACCTACGCCGACGTGGTGATCGCCGACGCGTCCCTGGGCGCGTGCACGTCCGCTGGGCGAAGCCGCGCGGCGCGCGATGGGGACGCGGTGGCGGCGGCGGCGGCGAAAACCCGCGAGCACCGGCGCTACTCGGGCCCTGCCCTGGTCGCCTTTGCTTTGGGAGCGCTGGGGCGAGCCAGGAAGGAGGCGCAGGCGCTGCTGAGGAGCTGGGCGAAGGGCGACGCACCGACGCTGAAGGCAAAGCCTGGCTGTCGCGCTGCAGCGCGGCAGCGCGGAGGCCTACCGCACGGCCACCCTGCCCGCTAACGCGGCGCGGCGCCTGGCGGGCCCCGGCGGCCCTGGCCCGCCCGAGCGATGCGCCAGACTGAGAGCGCTGAGGCCTCGGCGGCGCGGCCCTCGCTGGGCTGAGCAGCCCACGCTCGGCCGACGGACGCCGCGGCGACCCCGGCGGCACGGGCGCAGCCAGCGCACCGCAGAGCTGGGCCGCGCGCTGGGCAGCTGACCGGGCGGCGGGCGCCCCTCCTCCTGCAGCGCCGGGCTGCGCTGGGGCTGGGCTGCGCTGGGCGGACAACACTGGCCGGGCCGGGCGCGCTCGCAGCGGCAGCCGAGCGGGGCCGGCACGCCGGCCGGGCGGCAGGCGCCGCGCGGCTGCCGGGCTCGAGGCCGCCAGGCGGAGCCGACAGGCGGGCGGCCGCGGCTGGCCCGACTGGTGCGCTGGCTTTCCGGGGCCTCGCGGAGCTGGCCGCGATCCCAGGTAACGGAATCTATAGGCCCTGGCTGGTCGACCCCTCCCCCATGGGAGTGGCCGCTGTCTGAGGCAGCCGGCCACCCCCGGGGGTGCCGCGCCCCCTGAGATGTGCGGACCGGCTCCCGACCACTGTGCTCTGGGTGGCGCGGGCGAACACGCGCCGCCAGGAGGAGGAGGAGGAGGAGGAGGAGGAGGAGGAGGAGGAGGAGGAGGAGGAGGAGGAGGAGGAGGAGGAGGAGGAGGAGGAGGAGGAGGAGGAGGAGGAGGAGGAGGAGAGAAGAGGAGGAGAAGAGGGGTCGGAGGGAGGGGGAGGTGGATGACTATGAGAAGGGAAAGAGAAGGTCCATCACTGAAACCAAATCCATGCGGCTGGACAGGCAGTATAATACAGTGGCTGAGACATTGCACAGCATGGGATCCCAATGCGAACTCAATAAATAACGAGCCGCAAATGCAGGGCACACGATAAAAGAGAGAACACGAATGATGAAGATGAAAGGGGAATGGGGGAAAGAGGATGAGGAGCTACGATGACAAGAGGGATAAACACCAGGAGGAGAAAGAATTAGCCTGGCGAAGGACCCAACCATATGCAGTTGTGAATACCGCAAATATGAATATCGTTTTCGGTGGCGCTACCTCTGGGTAGGGGAGACGCATGCGAACACCCCCACTGGGGCCTACGGTGGAGCCCCCTTATGGGGTCACGAAACGCTGCCCTGGGTGGGGGAACCGCATGCGGACACCCCCACTGGGGCCTTCGGTGGAGCTCCCTATGGGGCCACGAAACGCTGCCCTGGGTGGGGGAACCGCATGCGGGCACCCCCACTGGGGCCTTCGGTGGAGCTCCCTATGGGGCTACGAAACGCTGCCCTGGGTGGGGGAACCGCATGCGGGCACCCCCACTGCGGCCTTCGGTGGAGCTCCCTATGGGGCTACGAAGCGCTGCCCTGGGTGGTGAACCGCATGCACCCCCACTGGGGCCTTCGGTGGAGCTCCCTATGGGGCCACGAAACGCTGCCCTGGGTGGGGGAACCGCATGCGGGCACCCCCACTGGGGCCTTCGGTGGAGCTCCCTATGGGGCCACGAAACGCTGCCCTGGGTGGGGGAACCGCATGCGGGCACCCCCACTGGGGCCTTCGGTGGAGCTCCCTATGGGGCTACGAAGCGCTGCCCTGGGTGGGGGAACCGCATGCGAACACCCCCACTGGGGCCTTCGGTGGAGCTCCCTATGGGGCCACGAAACGCTGCCCTGGGTGGGGGAACCGCATGCGAACACCCCCACTGGGGCCTTCGGTGGAGCCCCCTATGGGGCTACGAAACGCTGCCCTGGGTGGGGGAACCGCATGCGGGCACCCCCACTGGGGCCTTCGGTGGAGCTCCCTATGGGGCCACGAAGCGCTGCCCTGGGTGGGGGAACCGCATGCGGACACCCCCACTGGGGCCTTGCGGTGGAGCTGCCACCCCCACTGGGGCCTTCGGTGGAGCTCCCTGTGGGGCCACGAAGCGCTGCCCTGGGTGGGGGAACCGCATGCGGGCACCCCCACTGGGGCCTTCGGTGGAGCTCCCTATGGGGCTACGAAACACTGCCCTGGGTGGAGGAACCGCATGCGGACAGGAGGAGGGGGGGGGTGGATAGGAGGAGGGAGGAGGAAGGAATGAATGAAGGAAGGAAGGAGACGCGGGGCGCTGTCTCTTCAAACCGAGGACCCAACACCACAGGATGGTTGGGAACAACGATGGAACAATACTGAAGAGAAGGATACGTGATATCAGGAGGATGGTAGACAACGAGGAGGATGGGCATGACCATGCGGTCGAACTTGCAAACTATGATGGACAATGTATAGCATTACGCGTTTGTTTCCTTCTTGCCGTCCGTTTTTTTTTTTTTTTTTTTTGGGGGGGGGGGGCAATCCAAGAAGATCCGACTGAAGCCGCAGTGCTCGAGCACATACTGAGAAGCAAGCTTCGTCATATTCCTCGGCGTGATTCGTCCCCCAACCTTGTGCTCGAGGCGCCAAAGGCCTTTGGATTTGGAATCGGCTTCGCCGAACACCAGAACTCTCTGGGAACGTGTCCTGAAAAGTATTCTAAGGCGAATCCAGCCTTGGCGACGAGGGCTCCCCAGACGGCCTAGAAAAGGGCGATCAACTCATGAGTCCCTCCCCCGCTCCTCCTCCTCCTCCTCCTCCTCCTCCTCCTCCTCCTCCTCCTCCTCCCCCTCCTCGCCATCCTCCTCCTCGCCATCCTCCTCCTCCTCATCACCCCCCCTCCTGCTCCTCCTCCTCCTCCTCCTCCTCCTCCTCCTTTCCCCTTCTTCTCATCCTCCTCCCCATCCTCCTCCCTCCTTCTTTTAACACTATGGCCCAAGGCTATGGCAGCGCGTCATTGGATGACGCGCGGTACAGCCCAATTGGCCCAGCTGGCCTTTCTCGTACCGCAGGTCCGCGCCGTGTCCCGCGAGGGAGATGATGTCCTGGTCCGCCAATGGCTGCGCCGTGGCGCATGCGCGCGTGCGCGAGGTCGGCGGCTGCGGCGGCGGGCCTGGTGGTGGCACTCTGCTCCGCGACGGGGACACCAGCTTCGCGCCCATCGCCGGACGCGAAGGCGCGGCCGCTGCTGATGGCGGTGGCAGAGCTCCGCCTCGACGCCTGGCAGGAGGAGGCCTCCGGACGGGGGCTGGCGGCGCAGAGGCGCAGCGGCAGTGGGGCTGTCCTCTCGCCGTGGAGCGCGGCGCGCGCGCGGTGGGTGGACAGCGCCGCGGCGCTTCTGCGCCACCCAGGCCAGGCTGGTCAAGCGCTGCAGAGGCTAAGGAGCTGCAAGAGCGTGCGCCAAAGTCGCCCACCCCGCCCAGGTCCAGGGTGGAGAGCGAGGCCGTGTGTCACGAGCCTCTCGGTGGGCTACTGGTGGTCCCAGTATGGACGAGGGTGGGTCCATGTCTGAAGCCGCCCTTCGAACCGGCGGTGGCATCTTCTACGCGGGCAACAGGGAGGTCCCATGGCGTCGGGACCTCCGAGGCGGAGGGGAAGCAATAGAATATCCAGGCGGTGCTCAAGGACTCTTGAGGTGTGCAGAATAAGGTGGAGGATCATGATAGCTTCAAGGAGCGCGCTAACGCCTTAGAGCACGAGCAGACGTAGCAGACCACGATCTTCTCAACAACGACCTGCACTCGCAGTGGGGGAACGCCATAAGAAATGGAGCTTCGATGCCACGCACCTCATCAGCACCGTCATGAATCAGCTTGAAGGCCACATCCGGGCTCTCACCCTCAAGCTCGTGGCTCTTGAGGAGCTGCAGGAGCTCGCGACGGAGCTAAAGCAGGAGCAGATAGACTTGCAGCTGAAGCTGGGCAAGCACATTGCCGACCAGAAGCCGAATAAGACTGAGCAGCAGCAGCAGCAGCACAACCAGGGCGAGGCCACGGACGTATTGCCTAGTGTCCAGGATTCGTCCAAGCACTTGCCGAACCACGCACGGATTTGGAGAAGTGTTGGCAGGCTGTGGAGGACTCGGCGAAGCTGCTGACTTGCATGTCGCTCGACCCTGTGATTCGGCCCCTGTCTCCGACCCTCCTGCTCGCCTGTGCCAAAGCACATGCGGGTGCAGGCCGTGTGCTCGCAAGTCGTGGTTGATTTTACGCGCGCGCCGCGGGGATGTTGCCCCCGCCCTCCAAAGTTCAAGCAAGCGCCTCGAGGTGTGCGGGCACGTGGCTCACGGCAGCCCGACCCCCCTATCCCAACGTGTAAGGGTCCACGTTTAGTCCATCGCGGGCTGGCTGCCTCACGCTACACCCCGTCAACTTTGGGATGGGGGGGCGGCGGCTACAGATGTTTGTATGACTTATTACCCAACAGTTTTTGCTGATAGGTTTCTAGTGGGATCAAAAGAGAACATCTTGACGCCCCAAGGGGGTCTGGGCGGGATCCGGACAAGGAACCAGACAAAAGTGCAGCCCCAGGAATCCTTAGGAATCCTTAGGAATTCTTGAGGATCCTTGGGAATCCATTCCCAGAACACTATTCCCAGGCCACATTTTGAATGTCCGGAGCCAACTGTAGGCCACTTCGTGTTCTTCGTGTTCCCAGAACACCATTCCCAGGCCACATTTTGAATGCCCGCAGCCAACTGTAGGCCACTTCGTATTCTTCGTGTTCCCAGAACACCATTCCTGTACCATAGTTTGATTGCCGGGAACCAACTGTAGGCCACTTCGTGTTCTTCGTGTTCCCACAACACAATTCCCAGAGCACATTTTGAATGCCCCGAGCCAACTGTAGGCCACTTCGTGATCTTCGTTTTCCCAGAACACCATTCCTGTACCATATTTTGATTGCCCGGAGCCAATTGTGGGCCACTTCGTGATCTTCGTGTTCCCAAGTCCTGTGCCATATTTTGAATGCCCGAGCTGAGGCAGGCTGAGGCCGAGGCAGGCTGAGGCCGAGGCAGGCTGAGGCTGAGGCTGAGGCACGCCGAGGCTGAGGCTGAGGCAGGCTGAGGCTGAGGCAGGCTGAGGCTGAGGCAGGCTGAGGCTGAGGCTGACGCAGGCTGAGGCCGAGGCAGGCTGAGGCTGAGGCTGAGGCAGGCTGAGGCTGAGGCAGGCTGAGACTGAGGCTGAGGCAGGCTGAGGCTGAGAGGGCTGAGCTGAGGCTGAGGCAGGCTGAGGCTGAGGCTGAGCAGGCTGAGGCTGAGGCTGAGGCAAGCCGAGGCAGGCTGATGAGCTGAGGCTGAGGCTGAGGCTGAGGCTGAGGCTGAGGCTGCAGGCTGAGGCTGAGGCAGGCTGAGGCTGAGGCTGAGGCTGAGGCTGAGGCTGAGGCCGAGGCAGGCTGAGGCTGAGGCCGAGGCAGCCGAGGCAGGCTGAGGCTGAGGCTGAGGCTGAGGCTGAGGCAGGCTGAGGCTGAGACAGGCAGGCTGAGGCTGAGGCAGGCTGAGGCTGAGGGCTGAGGCTGAGGCCGAGGCAGGCTCAGGCCGAGACAGGCTGAGGCTGAGACTGAGGCTGAGGCTGAGGATGAGGCCGAGGCAGGCCGAAGCTGAGACAAGGTGAGGCTGAATGGGGGGGGGAAGGGGGGGGAGGGGGGGGGGAGGGGAGGCTGAGGCAGGCTGAGGCCGAGGCAGGCTGAGGCCGAGGCAAGCCGAGGCAGGCTGAGGATGAGGCTAAGGCTGAGGCTGAGGCAGGCTGAGGCTGAGGCAGGCTGAGGCTGAGGCTGACGCAGGCTGAGGCCGAGGCAGGCTGAGTCTGAGGCTGAGGCAGGCTGAGGCTGAGGCCGAGGCAGGCTGAGGCTGAGGCTGAGGCAAGCCGAGGCAGGCTGAGGCTGAGGCTGAAACTGAGGCAGGCTGAGGCATCCGTAGGAATCCATCATAATCCTTAGGAATCCCTCGGAATCCTTAGGAATCCGCAGGCATCCTTAGGAATCCGTAGGCATAGTTAAGCATCCTCAGGAACCCTTAGGAATCCTTAGGATTTCCTAGGAATCCTTAGGAATCCATAGGAATCCCTAGGAAACAGGATTCCTAGAGATTCCCAAGGTTTCCTAAGGATTCCCATGGATTCCTAAGGATGCCTAAGGATGCCTTAGGAATCCATAGGAATCCGTAGGATTCCATTGGATCCTAAGGCCGTTGCCACTGCGACTGTCACTGCGAATGCGACTGCGACTGCGAGAACAGCAGAATTCTACTACAACTGGATTCTCACCTGAACCTTAAGGGGAATGCTTCCAGACATGCTTATACACATCGCTGTTAGGTTGCTTTGCCGGGGCAATTTTGATGTCGCGCTGTCTTCGTGCGACGGGTGTTGTCTCCTTTAGTCTGCCCACCGTAGAAGAATATCAATGTCCCTCCTCCCTCTTCATGCCTGCTTCAACCTCATCCCCTAGTTCCATCCTCCTTCCGTAGAAGTGGCCCCTCTTCGTCGCATCACTAGACGGGTGGGTCGGGCAGACTCGACGTTTTGCTGGAGGTTTCTTCACCACTTGCGACGCTGCAGCAAGACATTCCACCAGTTGTATGGATGTAGCGCGGATCGTTTCTAAACATGGGGCTCTGTTGTTGGCGCCGCGCGCGCTCGTCTTAACAACTTGCAGTATTTGCACGGATGGAGTGCACGTTCTTTTCAAAGTTGTGTTTCTCGGCTTAGCGCTGCGCGCATTCGTCTTGCATGTTTCTATCATGTGCACGAGTGGAGGGCGGGCAGTTTTCACCATGTGGCTCTCGCCACAGCGCTTTGCGCATTCGTTTTCACAAACTCCAACAGCTGCAAGGATGGTGAGTGGCTTCAATTCAAGATTGGTCCATCGCTGTGGACTTTCTCATGGTGCATCTCGATCAAGTCGAAGCTGTGCGAGAGCTCCACGGGTGGATGGTGGCTGCTTTTCAACATTGGGATCTAGCCGGAGATATCTGAAACTTGAATGGCCAGGAACTGAGCATTGCGCACCATGTGCGTTGACGGGCGAGCTTCCTGCAAGGGCACTGGAGTGTCAAAGAAGTTAAGGACAACTGTGCCAATCACCAACACAAAAGCCACATCTTGAGAACCATCCGCCCTCCGTCCGTGTAAAATGTCGAAGCACTTTAAAACATTAGCCTGGCGAAGGGCCCAACCATACGCAATTGTGGATACAGCAATTGTGAATACCATCTTCGGCCGCGCTCCCTATGTGGCCACGGCTTCCCGCTGGAGCCCGACATGCTCAGGGACACGGTTGTGGCCGTCTTCGCGGGCGCCGACGACGGCGAGGACGGCGTCCCCCTGACCGAAGAGCAGAAGCAGGAACGGGTTCTGAGAGCCATGAGGGAGACTGCCATTGGCGCCTTTGGTGGAGCTCCTATGGGGCCACGATCCTCGTGGGGGGTGTGCCGAGGCCGCCATGCGAACCCTGCCACTGGCGCCTTCGGTGGAGCTCCCTTCGGGGCCACGATCCTCGTGAGGGGTGTGCCGAACTGGCCCGAGGCCGCCATGCGAACCCTGCCACTGGGGCCTTCGGTGGAGCTAGCTCCTTACGGGGCCACGATCCTCGTGAGGGGTGTGCCGAAATGGCCAGAGGCCGCCATGCGAACCCTGCCACTGGGGCCTTCGGTGGAGCTAGCTCCTTACGGGGCCACGATCCTCGTGAGGGGTGTGCCGAAATGGCCAGAGGCCGCCATGCGAACCCTGCCACTGGGGCCTTCGGTGGAGCCCCCTACGGGGCCACGATCCTCGTGAGGGGTGTGCCGAAATGGCCCGAGGCCGCCATGCGAACCCTGCCACTGGCGCCTTCGGTGGAGCTCCCTATGGGGCCACGAAACGCTGTACTTGGTGGGTGAAACGCAGGGAGGGAAGAGGAGGGAGGAGGCAGCGGGAGGAAGGAAGGAGTGACGCGGGGCGCTGTCTCTTCAAAACGAGGACCCAACACCAGAGGATGGTTGGGAATGATGATGGCGATGCTGATGATGATGATGAGAGGAGGGGGGAGGGGCCAGCGGGAGGAGGTGAGACGCGGGGCGCTGTCTCTTCAAAACGAGGACCCAACATCACAGGATGGTTGGGAACAATGTACGCGGCACTGGGACGATAACCACGCTTTTAAAACCATCCCGCACCCATCCGTGTAGATGATGAACATGTTACGCTCCCGGGTAATTCATTGCAGAGACGCCTCAAGCGAAATGCCTGGCCTGGCTACGGACATCTCGGGTGGTGTTAAGGAGGAGGAGGAGGACGAGGAGGAGGAGGAGGGTGAGGGTGAGGGTGAGAGTGAGTGTGAGGATGAGGGTGAGGAGGAGGAGGAGGAGGAAGAGGAGAGGAGGAGGAGGAGGCAGGAGGAGGGGAGGAAGAATGGAGCAAGGGGAGGAGGAGGAAGAGGAGAAGGAGGGGAGGTGAGGAAGAAGGATGAGGAGGAAGAGGAGGAGGAGGAGGAGGAGGAGGAGGAGGAGGAGGAGGAGGAGGGAGGAATATGGAGGAGGAAGAAGAGGAGGGAGGAATCTGGAGAAGGAAGAGGAGGAGGAGGAGGAGGAGGAGGAGGAGGGGGAGGAGGAGGAGGAGGAGGAGTGACCGTAGCATGAGGCGCGAGGAGGAGGAGGAAGTGGGGGAGGAGGAGAAGGAGGAGGAGGATGCATAGGAGGAGGGAGGATGGGGGAAGGAGTAGGACAGCGAGAAGAGCGAGGAAGAACACGAGGCCGGGAACGATAAGGGTGTGATGTTTGCTCCCTCAGGTGGCGTTAGCTGCGCGGCGGCGGACTCAAGCTGAGGAGAAGGAGCCACTACTCGCGCTCCGCTTGTCGATCTTCCGATGGGTCTGAGATGTTACCGCAAACGCCATCCTCTTCTCGGAGCCGTCGATATTATCTGGCGGCTGAAAGGCGCTATCGAACGCGGACTGAGCTATGGCCTGCAGGTCGTCAAACTTCTGCAAGACGTCCCAATCTCTTGGCTCGTCGTCAGCCTCCAGCACGCTCATGAGTTCGCGGGCGTATACACAGCACGCGTCGTGCAACTCGGCGTATTGTATGATGCAGCCGCGGAAGCTGCCGCTGGATAACACCAGGAACTCCGACGCTGTTTTGCAGCTGAGCCGGCTGGAGTGGGCAAAGCGAATCCAGAGGGCCAGCTCACAGAAGACACTGGGTCCGCATTCGGAAGTGAACTGGACGGGCTGCGCCTCAAGCTGGCTCCCCTTGAAGTAGTCCACAATCCCACCTAGCAAGAATAGCATGTCAGAAGCATCGCTCCCTGGGCTGAAGACATCCCGCGCTAGGTCGTAGAGCACCTCGGTGATCGCCTTGTAGCAGATGTCCAGCAGCGCCTGCGGCACGTGCTCGCTAATCTGGAAGAAGAAGTGGTGCGCGCTGATGATCTCGTGATGAGCTTCCCAGCGCAGCTGGTACTTCATGGACGTTGGCAGGACGGAGAACACGTCAACGTCCGACTCGATGATTCTCTTCTTGGCCATGAAGTTGTGTGCCTTGATGAACTCGCCGATCCTGAGAGCACCAGGAGAACGAGGCAGACATAATCACTCGGACGTCTGTGCGGACTTCCAGGGCCGGCACTGGGCCCGCATACTCTAGAATGATAAGCGAGGAAAGCGCCAGCAACGGCGTTTCCGCCCCCTTCTCCCAGGGAGGCAGCCCGCGCGCCCAGGCGGGGGCGGACTGCCTCAGCCTCCAGAGCAGCCGAGCCCAGGCGGGTGCCGCTCAGGACGCCCCCTGCCTCCTCTGCGCGAGCAGCTGCGCGAGCCACGCGCGGGGGGATCGGCGCCGGAGGCGCCGCCAGGGGTAGCGAAGGAAGGGGTCCTGGCGCCGACCCAAGAACTCCGTGCGGGCCTCCGCACACTGATGCTCATTCTTTTCACCCCTTGACTTCCTGTTGCTCAGGTCCAAGCTGATTCTCTTGCTCAGGATGTACCGCCGGAGGTTCTCGAGCTGGGAATACTTACCCGCTGCCGCGCTTCGCCGCGGCCGCCGGGTGTTGGGCCCCCTTGCTAGTTCTCTTGGCTCTGTGCAGCCCTTTGATCCATCCGATTAGAAAGTTACGCCAACACCGACCGAATCAATGGGGCGTTCATGCCCTCCCTTGGATGGTCTGCTGGCTCTCCAAATTTCTCATATCTTCTACCGCGAACTGGCGCCCGGCCCAGATGGGCCAGACATGGCCGACGACCAGTCCACAGCTGCTTCCTGATCCGCCTTCTCGAGGCCCCCCGAGGCCTAAGGAGAGCCAAAACCGCACCATTGGACATAGATCTTCGATCCTCCCAGACGACTGGCGGCTCAACTTTTTTGAGACGTGGGCCCCCAAACCTCCCGACCCCTTCACCAGGACGGATGTGTCATCCTGGGCTGTTCTCTGCGGCCCCGGGGCTGGCAACGGGCACCCAGACGCCGAAAACAATTGCAAATCGGCCGTCTCGCTTTTGCTCGACAGCGGGAAGCCTGGCGAAGCACTCGCCTCAGAGACGGCTTCTGGGTGAATATGATCCGTCATGACGCCCTTCAGGGAGATCCTGATCCTAGAGTGTGACAAATCTGCTGAGGCTTTCGGAGGTCCGCGCGGTTTTCTTGGAGCGGCGTTGGATCCCCCTACCTGGCTTGCGAAGCGCGCCAGGGGCGGCGCCGCAGGCGCCGTCTGGGGGGGACCAGCGCAGATACAACAAACTGCGCGGACCTGCGACAGTTTTTGTGCTTATGCAGATTTTCTTCTTCGAGACTCGAAGACAAGTGGCGTGGCTCGCGGATGGCCTCCTCGACGCGAAATCCGCGAGGACTGGCCCCAAGACCCCCCGTCTGAGGCCTGCCCTGGAGGCCTCTTCGGGCTGGGTCCGGGCAGCGGCCGCGAGAGGCTCCGGGAAACGTCCAGAGACCTCCGAGGCCTTTGGATCTCGAGAAGAGACTACGAGGGGCAGCCCAGGATGGCTGGAATCCATGTCGTCACGTACGCCCGCCTAGCCCATACCTCGCCCGAGAAGCTTCCGTGGACTCCTCACCTCGTCTCGGGGTCGGCGGAACGGCGCAAGCCACTTGAACATGAGGGGCACCGATATGGGGGGGTGTTGGCTCAGGGGGGGAACCACCGACCTCGACAGATCGGCGTTAGGCCCCGACAAGCGAGTCCGCAAGCTCCTGGGCGGGGAAGGTGGGAGGGCTATCGGGCCCCTGTTGGCGATGATTGGTCGATTGGCGGTGGATGCATCCCCCCTGAGCCTATCCCCCCCCCAATGCTGCCCCTGAGAATATAAAAAACGAAGCATTCCTCCGACGGTAGGACCCCGCATACATTAGAACATGTCTAGCTTGAGTGGGAGTTGTTCCCTCCAAGCGGCGATGACTCAACGATCTCTCAGACTGCAAACCGCCATGGCAATGTTGCCCCGCACCATGCATCGGAGGAGCACCTGGCCAACTACAGAAAACGTCACCAGGAGGAGGAGGAGGAGGAGGAGGAGGAGGAGGAAGAGGAGGAGGAGAGGACGAGTAAAAAGGGAGGTGGCGAGGACAGCAGCGAGGCAAGGGAGTCTGATACATGCGGTGTGTGTGTGTGTGTGTGTCTCTCTGTGTGTGTGTGTCTGTGTGTGTGTGTGTGTGTGTGTGTGTCTGTGTGTGTGTGTGTGTGTGCGTCCCCGCATGGCCCAACCGACCATTAAAATGACAAGGCATCACGCAACGACACGCGTACGGACTAGCGTAAGGGCATTGCACAGTACCAAAAGCAAGTTGCAGCCTAAGCGGCCACGCGGCTGATAGCAAATATGCCCAGATCACTATCGCACGGGAGGAATAAACAAAAAGGGGAGGGCGGAGAAACAAGAAGGGAGGTTTCTAGCTTGCGTTGGAATCTCCTCCTGCTCCCTCGTCCTATTTTTACCTCATCGCTTTTCTCCTGCGCAATCCTGTTTCTCTTGCCTGCTGTGTGCTCTTCCTACTCTTGCGTGCTCCACGTCCTGTCTCATCATCCTGCTTCCTCCTCCTGCCTCTTCCCCATGCCTCTTCCTCCTGCCTTCTCTTTTTTTCTCCTCCTCCTCTTCTTCCTCCTCCTACCAACCTGCCTACCTACCTACCTACCCACCCGCCCACCCACCTACCTACCGACAAACCGACCCACCGACATACTGACCAACCGACCAACCGACCTATTGGGTTACCGACCTACCGACCTACCGACCGACCGACCGACCTACCTCCTCTTCCTCCTCCTCCTCCTGCCTCCTCCTGCCTTCTCCTCCTCTTGCCTCCTCCTGTTCCTCCTCGTCCTCCCTCACATCCTCCTCCTCCTGCCTCCTCCTGTTCCTCCTCGTCCTCCCTCACATCCTCCTCCTCCTCCTCCTCCTTGTCCTCGTCCTGCCTTTTCCTGCCTCCTCCCCCTCCTCCTCCTGCATCATCCTGTTGCCTCCTCCTCCTCCTTCTCCTCCTACTGCCTCCTCCTCCTGCCTCCTCCTCCCCCTCCTCCTCCTCCTCCTCCTCCTCCTCCTCCTCCTGGGCACAACCTGGCGAGCGGCAGAGCCTGTCGCTCGTCAGCCTGCAGAAGTCGCACGTGGCCGAGGGCGCACCTTACAACCACCGTTGGCCACGCGTGAGCGGACAGAGACCGCATGCGCCCCCTCTCACCCCATCGGTCTGCACGGCCCCCGCGGCAGCCGCTGCTGCAGCCACGGCGAAGACCTTCATCCGCACAAGGGGCACTGGGGCGCACTGCGGCCTAAACGATCAAACGATCGAGACAGAGAGAGAGAGAGAGAGATAACTCGATAGACCTTACCATCGAGGCTCAATTCACGCTTGCTGGCCAGCCTTGTGAGCACCTTCCGCCCCCACTCCGTCGCCTGGGGGGGGGGAGAGGGGGCCGACAGGCTCGAGACACACGAGCAGCGGCAAAGCAAACACAGCGCAGACATCCAACTACGAACGGACCGCCCTGCTGTTGGATCTTGGCAAGGGCATGCACTCTGGACCCCTCTCCCGGCTTCTCCTAAGCAGCTAACGCACGACTGACCACGTCGCTGGGAAGGGGGGCCCTTGACCAGAATCAGCTGTGGCACTGGCGGCTTGCCTCGCATGTGACGCGTAGGACGACCGCAATCCTCCAAGCCGTCGCTGAGGCGCCCGATCCAAGTGCCCCAAGCTTTAACGACTTTGGCTCGCGCCTGCAGCTGCTCCCGTGCGCCGGACGCAAAACGGTGGAACGCAGCAGCACTCTTCGCAGCAAGGCCCGCCTTCGCATTGCCATACCTATGCCTGGCCGCGGTGCGTCCGAGGAGAACGTCATCCACGGTCGCATGGCCTTTGACCTTGGGGATCTCGAACCCATCCCCCCAGTCGTCCACCAGCCACCAGAACTCCCTCCAGAGATGGGCGTGCGCGGCAACGCAAGCAGTGGTAGCCGCCCGCCCACGCTCGTGGAAACCATCCACAGCAAGAGCACAATCAGTGAAGATGCGGACAGGTGGTGTCGCAAGCCGCAGAACGTGCGCGACAGGAATGGGCTCAGCTGCAAAAGTGCACTGCAGCGGATCAAACACAGGTCCTGAACAGAAGGCGACCACCTGGTTCCGATCAGGATGAAGCGCCGCGCACCCCCAGCCAGCACTCGCGAGAATCGGATGCGCCGCTTCAAAAAACCGAGCCGTCAGGATACACATCGCTAGTGGAGCAGTCAAGGCCTCCAATCCCCCAACAGACGGGCTGCCCAGGTGGCGGCCTCTCGATAACAGGAAACAACACTAAACAGCGGCCCGCAAACAAATGAGGGCAAGCGGTGACTGCGCAGCTGCCTGAGCCGCATTGGCTCTGAAAGCAAGGCCCCCTTCAAGGCAGTCGAGGCGCGCGCGCGAACCGCGTCTGTGCAAAAGCGTGTCCTCGGCGGAGGGGCGCAGCAGGCGCGCGGCCGTGGCGTCGTAACCTTCGGCCCACTGGCGCTTCCGAGGCCACTGGCCTCCCGCGATGGTGCTACGCAGGTGGCCCCTCTGCTGGGCCGTGAGCTTACTCCTGCTGCCGAGCAGGGCCTTCAGGGGGCTCAGGATCAGACCATTGTCGAACTCACGCTGGCCAAGATGGTCAGCAACTCTTGCAAGCTGCCAGCGCTCCACCGCACAAAACAAAAGCTCCTGGATAATGACAGGGCAGTAGTTGGCGGGGTTGATGTTGGCCCCATCAGGCCGGATCCAAGAGGTAGCCGAGGTAGCCGCGACGCCAATCTGCTGCAACGAGGCCCAGAGAGCTCCGCAGGGGCCCCCGATAGAGGACCAGGGGTGCTCCAGCCCAGACATGTTCCCACGGGCCTGACGGATCCCGAAGTCTAACGCATCCCTGGGGAGCCGCGCCACAGGGCATGAAGGAAGGCCTTGACGGGAAGCCCCGTGGCCCTGAAGATGGGGTCCAGACGGGGCACAGGAGACAGTAGCAGAGCCAAGGTGCGAGACTTGCCATCCTGGTGATGGTCTTGCAGCTTCCCAGCCGCGCCTCGAAGGACCTCCAGCCCCTTGCCATTCGTGCCCATGACCGAAGCCCCATGCACCACCGAGGCCTCCAAAGACGCTCGAGTCATATGCCCGAGCACACGGCGACGGGGCTTAGAGCCCTTCAGGAAGTTCATCCGAACCAACCTGGGCCGCATGTCAGAAACGCGCCCACGCGCGGTGCCACGGCTGGCCACCAACCCCGCACCGAAGTCCACGCCGAGGTTGCGCTCGGACCGAACGGGAAGGGGCTGGAGGCTCTTAAGCTTACGAGCGATAGCGTTCCTCACCACCGCCGTATTCTCAATAACCCTGGACTTGTCCAGCGCGATGCGCATGTCGATCCTGCTCAGGCACCGGGCAGGCAGCTTGCCTGCCGCTGAGATGTCGCCGACGACTCGCGACTCCGTGCCCCAGCGCATGAGGCCGAAGTCGCCAACTTTCACCGACAACTGAACTGCGGGCCGCGCGGCTTGCGCAGTATCCAAAGGGCCTAACATAACAAGTTGTAACATACGCGTGGCAAGTGTACACCCTGGAAAAATCGTTTGCTCAACCTGCAAAAGGCTGCCAATGTCGCCCCCCCGACATCCAGGACCCGGGGGGGCCGATAAATCTGAACCAGCAGCTACATTTGCCACAAAGGGAACGCGATCGCCGCCGCGGCGTCGATCAAGTGATGGTGCTGGACCAACTCAAAAGCCTTCTTAATATATAACAGAAAGGTCGCACACGACCTGGCCTTATACGTGGAATGCACCGACCAAGCCGCCTGAATCCAGACACATGTATCAGAAGACTTCCCATGAGTGGACAAGAAAAGGGGGCGATAATTGGCCTGCTGCCAGGCTCGAACCAGAGGGCGTCTCAAGCGACACTGCGCGCGAGCCAGGACACGCAAGAGGCCCAGGGGCCCAGGGGCCTGATCCCCCCCCAGCTCTTTTCGGGATGAACACAATCCGATTCCACGTAGCAGGCCACTCGCGCTTGTGCTCCACATGGCGAATGCTGTCACACAACGCCTCCAGTGCAGGCGGCGGCACACAAAAAAACGAAAGGGGGTTGATCTGATAAAACCCCATGCCGGTGGTCGCCTTGAAACTCCTGATAGCTTTCACCAGCTCGGCCACGGTGGGGTCCAAGCTCGGGCCGCTGGAGAGGGGGGTACTGCGCTCCAACCTGCAACCACTTTTTCCACTCAGCCTCAAGAATCGACTCAGGCGCGATAAACGGCCTGAGGGTCCCTTGATGAGCAACTTCGGGCTGCCGCGGGACGGGGGTGCTCGAAGACTTGTGCAAGGCTGACATCCCCCAACAGTATGGGAGTCCACCAAGTTGTCCCATTCCTTCTCCTTGGCCAGAGCACAGACCATGCGCGTCCTCTTGGCCTCGCTGTCGGCCATCTCGGCCAGGCAGGCGGCGCTCAACGAGGGGGGGGCATGAACGTGCCTCAGCATCGCCGACCTCGCGGCGTAGTTGGCCGTGTCAGGCAAACGATGGAAACGAGTAAGACGGCCAGCGGCAGCAACAAGCTGTGACCTGCACGTGCCTGTCGGCGCGCGGCTCATGTCAGCCAGCAAATTGCGCGCCTCGCGCCGCCGACAGGCGAGGGGGAAAGCTTCGGAAACCTCGGCGGGGCAAGCTTGGACGGGGGCTTTCCAACGGAAGCGGGAAGGTTTATCCCTGCCCACATAGCCAGCGCAGAGGTCCCCAGACATCTGAAATACATAGAGCCAATGGGCCTCAGCGGCCCTAAGAAAGGCACCCCACTTTTCCTGGGCCAGGAGGTCGGGGTCACAGCGCGCTTGCCCAACCTGCTCCCGCGGATCAACTTTTTTTTTTTTTTTTTTTGGGGGGGGGGGCAAGACGGCCGATGAGGAGCTGCGCGGGGAACTTCTATCTAAGGGACCTGCACATGCCTCACTTTACAGGGCGGCTCGACCGACGGGGCGACGAGCCTGACAGGAAGGTAAGGGAGATAGGAGCATTGCGCAGTGCTTCGGCCCTGGCCTGACCTGCAATGTGGCGCGAAACCACGACAAAAATCGATGCACCTCAGTGCTGGCCTGCGCGTGCCATGCCCGGGTGCGATCACCGCGGCATCCATGGCGTCGGCTCAAGGCGTCTCCTGCAAATCTTCAACCGTGAAGCTCCAGTCGCCACCGACGATGAAGGGCAGCCCAGCGGTCTTCAGCCTCGC
Organism: Prorocentrum cordatum; assembly: GCA_963575745.1. Taxonomy (NCBI): domain Eukaryota; class Dinophyceae; order Prorocentrales; family Prorocentraceae; genus Prorocentrum; species Prorocentrum cordatum. Next base: position 81,828 of record CAUYUJ010010001.1, read on the forward strand.
ACCCACTTTGGACAACATAGCCCAGTTCTGCTAGTTGATGCCGACCGAATGAACAAGGTGCAAATTGACGACGAGGACGCCGCCCTTGACCGTGCCACCGACATGATGCATAGCCGCGCGAGCAGGAACAACTTCCACGTCAAAATGAGCAGGGAGCGCCAGACCGATCCTCTTCACGGTAGCCGTCGCCAAGCCCCCTGAAGGATTGCCAAACGTGGGAGTAGCAGCACGCGTGGGGGCCGACCAGCAAGCCCTGCGCAGCTTGGCCCCCAAAGACGTGGACGCCGCTTTCACCAAACGAGACTCCTGCAACAGCAGCACGTCACTGTAAATGGACTCAGATAAATGCGCATCTAAGCTGCCCTGCCCACCGACATTGGCCGCGATGACGGGCCACTCCTTCTTGCGCTGTCGGCCAGGAGCGCTGCTGAGGAACTGGCGCAGGGTTCAAGGGCGTGAGCTCAAACTTCTTGCATGCAACATCGTTGGGACCACCGGTGTTGTTGTCGCACTGCTTCCGCGTGAGACCGCGCGCCGAGAGGAACTTGTCCCAGCCTTCGTCGGTGGTGAGGTGCAGCAAAAAAAAAGCTCGAGAACTTACTGGCAACATACTCGCCGCCATCAGCCCCATGCGAGTGTCCCGACCCGCCCCCCCCGCTAGGATCGAGCGAGACAGGCGCAGCCCCTTCCGCAAAAGGGGAAGCGCGCACGGGGACAGCAGGACGCCCACCTTCTCCAAAGGTGACGTGCGCAGCTGCTTCGGCAGAGAGGACAGGCTCAGGCTCAGGGGCGTCAACCATCTGGACCTCGTCATCATCGTCGCTGTCCTCATCATCGCTGGGTTCACCACCAGCAGGCTGAAGAAGACCGTCGCGCGTAGCCATGGGCGCTCGCAGCGACTCCGCCAACTTGGGCGACAGGGACTCGAACTGCATGAACACAGCCAAGCCAGGGTCGTCGGCACCGACTGCCGCAACAGCTCCACCAGCACGAGGACGACCTTCTGAAGGTAGCTGACTGACCGCCGCCCACGCTGCCGCAGCCTTGACGCCAGCAGCCCGCTCTTGAGACTGCACCTGGTCGAGCTTGGCTCTGGCCGCAACCACCTCCAAGAACTTCTCGTGCACCTCCTTCTCGAGCTTGGTGGCCTTGGCCTCGGCCTGCGCCACCTGCCTCTTGAGCTCGTCGTGAGCCCACTGACTGTGCTTCGCAACCGCCTTGGGGTCACCCGCCGCCAGCGCACGCTGCGCCGACACGCGGGCACGTTGACTTGGACCGAGAAGAACCTTGCTGGCTTCGAAATCATCACTGGACATCTTGACGAACACCGCCAACTGGGACTCGTCGAACAGCTTGGGCTTGGCATTCGCCACCTTGGGAGGCCCGTTGGCCCAGTCCCCCTGTGGAGCACGAGCAGGAGGAAAAGCTGGAACCACAGGACGCTCAGCACCACACTTATAGCAGTACTTCTTCCACACGAAGTTCGTCTTGAAACCGCACTTCTTTTTGGGACAGCACCAGACATCGCTGCGACTGAGACTGCCCATGGAACGCAAACGAACGAGGAGCGCCGCCGCGCGTGAGGCAAGCCTCAATACAGTGATGGGACTCCTGGAGAGAGGAAGAAAGCAATGGGGCCGCAAACCACCTTGCCAAAAACTCGCGTCCGCTCGAGCAATGCCTCCGGACTTGAGCCAAAATAATTACGGACCTCCTCCTCCTCCTCCTCCTCCTCCTCCTCCTCCTGTGGCCTCCTGGAAGTCTCCGGGGGCTCCCGCTCGAGACACCCTGGAAATTTGCTCAGGAACGAGGCCCCCACTCGAGACTTCCTCCATATTCAAACTCTCAGAAGTCACCAAACTTGTGTTCTGACAGAATTCGCCGACGGCCGCCTCATATTCATAACATGAAGCGGGGGCCCTCTAGGTATGGGGTTCCCGCTCGAAACGTCATCGAAACTCACTCACACGCGAGCGCTCGAGACATCCTCACAAGAAGCCCAGGAACGAGGCTCCCGCTCGAGACGTCTTCGAAATCCAAGCTCCCAATACCAAGCCTGTGTGTTTCACGAATATTTCGATGACCGCCTCGGATTATCAACATGAAATGCGAGCCCCATAGGGAGGGGGCTCCCGCCCGAGACTTCCTCGCATCTGACTCACAGGCGAGGCTCCCGCTCGAGACATCCTCGAGGTGTGTGTGTGTGTATATGTATGTGTGTGTGTGTGCGTTTGCTCGTAAGCATCCACTTGCTTCGGCGTTGGACCTGTTGTTCGTGCGCGTGCCCTTCGCATCACGAACCAAAACAGAGTGCGAAGTAGAGACATCGATGCCAATCCAGAAATACTAAAGCATTGTGTGCGCATCCCTTTACAATATGACCGATCATTCTTGTAACCTCGCATAGTGTGTGTGTGTGTGTGCATGTGTGTGTGGGGGTGGGGGGGGGGATCTCGCACGTTTTGTACACGGTACTTTCGACAACGTTCGATCGCAATTCGCACTTCCATCTGCTGCTCGCGCTTGAGGATCCTCTGCGCCGCCAGTCTTTTTCACAAGTGTGTGGGCACGGGAGTGTGTGAGTGAGCGTGTGAGTGTGCAAGTGAGGGCGAGATTCGCATGACCTGTGAGATTCTGTCAGACCTGCGGGGCCTTCTCCTGGATGCTCCGGGTTTGCCCCATTTGCTCGGGATAGCAGAGGTGCCACTGAGGCCAAGACCCCAAGTTGCCAGGATGCGAAGATGTCAAGATGCGAGCGCCAAATCAAACCCAGGAGTGGACCTCTGAGAGCACGATCGGCCAGAAATGGCCTACAGCTGGCTTCGGGCATTCAAAACTGGTCTCATCATTGTTCCCCACGCAGAACACAACGGGTGACAGCCACACCGCGCATCAAAAGGTCGCCCGGTGAACTGGGAACAACGCACAAGCCGACCTGCAACAAGCAAACTCATGTTATGGAACCGTGGCCTGAACAACAAATCGACAATGCACTTGCGACAAGGCACAAGCAGGCGTCCCCAATATTGAATCGATAGGCCGGAACGGCGAACGAAACTATTCAAAATGAGTCCCACGAGTGGAGTTCTTGGTGCACGAACAACCCAAAGTGTCCTATAATCGGCTCCCAAACGTGCTAGATCAGCCCCAGGAGTGGAGTTCTGGGAGAAAAAACAGAAATGGCTAACAATCAGCTCAAGACATGCGTCATGAGGACTGCGAGGGAAGTTCGGGGAGCTCGAAAAGCCCGAGGTGGCCTACAATTGGCTCCAGACGCTCGAAATCAAAACTGGGAAAGGAATTCGGGCGATTCGATGATCATAGGGCCATGTGTTTGCGTATGTTTCCCGATGGCCGCCTCAGATTAATAATGTGAAATGTGAACTTCTTAGGGAAGGGGCTCCCGGCTCAGACTTCCTCGCAATTGACTCACGAAGAAAGTCCCGCTCGCAGCCTCAGGAGTGGAGCTCTGGGGGCACGGACGGCTCAAAGTGGCTTATAGTTGGCTCCAAACGTGCAAAATCAGCCCGAGGACCTGAATTCTGGGAGCACGGAGCCAGTTGCCTCAAGATATGCAAAATGAGGACTGGGAGTGAAGTTCTGGGGGCTCGAAAACGATGGATTGGCCTAGAGTTGGCTCTAAACACTCGAAATCACTACTGGGAATGAAATTCGGGCGACTCAATGACTACAAAACCAAATGTTTGTGTAGGTATCCCGATGACCGCCTCGGATTAGTGACGTGAAGCGTGGACTCCGTAAGGAAGGGGATCCCGCCTCAGACTTTTGCGCATGTAACTCACGGAGAAAGTCCCGCCCGATACTTCTTCAATACAGATGTATAGATGTCCGGAGGACGAACGGCCCGAAAGGGCGCACAATTGGCTCTCGAATCTAGACTGTTCCAAAATTGGTCCGAGGAGTGATGCTCTGGTAGCACGAACAGCCCGACATGGCTGACATGTGCTTCCGGACGTGCAAAATCAGCCCCAGTAGCTTGTTTTTTCTTTCCCCCGCAAACAACGGCGGCAACCAATCAAAAGCGAAGCGGATCACCGCAGCACGGCTGCGCCACCACACGCGATTGAGAAGCGTCAGGCTAGCAAGCTCGGGACGCAAAGGAGGAGGACGAGGAGGAGCGAGACAGGAGAGCGAAGAAAACTGGCGCAGTGCGTGCATCCCCGCATGGTCTGGTCGACCATTCATGTAAAAAAAGCAACACACCACGACATACGGAAGAAGAGTGCCCACAGTACGGAGAAAAAGCTCCAGTCCGCCAAGCCCCACGGCTGACAGGAAGAAGGCCCGAACTACTATCGAACAGCTGGCGGGAGCAAGACGGGGAAAAGAGGAGGAAACAAAGAGGAGAGGACAGGAGGGGGGAACAACAAAAATCGCCGGGACCTGAATACCGCCCGAAACTCAACTAGGCCGCTAACAGCTTAAAAGCAGAAGCAGGAAAACGAGGGTCTGAAGGATGGCGTGACGGCGAGGGGCCAGGGCTCCCGCGGAAGTGCAAGCCCGGAGCTGTACCTATCGCCTGCGGGCTGCCACGCAAGAGCTAAACGAAGAAAACAGTCCTGATCACAGGGACATGCACGAGGGAGAAAAGAGGAGGAGGAACGCGAACAACTGGTAGCGGCAGCCTACGCCTAGAGCACGGGAAGCTCTGGAAACAACAGCGCCCGCCGTCAGAAAGCGATGCCGCAGGCCGTGAAGGTGGTGTCCGTGTGGGTGGCCCGATCACCACCCCGTAACCCCCCCAAGGAGCCCATCGATGCGGAGATCGGCGAGCAATACGGCCCGGGTGCTGCCGCGAGCGGCCCAGCTGGTCCAAACCGTGATTGATTGTCCCAATGGTGCTGCTCGGCGCGGGAATCGGTGAGCTGGTCGGCGCAGGAGTCGGGGGGCTGGCCAGCGCGGCAGACGGCGAGCGGGTCGGAGCGGGAGTCGGTGAGCTGGTCGATTAAGGAGCCGACCCCAGGTAGAAGGAGGGAGTCACATGAATCCAAGATCCCACCATGAAGCATACATGTGGAAAAAAGACTGCCACGTAACATGTCTGCCCCAGGGAGTCGGCGAGCAGGCGAGCGCGGGAGTCGGCGAGCAAGACGGTGCGGGAGTCGGTGAGGCGGTCGGTGCCGGAGTCGGTGAGCTGGACGGCGCGGACGTCCACGAAGTGGGCGGCCAGGGAGTAGTTTAGCTGCTCTGCAAAGGAATCTTGAGTCGGCGTGCCAGCAAGGGGTGCCAACGGCGTCGATGCCAGCAGCTGGCTGGCGCGGGAGTCGGCGAGCTGGTCGGCATAGGAGTCCAGGGGCTGGGCACCATGGGAGTCAGTGAACTGGTCGACACGGGAGACAGCGAGTTGCTTGGTGCGTGAATTGGCCAGCGGCACGGCGTGGGAGTCGGTATGCTGTTCAGCATGGGATTCGGCATGCTGCTCAGCTCAGGAGTCGGCAGGCCGGTACACGCAGGGGCCGCCAAGCAGGTCGGCGCGGGAGTAGCCGCGGGCGCTGTGCCGGCGTAGGCGTCAACATTGGTACTGGAGCAATCGTCCACGTTGGTGCGGGTGTCGGTGAGGACATCTGTGCTGATGCAGGCGCTGTCGTTGAGGCCAATGCAGGCGCCGGAATTCGTTCAGGCGTCAATTCTGGCGTCGGCGCGGACGGTTGT